>JBBIGA010000002.1:5529005-5548147 GCA_037576975.1 Alestes dentex
GATTGCTTGTTAGTTTTTTACAGCATCTGGTAAAAGCATTATGAACACAAAAGCAATTGCATTGGACATAAAAATTCATTTAAGGTTAAATATATCAAGGAGTGTGTTGTCTGACCGCCACCATCTTTAGAAGGGAAAAAAAAACTAATGTGCACATCATGCCCTCCCTTTTTAGAGAAAGTCAAGAGTTTAAGAGAAGGAATCTCTGTCAGTCATGATAAGTTAAAAGGTTTTCACCCACTCTGGTGTTTTCCTATTTTTTTATATTGTTAACTATTTTCACATATTATTGTAATCTATAAAGCATTGTCATAGCAATTACAGACCACTTAACTACTTAAAAGATTTTCTGTTGTTTTAGCCAGTGTTAAAGAAACTCATTTCATTACAGCTGTAAGACACCAGCAGTATACCGTTTATTCAGTGTGTATGACAGTCATGACAAAAACCTGTTCAGCATAGGCAAGCAAGTTTGAGGCAAACATGGCAATTATTAACGGTGAAACGGCACACGCTGGCACCCTTTCAGACTGCTCTGCGGCAACATGCCTGCGTATACTCTGGAATTTTCTCACGGCAGAGACACATAAATGTGTCTGTGTTGTGTGTAAACAGGGCAAAACAGACAATAAACACATTTTTTGGAGAGGAGTTCTTTTGGAGAGTAGTCCTTATGTAGCTTTATTGGCCAAGTAAAGCTACATAAGTGTTTTGACTTGACACTTCACTCCATTAAAAACAAGACATGAAGTGTTAAATAATTCAATAAAATAAACATAATGCGGTATGAGGTAATACAAAAAACCCTACCGCACAAAGTAATTATACACTATATGGACAAAAGTATTGAGACACACTTGTTTTTCAGGGTTTTTGGACAATTTTAACTCTGTGCCCCAGCGCACAAAGCAAGGTCCATAAAGACATGGTTGGATAAGTTCAGTGTGCAAGAACTTGACTGGCTCGTATAGAGCCTTAACCCCAACTCCATCCAGCACCTTTGGGATGGAATGGAACAGAGCCAGGCCTTCTCATCCAACATCAGTCCCTGACCTCATAAATGCTTTACAGAATGAATGGGCACAAATTCCCACATAAACTCCAAAATCTTGTGGAAAGCCTTCCAAGATGAGTGGAAGCTGTTATAGCTGCAAAGGGGGACCAACTCCAGATTAAAGTCTATGCATTTGAAGGCAGTGTCATTAAAGTCCCTGCTGGTGTAATGGTCAGGCATCCCAATGCTTTTGTCTATATATTGTATATATTACTCTACATGTCTACGCACACTAGTTCTAATAGTTCTACACAAAATCTTAGCTGAAGTTTCCTGGCTAATTCTAACTCTAAGAAATTCCCGTAAGGTGTAATCCAGCTTTAGGCGTGGGTGGAGTTGAGAGTTGTCAGGAAATGAGACTGGATGTTTAATTATAACTTTCCAGATCAGATCATGAGCCTAAAGGGGCCCGAAACATCCTCAGACCGACATGTCCTTTAAACAGGACAAACAACAGAAGCAATAGATTATAAAACAGGATGTACTGTCTGCTGTAATCAGAAACCAAGGCTACTCTGGAGCTTTCCTTGCATTTACAAGGGTTTTGCCAGATTCCAGTGAGTTCCGTACAGTTGAAACCGTCACATAATCATTGTGGTAAGAGGTGGTGCTTCGCAGTTACCACTATGAACAGAGCAAAACTATTATTTTCCTTTGTATAAAAATACTACATCGTGCATTTGTCTTTTTTCTTTGATATTTATGTGGCTTTATGCAAAACAGTCATTACTTTTACAAGGCCAAAAACAGTCATTATTTTACAAGGCAAATTGAGCAGACTTTGTTACAGTTCTCGTAAATGACCGGTTTAGTTTGGAAGACGCGAGGCTGAAACGTTTCTTATAACTTCATTGTGAATGGGCGGGGCTAAATTGCTGTAAGCTGAACAGGTGCATGTATGTAGATTGGTTGATTTTTCATGACATCACCAAAAAGGTTGAGGAGTGAATGGTGATTTTAGAAATGTTATCAAATTTAACTATGGGGACTGAAAAACAAACTAAGGAAATCGGTCTTTTCATGATACAGACGTGCTGAGACAAGTCGGAACATTATATGTTAGCAACCAGGAAGTCTTGTCTTAGATGTAATGAAAATTTTAGGCCAGCAGGGGGCGTGCTGTCATGCTGTTCCAAAAATATCTGTTTCAAGCTGAAGAGATAATAGTTAACAAGCCCTTAGTTTCACAAAGGAGAGAGGAGGAACTATAATGTGTGAGTATGAACACACCCAATCAAACTTTTCTGCAAGTTTTATCAATTTATTTCATAAATCTAGATTTTTTATTCTTGTTAAATCATTGGAAAGTTGTTGAGTGAATAACTATAAATGCAAATGGGTCAAATAAAAGATGAAAGAATCTGTAACAGTGCATGTCTGACATCCTATTAACTGGATGCAGAGTCAAATTCTAGACTGTCCTTTAGCTTTAATTGCACTAGTTCACTGTTTCATCACTTAATAGCTTGATAAATATCTAACACTTGTCTGATGATCCACATTATAATTATAGCTATATTAGGTAGTTTTTGTAGGTCAAAAAATATGAAAGTTTCTGGCTAATAAAGGAACTCAAATGGTGAACGCAAATTTGTTATCAAAAATATTGAGTGTAGTTTTAGTAAATATTAAGTGAGTAACATGCAAATATAGAAAATCTCAGAGGGCCAAAACTGTTGTCTGGTAGTGTATATATGGAAATGGAGAGGGAAAGGGATTTCCACAATCTCAGCACAGGATGAGAAAATTCACTGACCACACCAAAAGCGCAACAAAGGAAATGTTAGCTTTGTGTGTGTGTGTGTGTGTGTGTGTGTGTGTGTGTGTGTGTGTATGTGTGTGTGTGTCCTTAAAACCTAATAGATCAGATTCATTTCTCAAGTATGCTCGGGTCTCAGTTCAGGAGTGAGTCTCATTCACAAATGATACTGACACTCTCACAGCCCACCTCCCAATTACACTACCAGTCAAAAGTTTTGGAACACACAGAGATTTTCTACATCTGTATGTTACTCATTTAATATTTACTAAAAATACACTCAATACTCTTTGCTAACAAATAAATGTACAGTATGTTCACCATTCAATTTCAGAAAATGTCTTAGTTGTCACTACTGTCCTACAAAAAGCCACCTAATATAAAATTGTGGATCAGCTTTAAAGTTAAAGGACAGTCTAGAATTTGACTCTGCATCACCACAGAACTTTCTGTTTAACAAGAATAAATATCTGCAGTTTACAAGATAAATGGATGATTGGTAAAAACCTGTGTGTAAAAACTTTTAAGTGGTAGTGTACAACAGATTTCACCCTGAATTTCACCTTCTTCAGTTTTTCTCCTCATTTTAATATATCCTTCTTCATTACCTTGTAACAGTTTTTCATCTGGTATTCATGCACATGTATCTTGATGGAACTGATCACCAAGGTCTCAAGCTGGTAGTGAATAAATGAAAGAAATTCAACACCTAAAACCACATGTTTGTTTCTTGTCAGTACATGAAAGCCCATTATGTACTTCAGTCTTTCATGCACCCAACCTCTTTTTTCAAACCACACGGTGCAGAAATGGTCATTTGAGATGGGAATTCCTTGGCAAATCTGATTTCAACATGTTTGGTTTTAGCACAAAAGGATACACTGGAATTTCACAGTGTTAACACTCGCAACAAACACATGCACTTGATTAGGATGTCAAGCCATGGTTTATTTTGAGTGTGTGTAAGTGGGAGTGGGACAGTGTCAGTGTGTATGTGTGTGTGTGTGTGTGTCTGTGTGTGTGTGAGTGTGTGTAGTGAGAGCTGATTCTGGCATGATGCCCAGGGCAGAGATGAGCTCACTGTTCAAATATTCATTTCCACATGCCCGAATGTCAGTGCTGCCCAGTAAAAACGAGAGGAGATGAAAAACATCACTAGAGGTAAGAGGTGAGAGTGAAGAAAACACACTCAGTGTGTGTAGGTTTAGGTGTGGCCAGCGTGTATTCAGGGGAACATCCATTGTTGCATATCTTTGAGCAAACACGGCTCCATGATTTCGTGCTGCAAAAGCACTATTGTGTTATCTTAAAGTCATTGTATTTCTCTGTAACACACACACACACACACACACACACACACACACACACACACACTGTTGACACTCCATCTTTCATTACACTAATGGGCTGGGCTTGCTACCACAGCAACCTGGCTCCTCCTCTGGGTGTGTGGGGAGTTTTTAAGTGGAGTGTCAGGAATGTTGTGTTCGAGAGACGCGGGAAGGCAGGGAAAGTGTGTACATGTGAAAGGACAAGTTGAACTACAAGCACGCAGGTTCCCACGCCCCCTGGCAAGGACAGGTACTTTACAGTGGACCCACAGAAGTGAAGCCGTCACACCTCCCTTCAGAACCTTTAGGGAGGAGAGCTCTTTAGACCCTGTCAAACCTCAAGACCAGACCGTAATCAGATCCTGCAGGATGGGTGAAGACTCTGCTCATGCCGAACGTAGCGCCGTGGCCTCGGCCACATCCACACCTTCAGCAAACTCTGATCCTTCTCCTGGCCCAGTGGTGGAAGCCCAAGAAGTCCAGGACTTCCTCGTCCCTGGCTTCAACCCCAGCTCTGCACCCTCATCCCCTACCCACACCCTGTCCCGTCTGGGCACCAAGACTCCCACCAGTCCCACCGGCTCCGGGGGCCAGGTGAGCGCCATCACTGTGGTGGCACTCCTGGACAAGTTGGTGGCAATGATCGAGGCAGTGCAGGAGAACCAGCGACGTATGGAGAAGCGTCAGGCTGAGCTGGAGGGATTTGTGCGTGGTGTCCAGGGCGATGTCGCCCGTCTGGCGAAATCTCACACATCCACATCAAACGGCGTGTCCAAGCTGCTGGAGCGCTCACGCAAGACCGGTGGCTACGTCAAGGATGTGCGGGAGCGCCTGGAGCGGCAGGGCAACCAGGTGAAGAGGCTGGAGGCCAACCACGCCCACCTGCTCAAGAGGAACCACTTCAAGGTGCTCATCTTCCAGGTAAGACGTTGAAAATGTCAGAATAGATGACAGTGCTGTCCAGAAAAGGGATCGTTCACACCAGGAAGGTCCTGTTCAGGTGCTGGATGGCCACAGTGTGATGGTTTTCCCTCCTCTGACATATCTAATTCAAATAGACAGTTAGTTAAGTTTAATAGGTGTGTTTTGGGATCACCTGTGCTGGTCCTACAGGGGCCCTGGCATTGAGGGGTGACTAATATAACTAACAATTTGTAATCGCAGCAAAATAACATTGATGTTAATCAATTACTCTTCAAAAGTATATCATCACTGTTTTTATTTTATTTCCTTTTATTTCTATTTACATAGTTAGAAAATGCCAATTGCTCCTCACATATTGACAAAGTTTCATGATGAATAGAAGGTCAGAAATGGCCCCGAATTACTTCAAAAGTCAATTAGGAGGGGTTTCCCTTCTGCTGAAAAGTTATCATTCTGGAGCATGTATTTACCAGCAGTTGGTTGGAATCCTGTTGGGACGAAGCAGAAGTTGCACATGGAAGAAAATCGCATGCTCAGAGGTCTGACTATGCTTGTGCACAGGTGCAGGTGATAAGGACGCTTGCAGTCTCGTGTTGGAGAAAAATGTGTGTGTGAGGTTTGCAGAGAGTGTGATTATAGAGTGTCTGTAATCATAGAGTTCCTCCACAGCTCTCACATCCATCATCTTTGCTTCCCGCAAAATAATAAATAGCTACATAGTCTTTACATTCCACCAAACCCTCCCCCCACAACTGATGTTACGCCATCACTCAAAGCCCAAACTGGAACTGCAGATTTTAAGTGTGCCGGCTGAACCAGTTCTGCAGCCGGTTGGCACATTTGGGTTCGCTAAGCTTTGTGATCCTAAGGAGAGGTGCACTATTATACGAGTTCAGGAAACTCGATTGTGCTGACAGGAGTTCGCACGCCGGTTGGCTAATCTGAAGGGCGGGTCATGTTGACTTAAGCAGCTGTGCTTTTCAGGCCTTCTCTTCTTATCTGATTGCCCTGGAGCTAGCCACTTGCTGATTAGCGCATTAGCATGGTGGCTCCTGTGGCAGCATGCAGAGACATATCTGCTCCGTTTGGGGGGAAAAATACTTTCAGGCGGAAGCCTTTGGTGCTCATATCACTCTGGAAGTTGTCTCTCTCTCAAAATAAGATCCTTCTTAGTCCAGCCTGTTTCTCCTAGACATACCTGAGTTTAACATTAGTATGAGATTTTGACCCTTTTCCCACTTCTTAAATTCAGCTCCCGAGAAAGAGCCCTCAAGTCTGAACTACCAAAGTCAGACAGTTTTGAGATCCATAAGGTTGTTAAAGAGAAGAAAACTGAGAAGCTGATGAGAACAGCAGAAGGCTCCTTGGCTCCTTTTTTCTCCAAAAGGAGGGTTTATGAGAAACAAACCAGACTCAAATTTAAAAATCTCCAGATAAGAATATGATTTTTTTCTGGCAGGTTCCCCCTTTGACTATGCTACATAAAATTTTGAAGAAGAATCTAAATATAAAATGTACATTTAAATTGATCATAAATTTATCGTAAAAAGCAAAATATACTCTTAGGACAAGACAAAAAAGAATTAATAACACATCTTTAACTGTAGTTTGAAATCCTTGGAAAGTTTTATGGGACAAAATCTTGATCCACAGACCAAGAATCTTTAATTAATTTTTTATGGTTTTAGAGACCCAGAAGCCCACAGAGAGCACAGTATGCATCTGTGTACAGAGAACTAAGACGCAGACCGTCATCTTGCAGTATATGATGTAAAGCTTCACTGCATACATTTGTTATCTCTGAAGAAGGACAAGCATGTTTTGACACACTTTAGCCCTTTTTGTTGAGATTGCGTGTAAAGTGGAGCCCATTAGAATATCTGAGTGTGTGTATAGAGGCTTCGTGCAACTTTAAAGTGCCAATAGTATGGAAGAACAAGTTTTACATATTTGTTCAAAAGAGTTTGATAGTACATAAACATTCACCATTCACTGCTTCAATCCATACAGTCCAAACCACGCTGCATTTTTATATTGCCAGTGCATTAAATTTATCCACCTATTTAGCGGCAGCACCACCCTTTCACAGCAAAGTTAAAGTTTGAACTGTTTTATGAACCAGTCAGAGTACAGGCCAGCCAATCAGGACACAAGGTAGCCTTAAAGGCACAGTAACAAGTAAGGTTTGGTAATCGCCATCTAAAATAAATAAGGGCTGTGTGGGTAAATAAACCAATACAGGTGTTATTAGTGACTAAAAAGAAAATGCAAAGACAATGAAAATATGGGCCCCCATCGCAACTCTAACAGTCTTTTCCTTGTCTGATCAGAAATAAATAACAATCTTATTTGGAGATTATTGGAGTCTGGCTTGTTTCACCTACCCGCCCCCATTAGGAGAAATAAAAAGCAAAAGAAAAAATTCAAAAGTTCTTGCTTCAGAAGTTCTTTTGCTTCAGAAATCTTTCTCTTGAATCTTGAAAACAAGAGGGTGGGGTCATTCGTAGTTTAGACCCCTTGGCTCTTAGAAATTCCTGTGCAGAGCTTCGTAGGCAGGTGGAGTTACAGAGTTTTGAGATTTTACCATGTGCATTAAGCCACATTAGCATCAGAGCCTGTATGGACATGCAGGGGATGTTCCAGTGCAGGCAGGATTACATGCATTGTTGAACAGTTTCTTGCCAGTATAGAGATATAAGGGGCCCTAAGAGTTTGAAATCACTCAGAGATGAACACGCCTTCGTGATGTTTTGCAGAGCATGCACGAAAAAGCATGCATGGCAACATTTTTAGCAAGCCTAATAAACCACAGACACAAATCAAACGGGACTGTGTGACTCCAGTCTTTGGTGACTTTATCATGGCTGTTCCACAAACATGCTTTACTCTGATTTTATTGGTAGATCTCAGTTTAGAGTTCCAGCTGATAACAGTGACATTTTAACAGGACTGAGAAAGAAGATGGGGTTTTGTCACCGGGAATGGCTCTATATATACAGGAGGGTGGGATGAATGGATGGATTGATGGTGTTTGGGTGGGATGAATGGATGAATGGATGGATGGATAGTTTGAACAGGTTAGGTGGGTAGCTGGATGGATGGATGATGGGTGGTTGGATGGATGGATGGATTGCGGGTGGGTTAGGTAGATAGATAGATAGATAGATAGATAGATAGCTAGATAGATAGATAGATAGATAGATAGATAGATGTATAGACATACAGATAGATAGACAGACAGACAGACTTATAGGTATTTATTAATCCCGAAGGAAATTTAACTCGCTACAGTAGCAACACAGTACTCAATACACATATCATTGCAACACTTTACAAAGTCTATAGAAGCCTTCACAAAGCCCATTATAGTGTGTCCCCAGATGTTGTTTTGCATGTGTTCCTGTGAGCCATAGCTGTTATCAGTGGGGTGTGTATCCTGTTAGCACATGCGGCTGGTCCACGCGAAGCAAAATAGCGGCTTGCGCACACCCTACCACGCTTATAATGTCACACCAGGTGCGGCTGAGAGACCCAAGTGTTCATTTTCTCTCCTCTGAAGCTATAATTGGAAATGAACAAGAGTTCTGAACTGCAATTTAGCTGCTTATCCTAGTTTTACATGCTGTAGTTACCAGACCGCTATTGAACTGTAGGAAATGGACATTTATTTTGAACTAGCATGGTTGCCATTGTTCTATTTTGTGGTCAGCTGATAATCGATCATTGCTTAACCACAGTTCACTGTCCCTATCTCGCTTTTGTCAGAGCCATCCTGTTGTATTAACATGACAAAGTAAAGGCCAGTTCAAAGAAAAGGAGCATGATGTTGGCTAATACTTTATACACAGACCACCAAAAGGCACCTATTTTTTCTTTTTTATGCTTTAAAGAATTAAACATGTGACTTTTACTGGGTTTTTTTTTTCATTTGTTTGTTTTTTTCACGGGCAATCCAGTGTCAGACATGCATCCTTCTTCGCTAAAGTGGTTCTGAACACTTGGTGCTCTGTGTGTGCTACATGAGGTGGAAGGTGAGCTTGGAATACACAGGGGGGCCCTCAGAAAAGAAAAAAAAAACAATGTGTGTGTGTGTGTGAGGGAAGAGTGACAGGCCTCATCGCTTGGCTGCCTCGTTCCCTTCAACCTTGCCCTTAACGAGCTCTAAAGAGCCTTAATGATGGCTAATGAGCATGAGTAAACAGGGCTTTAATTATGGTCTGTTTGGGGCCATGTTTGTTTGTGTTTGTGCTCCAGTGCTCATCCTGTGCCCTAAACCGGACTGCCTGTTTCCAGCTTGGCTCTTCATTTACCAATTCCAGTGCATGGGTTTTTTTTTTGTTTGTTTTTCGGGGTTTTTTTTTACATTGCTTTAGTCCGCTGCAGGTTCAGCCCAGAAAAGAGCTGTTTGGTGTTTATGCCAGTTTGCAAAGATGTTATAGTTCTTCATTGCTTGTTCTTCTAATTTCTGCATAATTAGGCCGTTAAGATGTGAACTCTTTCACGCCAGAGTAGTTGGATGTGAAATAGGTTTCTGCAGAGAAACTTACAGACTTGGATTTCTTTACAATAGTGGTGATATGAACCAGGGGTCATGATGTATGGAATGTAATTATGGCCATTTTCTTTCTAAAACCATCAGTGAACGTACTGAGAAAAGCTTTCATTATTATAATTATTTGGTAAAGAATGAACAAAAAATACCAGCATTTCAAAAATACTACTAAAAAATGTCATATGTATTCACGGACATTTCACACACTGTGCTAAACTTAATCGATAGTCTTAAAAACATATTGAGACGCATTTTGAAGTAAATTATCATGGTAAATATTAGACTTAATGCCCAACCCTATTTGTAACCATTGCATAGCAAATTTGTATGAGCTTTAAGAGGAAATAAACTCTTCAGGTGTCAGGTTCCATTCTTCACCGGGAGCAATTGTGATCCTGTAATTTTCTCTAGAATGGAGCATTTCACATAAACCACTCTGAAAGTCTTTGTTTACAACTTAAACTGTGCAACATTTTGAGAAATAATTTGAATTCCCCTTAAACAATGTAAGCAATTGTGTTAGTAATAAGTATGTAAATTACATGTATGACAAAGTGACAAGACTGACAGTAATAATGTAATTAACAAGGTCATTCTTTTAAACCGTTTGAAGGAACTGCTACTTGATTATATCTGGAGAAATTAAAACACCTCATATGACAAATTTAATTTCTATGATTTCATTGTTTTTCAGAACTTCAGAATGTCTGTGCCCAGATGTGGTGACTAGCTCTGGGTTCTGGGCCAGGGTTATTTGTTGCTCTTTGTTAGTTGGATTCTTTACAATTAGTGAAGGACATGAATTGTGGGAACATCCAGGGAGTGGGGGGGTCGGGACTGCTGCAAAAGGAAGTCCTCCAATAGCCTCTGTTTATGGACCGTTCTATCAAGAGGGAGTGTGTGTACCAAAACACATTCAGTCTAATCGCTCTGTGCAAAAAAGACACACCAGCTGATCCAACAAAGAGCATTCTGCTGGAAAACAAAAACACACATTTCTCAAAGACAAGTTCCCTCTATTTTACTACAAAAGACATTCATTTGAAACATCTTATTTTTTAGAAGCCTGCATAACCAAGAAACAAAGAGATGGAAAGATCTTCATGGTTTGACCTTGAATATTTTCATAAAATCCTTGGTCCTCTGGTCTTGTTAACCTCAGAATAAGTCCTTGGATAGAAAACTAACTTCAAAAGAGCTTTACAGTAAAAATGTCATACCTACAGACCTGCTGTTTACGGTTTACTACTTACTAACTCTCTGTCCCCTAACTCTCTGATACTTTATTAGAAATACCTACCTTATTCTTCTACTCATGGCCCACTTTATCAATCTGCCTTATGGTCTCAGGCATTCTAGGCCCTGTTAGAGAAAGACTAATAACTTATTGGAACTAAATATGACATGTCTGTCAGTTTTATTTAATATAATCATTGATCTTGTTGCATTTAAGTACTGTAGTATTTAATTGTTTAATTTTGGAATGGAAAATTATCCAGTCAAGATTGTTCTCTCATTGTATCTAGGTAGATATAGCAAAGCCAGTGGTCTCATGAGGTGTTCAGGAGCCGAACAGAAGGCATTACATGTCTCGTTCGATCATTAGCGTCTAACTCATTAACACATTATTATTAAGTGCAGGTCTTTTTTATCCCTGGCCAGGATTCCAACTGGTCTTGCCTTCGTTGGATGGGCAGGGTGGCCAGCATTCATTGTTGGTGGGGTCACGTGATGGAGAGTGTCCTAGCTTGTGGGTGGAATTAGAGATGACTACATTAGGTAGAAAATCTGAAAACCTCCAAAAAAAAAAAAAGTTTGGGGGAATCAACCGATCTGATTTACAACAAGGGGGACCAGTTTGTGTGGGAAAAAGTCACTTTAGGCCTTTTGGATGTTCTAAATAAGTCACTGGATTGTGAACTTCCTAACCAGATTTCAGTCAACTGTACAGAATAGTATACAGTTCTATGCCAGATATCTTTACTGAAAAAGTCACTGTAAAACTGCTACGTTCATAGTAAGATGTGTTTGCGTCTGTTACAAGCTTTAAATACGACATATCCTTGCTGTCCATTTTTCATTTAAAAGTGTCTACACTGTAAACAGCAGCTTTGCTTTACACTGTCCAAACAGTACATGACAGTGTACGTGACAGTGGAACTAGTATAAATGCTTTCATAATAACTTAACTAAAATAATGAATTCTATTAACTTTAAAGCATTAAAGGTTTTTCACAGCCACCAAAAATGTTAGGGCTTAACAGTCTCTATTGGTGTATGTTTAACATAGGGGTGCTGGCAAAAAAGAATTATCATAGTGGTGTTCTCCTATCTTTTTTTGAGTTCAAATATTCAAAGAATTATTCAAAGTTTTATTGTCAGATGTACAAAGGACACCATGCAGTGAGCAATTCTTACTTGAATGCTTCTCCACAGACTACGGACAATTAACAATAGACACAATTAACACTGCAACACAATAATTACAGTAAATACAAGTGACGACATATAAAACAACATCCTCCATGAGGTAGTCAGTGAAGTGTGACAGTGGCAGTATCAAGTGTCACTGTGGGTTAAGCTTGCAATAGTAGGTAGAAGCTATCTCTGAATCTTGTAGTTTTGACATTCATGGCATTTATAGCTCTAATATTCATGGTTTGTCACTGAGGTGTCCAAATACAGACATGTCTGATGTCATGCTCAGTTTGTCAGCTGCCCTCTATGCTGAGTTCTGACCACAGGAGGCCTGTTACCCAGATATTATTTGGATGGTGGGTCATTCTCAACACAGCAGTGACACAATTATAGTTTTATGAGGTACAATAGTGTCACTGGTACTTTTTGTATATCATTGTCACGGTTAGGTTCTGTGGCCTGAAACTGACCACTGATAAAAGGCTGGAGATAGAGACAGATTGGCCAGCAAGGTGGAGCTGCATGGTAGGGACTGTAATCTCAGCACACCTGAATGAAGGAAGAGCAAAACACATTTGCCTGGACATATTTTACCTTGAGGCTCTCATGAGGCCTGGCCTGAGAGTTCGACAGCTATATAGTAGTTGCCCAAAAATGTGGCTTGGATAAGAAAGATCCGTCCAGCATGAGGAGGTGAAAGACACGTGCCTTCATTCCTACACACTCGGCAGGTTGTTTGTGCTGACCTTCTTCTCATTGTTATCGTTCCTATCTCTCTCCCAGAGTTCCAAGCAAGCGAGGTTTCTCCCCCTGGGAAAAAGAAGGGAGGGTAGAGAAAAAAACAAATAAAAAGCAAAAGGAGAAATAAAGGCAGAGAAATAGAGAAGAGAGAGAGAAAAGGAGAAATTCATGTGAAAAAAAGCTTTGAGAAAAAGAGAAATTCATGTGAAAAAAAGAGAAGCAAAGAAGGCAGTGTGCCACAGCCCACTGAGAAGAGCGTAAGGCTGAGATTATGAAGGCCATGCAGGAGCAATAGAGAGAGATAGATAGCAGAGCAGCCTGCCAAAAGGCTAAGGGGAGGAGACGGAACGATGGAAAAATAAACGGGTGGATGAGAAAACATGAAAGCTTCTCACTGTTCAGTCTCATTCTACTGATCCAGGTTCTTCCAGTCTCTTATCTCCACAGCCTGGGATACGCCAGACCAACCCAGCACACAGTGTGTTTGTTCAAAGATGGATTATTAATCCAGAGGTCTATAATTTCAGTATTAGTCATGCAGTTGCTAAAGAGTTGAAATGGTGCCAGCTTTCTTGCTGTGGAGCTATGACCTTTTTTCAAATTTCAAGTACCACAATGTAAAGCTTCTAAGAAGAACTGCTATAGGAACTTTACATTATGTGAAGGTTCTTTACATGCACATATCTGGTGTATAAAAATGGTTCTTGAGAAAAACCAAACCGCACCACAAACAAATGTTTTTTCGTTATAAATAAAGCGACCCGTACCTGAGCTGCTCAACGGCAGGGCTGCAAGCAAACTGCAGCTGAGCTGACAGCATCACTGTTTTCTGATTGGTCGAACTGTTGTCATCTCAACATAGAAAGAGGGCTTTGTTTTATTCCTGTCTGTGCAAAAAAAAACAACAATGGAGAAGTCATCTGAAAAGTCATCCAAGTACAACTGAAAAGTCAACGAAGAACAAGCACTACTGTCTGTTTGGGCTAAAGATAAATTTCAGAGGTAGTTTTCTATGACGTTACCAAATTAATCTTTAACGCTGTGAGAAACGCGAAGGTGATCTAGGACATCACTAACATGTTAACTGGCTTTCATCACACGGATAAAGAATCCATGGTGCGACTCCATGGATGGGACGATGACCGGTCAGAAACTGTGAGGGAAAAAGAATACTTATGGAAAAGAATCTTAAGTGACACAACATCCTGGATGAGCATTATGAGAAGGTCAAGGCTCACCTGGGCTCAGTACCAGCTCTGAGCAGACAATGAGAAGATGTTGAACCATTGCAGCAAAAATGCATACAGTGATAATGTGTAGTTTTATTAAAAAGCTCGGTCAACCGACTGCCACCAGGTGTCGGGTTACAGGGTTGGTTTAATTATGGCTCTTGGGGCTTCAGACTGTCGGGGGTTTGGATGGATCAGAAGAGAATGAGCCTGAAGCACAAACTTGACTCTTAATCCCTCGATGGTGGTGGACGGTCAGTGGTGGGCAGGTGTTGACTTTATGTGAGGCAGCATAATTATCTTAGGCTGCATGACTCATCATGTGCTTAATGCAGGCAGTAGGCCAAGATAATGCCCTCAAAGTGCAGAGAGAGAGAATAAATCTTTCCCCTTCCAAGCTGAGGCATTCCTCACACTCCTGTCTGTGAGTGTGTTGGTTACTTAAAAAAAAGACACTACAATTAATTAAGCCTGTTAATCCAACCAATGACATGAGTCCTCCCAGAGGAAAGGAAAATTCAAAATAAGGTCTCTTCTTTGTCCAGCATTTTTTCCTAGACAAATCAGATCTTCAGATAAATCATAAGATAAAAAGAAAACTTGGTTGACTTATAAACAAGCCTGTAGAATGTCTGAAATGTGTCTTAGTAATTAAATTAAAGTCTCCAAAGGAGAACATGATTTATTTCTGTTCAGCAAAAGAAATGAATGTTGTGATTACAAGAATCTTGCTTTTCAAACTAGATTGTTGGCTCTCAGTTTAAAAGGCTTAGAACATACTACAAATCATTATTAACAGTCATGGTAGCACAATAAATCAACCACGCTCTACATCATTATCAACGGTCAGTTTCTGGCCTCTGTTGCCCAAGCTAGCTGTGATGGTAATGTTGTCTAAATGATCCAGACAATAAAAAAGCCTAAATAATTATGTCTGTTGGTGGTCTGGTGGTCAGGGAGTTGCCACTGTGATCGGAAGGTCATGGCTTTGATTCCTGGGACTGCCAGTGGCACCACTGAGGTACCCTTGAGCAAAGTACTGTCCCTGGGTGCCATTTTCATCTGTTACATTCATCTGTGCCTAAGCAATTTCCTCCAGCATCAATTAAGTACATAAAATAAAAACAAGAGCGTGGTCAGAGTGATGAAGCGCTATAGCATAAATTCCCAACCCTGGTCCTGGAGCCCCCTGACCTGCATGTTTTAGTGTTTTCCTGCTCTAACATTCTCAGTTTAATCCCAGGAAAGGCTTGTTAATTAGATGATTCATTTGATCAGATGTGTTTTGAGCACTAATGTGCAGTCTGGGGGGGTGGGATTCCAGGACCAGGGCTGGAAAGAGTTACTGAGTCTGCACAGAAAAGATTTCTCTATTTTTAACCGCTAAAAAGAACTAAAATCTTCTTTTTGAAAACCACACTAAACGTTTCAGTTGTTCAGTCTGGTCAGGGCGACTGCAGTGGGTAAACACTCTCCACAGCCGAAGCCACCACTAAAACCCGCAGTAAAAAACGTTCGCCCAGTATCTCCCTGAACTGCGTGTTCTGGCCAACTGGCCGTGCTTCCCCACGTTCTCTTATCTGGGAAAGAGGCCAGCAATTCTCTGAACTTCCATCCATCAAGAGGAGGTAACGGGTGAGCGAGCACAGTTTTATCTGCTGTGCGTGCATGTATGTATGCGTGTGTGTGCGTGTTTTTGTTGGTTGGTCAGTTGTTGGTTGTGTGTCCTAAACCCGAGTTTCAGAAGTGGCTTTGGTGGCAGAGCATCACGTTGGCTTATATGGTGTTCTTCACAGCATCTTCCTCCTATTATATTTGTCATAACCATAACTGTTTCAAAAATATCTTAACCTTAACTCAGGCTGCCAGCAGCTAATACAACGCACCACTTTCACTGCCATCAGTGGTTTGCAGTACTGTACTCCTGCAGTGTTTTACAGGACTGTGCAAAAGTTTTGAGCCTCCTTCATTTCTTTACTTTGATGGTGTACACAACTATTTTCTCCCTGTCAAACTATTTTATCTTTGGCATATTGAGTAGATGGAGTAGAAATGGGAACAAATGTTTTACTGTGACAGGCTGCAAAGTGCCTGAAGATATGAGGTGCCTTGATAACCACTCAGCATTCAGCACCACCAGTATACTGGTCACAGCCTGACCATCTGGAATCATTTGCACCTGTTTCTTCACTGGTTCAGGCCTTCAGTTAGATGTGCTTTATCTTTAAATGAGTTGTATACCGGTCACTGTGTGGCTTAACAAACAGAAAACAGGATCTTTAGAGTAAAGTATGAAGCAATGTGGGGTGGTCCTCATTGGCTTTGTTGAAAACTGTTCTTTGCATGAAACTTTACCAGTGTTTTAAAGCTTGTGATTGTTGTGATTATCTTCCATTATTATAGATTTTGTGACGAATTGATTGTGAAATGGAAAGGAGGATTAATTTACACCTGTAACCAGGGGTAAACTGAGTCAAAGTGTAAAATGTACTCTCTATCAGTGTATTCAGCGCAGACAGCACAGTTCGTATGAATGTGTTTCTGGAGGATTCCTGCTAAAACTGTGGAGTTTTAAGTACCTGCTGATTTAGTGGAGCAAAGATCAAAGCTTGTTGCACAACAATCATTTAGGCCGTTTTGGGCCCCGCCCAGCCTCCAGGCTCCACGAGTCTTCACTGAGACTATCAAGAGTGGATTTTGCATATGAAAATCATGTCAACGTTTATTGGGCTGCAGCAGAAGCAGTCTGGTCATTCTGCCACTGTTGGCAAGATCACTGTTGGGTATATTTTTTGGGTGGGGCTTGACGCTGAGGGTGGGTTGGCCAGTGGTTGATCATTTTTCTGCCAACTGGGATGGGGTTATTTAGCAGCTGTAGCTGCTTTTTGGAGCAGCAGGGCAGACGGCAATGTTGTGATTTCCAGTCTGTGGCCCCCAGTGGGAAACAGTGGCATTGTTGACTGTCAGGCTTTTTGTTTTCTTTTTGTTAACAGCAAAACTTTATTACAATATAAAGTCATTTGGCCAAATACAATTCTAAGCATGACAAATGATATTGTGATAATTTGCAAAAATAAAATACATTTTAGGTAAAGCCTGTTGACTGGTCTGGCGAAGCGTAGAGTTTATTGTGTTGTGTGGAGCAAAATTTGGCTACATTGATTATTGTTATATTTGTTTGCAGTTTGACCAATCAGGCCATTTAAATCGGCTTGTGGGTCTTGTGATAAGTACTTGACTTGACTTGACTTGACATTTTTCTCTGAAGCACTTTGCTAGATACAGTCAAGAGAGCTCTCCAATTGATTAGGCCTTCAGTTGTTTTTCATTTTTCGTATGATATGAAAATATCAGATAACAAAATTTCATAATGAGCAGACCAATAGAAGCACTCTAGAATGACTTAAAATGCAATTCAGTGGAATTAGCAGCTCCATCTGCTTTTACGTTTTTACTTCCAACATACGTTCTAATACTTGTGCTGAAGTAATTATAATATACCAGTGCAGTGTACAGTGCACTGATGTTCAGTCACTGGTTTATGTGATTTTTACACTCACACTAGTGTGTATTCCTGTCTTTGTGGTGTGTTTAAATGCTCTGCTGTATGTAAATGCTGCTGTGCACCACCCTAACTGACCTCAGCAATCAAAAGAACAGCTTTGTCCTCTTTTACCTTTTGTAAAAAAAAAAAAATGACTGTGTAAAAAATGCATTTTTCATCTTGGAAAGAAGCCAAGCATCCTCACAATGGAAAAATGTCAATGTTTGCCTTTATCCTGGGACATCCTTATAACACGGATAAACCCACAGATACAGAACCAGGGATCAGCCTCCTTGGTTAATCAAAGTACATGCAGATAAGGCTGCAGCGTTGCTTTCCAAGTCAAATGTCCGTGGGAAGAGTCATTTTCTCAGGATGAGAGCATGTAATATGACGCCAGGAGAAAGAGAGCAGGAAGAAGGGGAGATGCACAATTATACAACTATTAAACTATTTGTACCTTTATATTACTATGAAAATATATAATGATACTGATATACAGCATTGAGCAAAAGACTTAACTGAATATATCTGGACAATGTGATTTACAAGCGCCATATAACAAAGGTTCAGGCTTCTTTTCGAAGGATGTACAGTACAGGGCACCTAGTCAGAACAATATAATGTAATATATAATAGTAAATATATGTGCATACAGTAAACCCCCGACTTTCACAGGGATTACGTTCCAAGAGCACCCACGAACAGTGAAAAACCGCAAATTTGTGACATGGTAAAAAAAAAAAAACAACTAAAATGCCTCTTTTTATAGTGTAAACCCTAAATTGACTACACCCAAGTCAAAAGTTTTGTTCCATTTTCACTCGTTTGCATGTTACTCACTTAATATTTACTAAAAATACATTTAATATCCTTTGCTAAACAAATACATTTACATTATGTTCACTATGTGAGTTCCTTTATTAGCCGGAATCGTTTTACTAATCACTACCGACCAAAACACCTAAAATAAGTGTTAGATATTTAACAAGCAATTGAGTGCTGCAACAGTTAACAAGTGCATCTAAAGTTAAAGGACGGTCTAGAATTTGACTCTGTATCACCACACAATCAGTTAATAGGATGTTAGACATGCACTGTTACATATTCTTTCATCTTATAAAGGAAACTGGTTTTATTTGACAAATGGATAAGTGGTAAAACCTGTGATGTGACTGGCAGTGTATGTTGTGTGGGTGTATTTTAAAGTGAAATTAATCATAAACATAAACACAATCTCTTATTTTATTGCTGATTAACCGATCTGGCCCGTCAAAGTAATTGTGCCAAAAACTGCCCAGAAAACAGATGTTCGTGCTCCATCAGTGCGTCCTTCCTGTGGGCCTTCCTTTGTTGGAATGACATTTTCCTATATTGTCCTTTAGTGCTTCAAAGTTTGTCTTTCCTTTGCTTCTTTCCTGTACTTTTCCTCTCTCTCTTTCTCTGTTGTCATCTTGTTCAATAACAAGACACACACACACACACACACACACACACACACACACACACACACACACCTACCCTGACTGTAACCCTAACCTCGGGAACAAAAAGATCAGCTTTGGCCTGTTTTGTTTTTTCATAATAAAT
>JBBIGA010000002.1:5552371-5566452 GCA_037576975.1 Alestes dentex
GGGGTGTTCAAAACGTTTATGTTTTCCATCATCTAGTCCCCCAAAAGCACCCAATACACCCACACAAAACACACTTCTGTTATCCTCTCTTGTGATGTTTCCACTCTAATAAGTCTGGGGCCCACAATGGGGCGCATTAATTATCTGGGCTCCGATTACACACTGGAGCTGTGGTCCAGCCATGTGACACAATGTTTTCAAAAGACACACTGTCTCTATGTCTCTCTCTCTCTCTCTCTCTCTCTCTCTCTAAGCCTCACATCCTGTTGTGGACTCAGTTAAAGGTCAAAATGTAAATGGCAGCCTTGATTTATTACCATTTTTGCAGGATCGACTGTACAGGAGCACAACCCTCAACTCTATCTAGCACTGCTCTACAGGATCTTTTTGTTATAATGAATGTTGTACGTACACTATATGGACAAGAGTATTGGGACACACCTGTTTTTCAGGCTTTGCGCTAGGCCTCTGACTTCCAATGAAGGGCAATCTTAATGCTTGAGCATGCCAATACATTTTGGACAACACCATGCTTCCAACCTTCCAAGAGGAGCTGCAAAGGGGGGGGACCAACTCCATATTAAAGTCTATGTAAAGTCTATATAATGGTCAGGCATTCCAATACTTTTATCCATTTAGTGTATGATGTCCAAGCCTAGAACAGAATCTAGAACAAAGGCCTAATGGCTTCAGAAATTGTCTTAAAAACTGTACAGCTTCATAAATTAAAGGGCAGAAACCAGTTCTGATTGCACAGAATAGCCATCAATAGTTCCATAAAGCAGTTTTTCCCAGCCCTGGTCTTGGAGAGCCACTGCCTTAAACATAACCGCATTAGCTAAATTCATTTCAACCCAGCAGCCAATTACAAGCTCTTTCGATAAGTCAGGTGCGTTGGGAGCTGAAAAAATGCTCCACACGGGAGACTGGATACTATAAAAACACACTATAAGACCCACTGTGGCTTTAAATTTAACTTCAACTCTTTAGTTTTTTTAATTCCAAAAAGTGTTGATTTGGGCCCTTTAATATATTGAAGGGCTTCGCAATTGCTGGTGGCCTAGTGGTTAGGGCGCTGCCCCTGCAATCAGAAGGTTGTGGATTTGAATCCCAACATTGCTAGTATCATCACTGAAGTGCCCTTGAGCAAAGTACCGTCCCCACACACTGTTCCCTGAGTGCCCCTCATTAGTGGCAGCCCCCTGCTTCACTTGGTGAATGGGTTAAACGCAGAGAAAGAATTTCACATTGTTCACACTGTGTGCTGTGGTGTGTTCACATGTGACTATAAAGCCACTTTACTTCATCACCTATCTATCTATCTATAATATAGTCAGTTTAACTGTAATCCTAAACCTAGTTCTTGCCCTTCTCCAATATGAACCCTAATGCAGTGATTAGTGTTGTTGAGGGACAGTTGATAGTCAGCTCCCTGAGTTTACTTTGTTTCTAAAAATAAAAATGAATTAATACTTCATTCATTTTTATTAGGAAAAAAATTATGAATACTAAGGAAAATGCAATAAAACCATATTTTGCCATTTATAATAAAGGAAATAAACATCTGTAAACCCATAAACTGAATGTGAATTTGGAATAAAATAAAATAAAAAATTTTAGATAAAATGTGTTTCAGTGGGATGTACATCATATCTTATTTTTTCTGACAGTGTCCTGATGAGATCACTAATATAAAACAGGTCACTGTTTCTCTCTCACTCTTTCCCTCTTTTTCTTGGTCATTGTCTCCCCCTCCCTCTTACTTTCTTCCTTTCACAAGCTCACTCACCCTCTCTTATTATCACAATGTGTGTCTCTATCCCTGCCCTTACAAAACTGGAATACAACGAAAGTACATTACTGCATGTTTCGTTTCTTATTTTGTAATTTAGTGGCATCAAATTCCAGCATGTTCCAGTCATGTAGGTGAGACGGGGCCCACAGGCCACTGTGTCTGAACAACGAAAGTGTGAGAGAAAAGGTCCTTTATAAGTCACAAAACAGTGCAGCGCTGCCAAACCTCGGATTGGGTTTGGTTTCTGTTGTCTCTGAGTGAGGGGAGTGTCTTTGTGTGGCAGTGCCAGCGGCGGTGAGAAAAACTGGTTAACCCAGAACACTGGTTTGGACTGGAACAGAGCCCCGAGGGAATGTTGCTTTGTTTTACATATAGTGACACTCGTAAACCTCCTCATAAACCTCCCAAAGTATTTCATGTTTTACTGCTTATGAAAGACATTTTCTCTCCATACATTTTATTAGAAACTTAATAAACTGTATACATTTGTTAATAAAATGACTTTTCACACACCGTCCACTTAAACAAAGCATATAGTTGCCCCACTTTTTTTAATTTTAATGACATTTCTTAGGTACTTTCAAATGATATCTGTTTGGTGAAGAATACTTTTAGCATGTGGCGGTAAAAAATAAATCTCTGCAACTGAAGTGATCCCAAAATGATAAATCTTATAATGGGCTATTACATTCATCAGCTGCACTTACAAATTGGGTCTAATTTTAAGGCATTTATGGCACAAAACAAGCAAAAACACTTACCCATCAGGTTTTTCGGATTATTGTGTCTATAGTTATCATACTGGATGAGGCTTTTTGCTTGTTATATGAAACCACCTATCTAGGTTTTAGAAATAATGTTTAGTTTTTACACTCAGTACATTAAAATAGCAAGCTTAATATATAAAAATAACATTTTAAACATGAAATAAGAATACTGAGATTTGGTTTCCATGCATAATAATTAGATAAAGGATCTTTGAAGTCTCTCAGACAATATTCTTGCTAATCTGAACCTCACATCCAGTATGAAGTGTAGTATTTTGTGTCATTAGGATGATGAACTATATATTATACTCATATTATTATACAGAAATGTACAATTATGTGCAAATGGTTTTTTTGTTCAGTGTAGACTCTTTGTGTGCAGAAGTATTTTAGCCAGACTTCACTAAGGGACCTGTTATTATGGTGTTGGTAACCATGTGTTCCTTTATGGAATCATGATCTCAAAAACACTTTAAGATCTGCCATCTTTTGAAAGAAAAAGAAACAGACATTCTTGAAATAGTCTGTGTAAAACAAGTGCAGTTAGGTTTGACCAAATGCCTTTTGTTTCCCAACACAATAAGCAAAATGGAGCCATTTTACAGAAGATATTTCAGAAGTACTGTTCACTCCCCAGGTCATGCAGCCCAAATATGATCATTAAAGTTCCAAGAACAACCCATTTTGAGCTCATAGTTTCTGTGCTGTCACAAAAACCAGTGCATATTCTCTAATTCAGCCTGCAGCACTTAAGCCTTGCCCATTCACAATAAAGTTGGAAGGGGTGTTTCTGAATGCAGCATAATACAGATGGGCCAACTTGAACAGAAGAAATTTACACAGTAACAAAAATAGTCTGTTTTTCTAACAAATATAAGGAGATTGTAAATGGTTGTGTAAAATTGAAATATGAATATTTTTGGCATATAAGATCACATAAACTGCTTAAGTGGACCAAAAAGTACACGGTAGCTGTACGGTTACAGGCTGTAGCCCATATGTGGTCTGTTAGCCACCATCTACCTCATTCATCACTGGTTAGTTTATGACCACAGGACTGATGTTGACATGGTGGTGCAAGTGGTCCGCCATCCAAAGGTAAAAAATATTGAGCCAATAGTGGGTTCAGACACTGATCCGCTGCATACCAGCAAGGTGGAGCTACTCGAGAATGTGTAATTCCCCACATTTGATCCTCCACTGGAGGTCTGAAACAGTTTCACTGGCACAAATGACAGAAGACTATGAGAATGTCAACCCTTCAAAAAATGTAAATCAGCCGTAACATGAGAAAAATCCTGGTGGGTTCACAATGATGCAACAGCAGTGTGTTCACTTGGAGTGAAATGTGTGTATACGTTCCTACACACTGACAACATTCTTGTCTTTGGCTCTGATGACAGAAGAAGTTTGCTTTTATGTTTTTATTTTAATATGAACACCATTGTGGAGCGGCTGTAAAATGATGGTAACAGATTGCTGTTATGAATTGGAATAACACCCCCCACACACGCACACACCTCCAGGTTATTTGCACAGGTGTGCTTGGGTTGCTTTTTTAATAATGGTCCATACATAATGAAATGAAACACACAAAGACATTTGGCTTCGGTCATAGACGGTTTAATCTTCTCTCTTTTTTCTGAAAGAAAGCAAGGCCTTGACCCAGCAATAGTTAGTTTGTGAACTTGGAGCTCTTTGGTTGTCAAAGAAAAAGGTGGGTACGATTTTAGCGCTATTCAGAGGTAATTAAATGTACAGGGGGTCCTGGAGTAATTTGCTCTTTCACGTGTGCTGCTCTGTGATTTTATTCTCCATCTGTGTTTTTCTCCCTTCCATGAAAGTACGACTGGCCAAATTACCTACTGTTCTTCACCAAACTCACCATTCGTTGATAAGTTTGCCCTTCTGGTTGCACATCCATGATTTTACAGGCTGATGTTGCCTCAAGTTAAAAAAAAAAAACTGCTATTGGCTGTTTTTAGTGTATATAGTGTATATTCAAATTGTGAAACAATGGTTGCTTTGGAAGAGTCTCTTAAACTGTGGTAGCCAATTATCCTCCTGGAGTTCTTCTTTCCTACTGTCAATCAGAATTTGATTCCAACCTATATCTTATATGCTGCCCGTCCTCTTCCCTTACATAAATGTGCACGATCCAGCCAATCATCGACTTCTGAAGAAGTTAGATAGCTGGAGCAAGTGTGGTAGATTGAACCTGGAAGAAGATCTACATTCTAGGAAGGTAGATACCTGGGACCAGGTTTGGTGACCATTCCACAAAACCATTTACTTGGATCCATTGGTAGATCTTCATCTCCTTCCTTTCTTCACTGGTAGATGGTTATCGGAAGGAGAAAGAAAACAGAATTGTTCAAGAAAATAGGCAATCATGATAATAGCAGTTTCTTTACTTATGTTAAGCATGACTTTATATTCACAATATCACTTACTATAAGTTTTTCATGGGTGTAAGACCGCATGTGATGAAAATACAACCCCACTAGAAACTTGCTCATCAGGTTCAGCTACTTGAGCTTTGATTAGTCCCCTTACTTGTGTACCTGGAGGTATGACAGACAGCCGGTCACATGAGAAGTTTGTAACTGAAAATGCAACATTGTCTCCACTGTCACCACATTAGTGGAGTAATGAAAGTTTTAAATACTTGATATACGCTCAAAATTATATTTTTTATGTGATTGACACCACGAGCATTAGAAAGACAAAAATAGAGACTTGAGGGGTCAAAAGGCAGTCCCTGATTGACTAGGAGCTCTGATTGGCTCAGGCAGCTATTGTGATGCATCCTGGTGAGACAAGCCTCTGATTACACACCTACATTGTAAACTGATAAATAATTAAAAAAAAAGTCATAAGTAAAACACACTGAAATATACTTTCCCAGTTCAAGATTCAAGATTCAAAGGTTTACTGTCAAATCCACAGTTACCAGTAGACACAATTAACATTATAGGATAGTGGATATACACCATTTCTCTATGTTTCATTTTAGCTCTTTTCACCACTCACTGCTCCAAGCTAAGAGAGCTAACAGGTTTATATACATCAAACATATCAGAGATGTATGTAGGGCCCAAATTATTTAGTGACTTGTACAAAATGAGTAATCCATTGAAATCAATTCTGAACTGAACTGGGATCAGTGCAAGAACCTGAGTACTAGAGTAATGTGATCTCTTTTGTTGGTTTGGGTTAGAACTCTAGCAGCAGCATTTTGAATGAGCTGGAGGTGTCTAACGGACTTTTTGCACATGTCAGAAAGGAGAATTTTGCAATAGTCAACCTGCAGGTAATAAAGGCATGGATACGTTTCTCTTGTTTGGACACAAAATATTTAACTTTAGCTGTGTTTTAAGGTGCCAAAATGCTGACTTTGTTATATAATAGTAGTAAGTGATGTGTTAGCACAGTAGCAGTTTAAAGTGCTGCAGTGGATAAAGTTTGCAATGCAAAGAATTCTGCAAGAATTTGCAGAATTAGTACTAAAAATCAGTTACTCATGACATTCTTTTCTTATTACTCCTTTACCCTGGTTTTATAAAGTGACGTTAATGAACTGAGGAGGGTTTTCACCTGAAGGTATATACAGGTATCCACATGTCTACGAAGCTGGGTGTGGAAATGTGTGGTGAGGGGGTTTCTTGCTTTAAGTGAGCAGGTGGGACTCATCCTCCCCACCCTCAGGACTGTCCCGAACCCCTTAAACACAGAATAGCTTCCATGCCTTCACACGCAAATGTTGTGTATTTTATCCTGGAGGGGTGACAAATGACACTTGAGTTTGTTCAGGTGATGTAAAGGATGAAATGGTATACACTGGAATAAGGGACAAGAATTGTGAACTAATGGAGGCAGAAAGGAATGAGAAGTTTCTTGAAATATAATTGTCAGTGGTAAACATTTCACAATTCTTTTTCCATCTCACTAGCAAAGCCTGTCTGACCTCCCCTTGAGGTTAACCTCAAAATTACAGATCTCTATGGCATGTCTTTAGAGTGCTAATCAGAGGTCTTTTGAAGAGATTACTTAGCCCACATGTAGCAGGCAGGTTTCAAGTGAATCCTTACAGGCCTTTTTAAAACTGTAGTACTGTGTAAAAGCCACTCCCATTTCTGCATATTTTGCTTCCAAAGAGCCAGACTTTTTTGCATTTTTTTAATGTAGTCTTGAGGAACAGTTCTCCAGGCTTCCTGATGATCAGGCCGGTGATCAGTATACTGGTGGTGTAGAATGCTTAGTGGTTGGAACACCTTTATCTTGGCACCTTGTATCTTTAGGGAATTTTTCAGCCCATCAGTAAAACATTTGTTCCCATTTCTTTCCTTTAATCTTCTCAACATGCCATAGATGAGAAAGTTTGACAGGTATTAAATAGTATTTTTGCACCAACATTTTGAGGCAAAGCTAAATATTAAGAAAAGAGGGTTGGCTCAAGACTTTTACACTGTATTGTATACGTAAACAATGATAATAACAATAACAGATGTGTTTAGCCCATCGTAATCTAGTGATTTCACTTTGCAGTGACTTGGAATCTGATATCTCACTTTGGCACCATAATGCTGTCTTCCCAGGAAAACGCCCACACAGATCTTTTGTAGCATTCAGACATGTCATAACAGGACAAGTTTATGCACCTTTGTGAGCAGTTTCAAAAATAACCTTTGGCCATTGAATAAATTAGATCAGATTTTCACCGATTCAATTTAAATATGCTGATTTAAGATTTTTTAAAGCTTTTGCCATGTCTATTGGACAAAGCTGAAATTTTACAGCACCAGGGGTTTGCAAACTTTTTCATGTCAAAACCCACATGTGTAGGCTACGTTTGACTCGCCAAAAGTTTTGTGTGGAGAATCATGGCATAAAGTCCAATTTTACTCAACATTACTGTTCTTTCAGTCATCAAATGTAACGATGAGCATGTGAAAAGAATGAAATGTGTAAATGCCTGCATTATTACTTCAGTGAGATTGTGTTTTCACCTTATTGCTTACACAGCCACCGTAATTGGAGATTTTCCAGTGAAAAGGAAAATCAAAATTAAATCTCTTCCTTGTCCAGCGTGTTTCTCCTAGACATAACTGAGCTCAGTTTAACAAGAATATGAGATTTAAATCATCTTATTTGGAGATTGTTGATGTCTTACTTGTGTCTCCTAACCCCCCCCCCCCCCTTTAGGAGAAATAAGGAACAAATATCAACTTAAGACAGAAGTTCTTCTGCTCTTCTCATCTGCTTCTCAGTTTTTTGTCTTTAACAACCTTATGGATCTCAAAACTGTCTGACTTTGAAGTTGAGACTGTAATTTGGTCACTGAGACAGAAGTTTCCCATACTGATGTTAAACTGAGCTCAGTTATGTCTAGCAGAAACAAGCTGGACACAGAAGAATCTAATTCTGAATCGTTCAGATGCGAGATCAAAATCTTGCAGTGTTGATACTTGGTCCAACACTTTTTCCTTATGTAGACACTGTTTTTTTGTCTCTTCCAGGAGGACAATGAGATCCCCTCCACAGTGATAACTAAGGATTCCACTGTGGATCTTGCCGTCCATGATGAGACCCCTGCCTCTCCACCAGCTTCAGCCGCTGATGCCCACGTCTCCCATGAGGAAGGCCTGCAAACCATCAGCTTGTCTTCTGATGAGGATGAAGGAGCGGCCAGCCCCCCAGTCGAGGGCAGCATGGAGCCCCTGGCCGAGGCACATGAGGAGGACCTCCTGCCAGGACTAGGGTCTGACCGTCTGGAGCGTTCTCGTGCCGACAAGTTCAAGCGCTCTAGCCTGAAGAAGGTGGACAGCCTGAAGAAGGCCTTCTCACGGAGCAGCATTGAGAAGAAGATCAACAAGATTGTGCCACCAGAGAGGCGTGAAAAGATCAAGAAAAGCTTCACGCCCAACCACCCAAAGAGCCCTACCACCAAGAGCTCGTCCTTCCGCATCTCGCCAATGACTTTCAACATCAAGAAGGTGCGGGATGGAGATGGAGAGGCTGCTCAACCTGAAGGTTCACCAAGCTCTCTGAGCCCTGTTGAGGTACCAACCATGGGAGGGCCAGATGGTCAGCTGCCAGTGGCAGAGGTGCACAATGAAGAGGAAAAAGCTAACGGGAAGGAACCCAGTACCTCTACTCCAGGCAGTGCAGATGGTGGCCTCTCTGTCACAGAGGATGGAGACCTTGACAATGGTCCCACAGCTACGCTTGCAGAAGAGGAGGTGCTTCAGGAGCAGGACGAGGATGATGAGGATGATCATGAAGATGGAGGCAATGATAACAGTGGAGATGAAGAAGAAGAGGATGAGTCCAGGCCTGCACATGCTTCTCCAACGTCAGCTGCAGTAGCTGTCCAGCAAGCTTCTTAGATTCACTAGGCATAGTCACACCACGAGTGCTTCAACTGTTGTGGAGACAAGAGCAACCCATCTCTTCAAAGTCATTTTATAGCTGGCTTATGTGAGAGTTGAATACCCCCACACTTCTGTAAAGAACATTTACTTTCCATAATTGGGTTTCTACATGGTAATGGGGGAATACACTTAAAACAGAGTATCATATAGCTCTTTTACATAGGCACAAGGAACCATGCCATACCACAAACAATTGGTTTTCCATTACAAATAAAGTGACCCGTGCCTGAGTCGAACCCATGCTGATAGATGACGGGGTAAAAGCGGGCTGCAGCCGAGCTGACTGCATCACTGCTTTCTGATTGGTCAAAATGTCATCACAACATGGAAAGAGGCCATTGTTTTTTTACTGTCCTCAAAAAACACAATGGAGATACAAACTAACAACTAGGAAGTTGTCAAAATACAAGCACTACTATCTGTTTGAGCTGAAGATAAATTTCAGTGCGAGTTTTCTGTGACTATAACAAATTTATCTTTAGCGCAAAGGACTACCAGGCCTTCGTTAACAAGTTGGTGTGGTTAGATATTTGACAAACTGCTAAAAAATCACAAAATCACAAAACACAACAATATCAAAAGCAGCTCCGTTACCTGACGAAAATACACTGATATACAGTTTGCTGCAAGTTTGTAATATCGCACTACAGTTCAGGTACAGCATGGTTCCTGTACGCCCACGGAAAAGTGCCTATAATGTCCTACCACACTTTTTAGGTCAGTACAGTGTTTACAAACCAAGTCCTCAAGGCCTATCAGATGGTTGCACGGTCCCGGCACAGCACTTGAACCAAGCCATAAGAACACAAACTACATATTAAATGTGTAGGTTACAGCAGAAGTGGACCATCCAGTTGGCCCCGAGGACTAGGCTGATCATCACTGCAACTGAAAAATTTTGTATCCATTTCTTGTTGTATATAGCCTTAGATCTATTGCATGTAGGCCTTTTTTTGATCTTCGTATTACTCAGTTCAGCAGATTTGTAATATACTGTACTACAGTAGATAAAACAAATGTGATTTCATATATAAATAATCTAGGCTGCAGAGGTTGCAAAATATTATCATTTTCAGTGGGAGATAGATTGAAAACTCAACTGCCGCTTTCAGGAGAGGAGACGTGAACTGAAACTCACTAACAAGATCTGGTCCCGGAACTTGTCAGTAAAAGCTTATAATGTCTGTCAGGGTTCACATTATATTTTAAACACTAAATATCAGACACTTTAGTGTTCAGTGCAACTATTGTTGGTGTTATGGCGTTTTACAAAATTTATTAAAGTATTTAGCAAATGCTCTGAAAGTGTGAGAACTGTTGGGTTTTTTTAAATGGTGAGATGTGTCTTGGTGAGAGGCCTTTTGCATAATTGCTGGGGAAAAGCCACCTGGGTTCGTGGTCTCTCTACGACAGCAGTGCCTTTCTGTTGATGCATGCAGCCGAAGAGTAAAGGGCACAAATGTGTACATACAGTAGTGTGCAAAAGTCTTCAGCCCCCCTCATTTCTTAATATTTTGTATGAAAATGAAGCAGTAGGTTGGTGTAGTGATTTATTGCAACATGTGTATAAATATTGTAAATAAAGTACACAAGGCAAAGAGGGTTTGTTTAATTCTGACCAGATTTAAAGTCAGTATTTGTTCTGAGCACCATTCACAGCCTGAATTCTATTACATAGGCTTTTCTTTAAGCATCTTCAGGAATAGTTCTCCAGGCATTTGGAAGGGCGGTCCAAAGCTCTTCTTTGGATGTTTCTCGTCTTCTCTGTCCAGATGATCCACAGTGCTTCAATAATGTTGAGATCTGGGCTTTGGGCGGCCAATCCATGACTTCTAATGTTCCATTGTGTTTTTTCTATTGAGGTGCTTTGACTGTATTGACAATGTATTTGGGATGGTTTTGGCCGTTGCCAAAACTTTCCACATGGTATTGCAGGGTGGCTCGAGACTTTTGCATCATACTGTGCAAATAAACTGACATACAATGCAATGTATAAGTATTTGTGTTTATTCATTTTTTCTGTGCTAAGAACTTTACTTGGAAGTATGTCTTACTGTAAAACCCACTTCAAGCACAATTCTTCCATTATAAGGATCTTCCTGGTTTAAAGCAAAATGATAGATTTGCCAGATATGGAAGAGGCCTAGTCCTGGACTGCACATTATTCTGAATGGAGATTTTCCATTAAAAGAGAAAAACTAGTCTTAATCCCTGTCTGGGAAACTGAAATTAAACCAAAAAAATTAGGGACTAAATGAAAATCAACATTTCATAGCAGTCAGTGTGACGATCACTGTGTGAGGACCAGGCAGCTAAAGCTAAATGTTCCATACTTAAGCTGGAGAATAAGAAGATAAGTTCAGTAAAGAGTAAAGACTCTCCTCTTCACTAATCACAGAGGAGAACATCTACATGTTCATGCCAAAAACACAAACTTAACACAAACTTCACTAATAACTAAAAAAGTAGTCTTCTATGTGATCTGAAAACTCCATCTCTGGTAGAATCTTAGTTTACAGGCAGCTTTAAATTTTAAGTCAAGGCTTACCAGAGTGAAGGACACATTTCCTTGTGGACTACAGAAGTACTGTGCAAAAGTCTTGAGCCACCCCCATTCATGTTCTGCTTCCAAAGATCCAGACTTTCTTGCATTTTAATGTAGTCTTGAGGAACAGTTCTCCAGACTTCCTGAAGGACTTTCAAAGACAAATTTTCAGTCCAATCCCTGAACCTGACCAACTTCAAAGGAATGTTTTTTGTTTGTTAAACCACACAGTGACCTAGATATAAATCACTCAAGAATAAAAAAGCACATCTAACTTAAGTCCTGAACCAGTGAAGAAACAGGTGCAGATGATTCCAGATGATCAGGCGGTGATCAGTATACTGGTGGTGCTGAATGCTGAGTGGTTGGAACTCCTTTATCTAGGCTTCTTGTATCATTAGGCACTTTGCAGCCTGTCGTAGTGAAGCATTTGTTCCCGTTTCTTTTATTTAATCTACTCAGTATGCGAAAAAAGAGAGTTTGACAGGTGTAAAATGATATTTTTGCACCAACAAGGTGATTCAAAGCTAAATATAAAGAAATGAGGGGTGGCTCAAGATTTTTGCACAGTATTGTACGTAGCTCTGGATAAATGCTGTAAATGTAATGGAAGTCTCATAATTCTTTATTTTTAACAGTGTTTGTTTACAGAATTTGTATTTGTAATCTATGTGCACTTCACTTGATATATAACTAAACCATCTAATATTCATTTCCCAAGAAGCAGCTCAGAACGAACCATGTCATTTTTCATTTTGCCCCTAAAACAAAACGCTTTAAATGAATTTGAGAGGCACCATTTCAGAGTCAAAAGCATTGTGCATGCACACACACACACACACACACACACACACACCAGGCGAGAAAAGCACATTCCTGGGTCTGATGAATTGCTCACTGTCCATTTTCCACGGCGTGAAGATGAGAGAGGTGGTGACTGTCTGTCTGCGGGGATTGATGGCATACTTTCCACCAAGATGCCGGGGCATGGAGGACCCTCATGCTCCACAGGTGTTCAGCCTTTAAAGCTCACTCAGCCATCTGTCTTAGTGATAGTATGGAGATAATCCACACCAGTGTTTACGTTAGTAATCTGTAATTGGAAATATTTCATGAACAAAAATCTTGACTATACTAACTATCATAATATTACAATGTGCAATAAATGGTACATTACATTTATAATGTATTACATTATTTATACACTTATACCCTTTTTTAACAGTAGCTCCACCCACCTTGGATCTCACTGGCCAGTTTATCAGAAACACTTACCATATCGGAATCAGAATCAGAAAACTTAATTGATCCCAGGAGGAGATTACTTATGTTATGCACAGACACACAGAACCACAGAGACATGAATGATATAAAATGTAAAGTCTAAATAAACTCCACAGAAAATATTCAGTATGAAATACACTATGTTGTATACACAAAGGCTGGGGTTTTAGTTATCTTTATATGGAAATCTTTTAGAAATGAAGAAAACTAACTATAATGTTAGAACAGCAGTAAATGGGACATTACATTTATACGCTTATTTAAACAGTAGCTCCAACCATCTTGGACCTCATTGGTCATTATTTTAGAAACATCTAAAATATAGATTAACCTTGGTTTACAGTGACAGACTGTAGTATATCTGTGACTGAAAGTTACCACCATAGTACTACCATAGACCAGATGTTTTTGGGTGGTGGGCTGTTCTCAGAACAGAAGTGACACTGACTAATAACACAGACTGTGGTTTGGTTCCCCATCTGGGCAAACACACCCCACTACACCTGTTAAAAGTCCTTGGGCAAGACTGCTAACATTACATTTGCCTACATCTGTAACATCATTAGACTGTTATAAAAAAAAGAATGTCTGCCAAATGTGAGAATTAAAACACTATTTAAAGAAAGATCCATATATCCATATATTATTACTATTAGTGCAGGAGAAATATTTGTTAATAATTATAGAACTTTTATGTGCATGCCCATTTTTATGGAATCGTTTTTGGCATCTAAAATGTGAATTTAGTGGAAGGAGTGTTTGTGAAAGGGTGAAGGTGGGTATTCCTTCCAGACAGAGATGTGCTCTGTCTCATTTTTTAACATCAACCACATGTGAGACTGACTGCCAAGCTGGCTCTCTCCCTCTCTCTGCTCCTCTGTACCATCCAGTGAAAAGCTCTTACCATAATCTTTTAAAAATCACCAAAAGATCACCAAATGAATGGGTTTGTTTGGGTGCAAGCATGATCAGTAAGGGGTAGTAGCTGACACTAACCATAGTATATTAATAGTAGTGTGCAAAAGTCTTTAAAGTTTGCTTTGAATAACCATTTTGGTGCTAAAATAGTATATTCTGCCTGTCAGACTGACTTTACTGGCATACTGAGGAGATTAAATTGAAAATGGGAACAAATGTTTTACTGTGACAGGCTGCAAAGTGCCTAAAGATACAAGATAAATAGATAAAGGAGTTCCAACCACTCAGCATTCAGCACCACCAGTATACTGATCACCGCCTGATCATCTGGAATCATC
>JBBIGA010000002.1:5566552-5594555 GCA_037576975.1 Alestes dentex
TCTCTCTCTCTCTCTCTCTCTCTCTCTCTCTCTCTCTCTCTCTCTCTCTCTCTCTCTCTCTCTCTCTCTCTCAGGGGGAAGTTTGCAGTTGTAAAGAAATGTGTGGAGAAAGCCACGGGCAAAGTGTTTGCTGCAAAGTTTTTACGTAAGCGGCGGAGGGGTCGTGACTGTAGAAGTGAGGTGATCCATGAGATGGCTGTGCTGGAGATGGCTAAGAATAATGCCCGCGTGGTCAACCTGCACGCGGCCTACGAGACGGAGCATGACATTGTACTGATACTGGAATAGTGAGTGCGATGGGTTCTTGAATGTTGACTCATTCAGCCTTTCTCATTCTAGCCTTTATAAATGTAATTTCAGTTCTATTAATTACTACCACGCGATGGTAGGAGCCTAGTAGGTAAAACACTTGTCTGTGTACCCGATGACCGCAAAGTCGCAGGTTCGAACCCCCCACTTTCTACCATTGTGTCCTTGAGAAAGACACTTAACCCTCAGTTGCTCCAGGGGGACTGTCACTGTAACTAATGATTGTAAGTCGCTCTGGATAAGAGCGTCAGCCACATGCCCCTTTTACCCTTCAAGCAACTGATGGAACAAGCTACACTGATTTACTGTCCAAGCACTGCACTTCCGAGCTCTGCCTTTGCTTTCGTCCTCATCGGCATCACAATGCATTTTAGATTTTATCCCCAACTCTAATACTTATGGCTAATTCGTTTCTTTGAGGTTAATAAAATGCTTATGAAAATGTTTACCTTACTGTTGGTTATTTATTTAATGTGTGTTATGCATGTGTGTATGTCCCCCCTAGTGCTGCAGGTGGAGAGATATTTGACCACTGTGTGTCTGACGAGCTGCTTTCTGAGGGCCATATCATTCGTCTAATCCGACAGACTCTAGAAGGCATTCACCTGCTGCACCAGTGCAATGTTGTCCACCTTGACCTCAAGGTCAGTTACCACTACAGCTAATTGTTAATTCGCTTCTTTGACCCTAAGAAACAATTCTGAATTCCTGACAAAAGTAAAACTGTACATTGTGCACAAGTGTCTGTTAGTATCTGGTAGTGGGAAGTGTGGAACTGGTTTTAAGAAGAGATGCCCTGTGTCTTTCAGCCTCAGAACATCCTGCTGACCAGTTTAAGTCCTCTGGGAGACATTAAGATCGTCGATTTTGGACTGGCACGTAGGCTGGGATCAGCCGGAGAGCTGCGAGAGATCTTGGGTACACCTGAGTATGTAGGTAGGTTTCGCTATGCACATAAGCTGTCAGTTTATTAGGTAAAGCTACCATAGAGGTGCATTTTTATAGGTTTACAATTACAGGCTTGCCACTCTGTATATCAGCCACTTTCAGTTCCACAACAACAGTGACATAATATAATAGGAGCGGTGTATTATGTGTATATGTTTGGCACTGGTATGAGTGTATCAAGCACTTTTCCATAGGTATACAGGGACCGTTCTGTATCTAATTTGTACTTCGATTTTTGATTTTCTGGTGCTCACAGCGCAATCCTCTCCCACAGTTTATGGCTGTCAAAGTTTTTCTGTCAGAGCTGCTTTTGATATTTTTCTCTTTCATTATTTATAGTCTTGTTTTTGCATTTTTTTTTTTCTCTGCATTCTTTAGCTGTGTGTTGAAACATAACGCAGCTACCTTGTCTTGGTACACCTTTACGTTTCGTACAGTGTTCAAAATAAATTTGTTAGTGTCATAGGAAAGCCTCACTGAAATTTATCTTCGACCCAAACAGACAGAAGTGCTTGTATTTCATCAGCTTCCCAGTTGTTACTTTGTATCTCCATTGTTGTTTGTGCAAACAGTAGAAAATAATGGCCGTTTTCCATGTTGTGATAACATTTTGACCAATCAGAAAGCAGTGACGCAGTCAGCTTGTCTTGTCTGTGTCAGATTGGCTGTGGCTCGCTTTCCCTGCCATCAAGCAGCTCGGGTTCAGCTCAGGTACAGCTTGGCTACAACGCTAGCACTACGAGAGACTCACTGGTGGCTGACAAGTGACATTCATTGTTGTTAAATGTCAACATCAGAATTCACTTTTGACAGACAAAGATGGGTGCTAAAATGTAATTTTCCTCAATGCGTGAGAAAAACATCATGTCACTGTTGATGGGAAATGATGCCTTGTGGCGAAACTTTGCAATTGCTATTGTGTACACAGCATTATGTGCACTGTTTCAACATAGAACACTGCACTGGTCTTGCATCCATCGTAAAAAAAAACCGTTCAAGAATGCATATTTCACATTGGCCTCTTTTGTCCAGGTGAATCCAACAAAAGGTTTTATGCTTTAGAAGTCCTTGACTGTTACAACTTTCATTGTGGATTATTCACAAAAGTAGATTTTAATGTAAATAAGGAACCCTGTACTGTAGTTTTTGCTTCAACATTCTATGTCTTTTTTTTAGCTCCTGAGATTCTGAACTATGAGCCGATAACCACAGCATCAGATCTCTGGTAAGCTTGTAACCCTTATTTATTTTTTTATTTACTCATTTATTTTAAGTCTTATGTCTAGGCCCACATGATATGGAGGGAAGTGTAGGTTTTTTCTTTGTAACATCATGAATCATATGATGTTTTTGCACAACCCAGTTATGTCGGTCCAGAACATTCACAGAATCATTAGAAGCATATGCATGAGGAAATAATACACGAGGAAAAACCTCATATTTTTTGCCTTGCTTACTTCAGTTTTGTTTTCCATGTATGTGTGTCTGTATAAACACCAGGAGTGTTGGTGTAATCACTTACATGCTCATAACTGGGGAGTCTCCCTTTGCTGGTGACGACAAGCAGCAGACGTTCCTGAATGTCTCCCAGGTGAACGTGGACTACAGTAAAGAAGCATTTTCCAGAGTGTCTGAGCTGGCAGTTCATTTCATCAGGAAACTCCTGGTCAAGGCACCTGAGTGAGTGTCTCTGTCTGTGTACAAATGTGTCCAAATCCCTTTATCCCAAAGTCCTGAATACCTGTATAACAGAAATCCACTTATCTTGTTCTACAGAAAACTTAAATCTGTCAAAAAAAATTTTCATAATACATATTGTCATGTTTTTTAATATCTATTCGACAATTTTACTTTGACCAGTTCACTTGAAACTTGGCATGCCTGTAGCCCCGCATTCCTAATACAGAGATTTGTGTCCCTAAATGGGTGTATCCATGAAGTAGTAAGTCCCATTAATTGGTGCAAAAAGCCTTTTAATGCTTTACACGACATTTACAAAATTCAAACGGCCCTTATACCAACTATAATAAGATAAGATTAAGATAAGATAAGATAAACCTTTATTAGTCCCACAAGTGGGGAAATTTGCATTGTCACGGCAGAAACTACCGCACTTCAGTACATCTAGGTCATTTCATCATAGGAGGGAAGAATTTACCTCTTGATTACATGAGGCATGATACTATATTGGTCGGTTTTTAGACTTTGAACTAACGTAATTCCAGTTCCTAACAGTGTCTGTTCTGAACAGTGTCTTTTCTGTAGTTCAGGAAAGTTCACAAAGTTTATTGCTCCTGAGGTTTTACAGGCCTTTCGGAATATTGGTTATTTCCATGACACAGTAAAGTTAAAGCTTCACTTCCCTTTATGTTGTCCAAGGCTGTTTAGATTTGTGAAGTCACAAATCAGTCCTGTATCACATGCTCTGGGATTTTCTACCCCCAGTCCTTCTAATTTCATTTATTTTCTATATTAATGTTCTGACTGAAAGCACTGAACAGTAATCAGACCAGTTCTACAACTTATGACTGGTCTCTCCAGTCTCACAGTCAAAGCATTCAGAGATGAAAATAACTTCAATAACAAAGGCAACCTTAGACAATTTGACTCTACAGTCAGCCTAAAGAAAGGTTGGAATGGAAAGTGGCCATATAAGAATGAAAGATGATGAATTAGGAAATATGTTTTTGGGGAAAACAATGAAATTAAGGAAATGTACAATAGGTTAACAGGTTTTTTTTTATAATTAAAGATTGATGAAAATAATTTTACTTTTGTTGGATTACCTGAAGACCTCAATTCATTTGGTCAGTCAATTCATCAAAACACTGGAGCTGTGATTGGTCAGCAGTGTGAAAAACACTAGTTAGAGGCTCATTTGCATATCACAGCCTTCTGTGATATCAGTATTGAAGAGGCTGGTATCACGATAACGATTACTTGACGAAATATCATTATTGGCCAAACACAAGCACCTGTAAATATTCCACAGATTAACTGCTTGACCAACTCTCTTTTCCTGCTCCTTAACAGAGACCGTCCCAGTGCTGCAGACTGTCTGAGCCACCCCTGGCTATGGCAACAGTATCCTGGACCCGAACCCGTCTCTCCGAGCCCGCGGACCCCCCGAGAGCGGGTTGGTGGCAGCAAGTGGGCTGCCCCGCCAGAGGATGTTGAGGACAAGGAGAACATCCTCGACTCATCATCGCACGCCAAAAGGTTCCGCTTCGAGGAGGATGTTCTGGCCTCAAGGGAGGGCACCATCTAACACCTTTAAGTTCAAACAAGTTCTTAACTGGTTCTGTTATTTTCTTTTTATCCTCCGCCACCAGCACAAAATTCTTCTCTTCTACTTACGCATAATTTTCCAGCCACACCAAAGACGATTTTTCAGTGATACATTGCTAATATAAGAGCTCCTGATCCTTTTACTAAATCACCATGTAGCTGTGCAGCTCCTTTTCTGTTTAGTGATTTTATGTGTTCGTCTTTTATCATCGTACCTGTCTGTTTTTAACTGGGGAAAATATTTATTTGAGGATGAATTCCAATAAGGTGCCTGATTCTTATATAATTAAAAAAGAAGCTGGTAGGCCAGTATTTGAAAAGAATGGGATTCCTCTAGACCTGTGGTTCCCAACCCGTTCTGCCCATTTCAGTGTTTTACTGCTCCCAGCACACCTGATCCAGGGTGGAAGTGAGGATGTAAGAGAAAGGAAAACACCATATGTTCAGTGCGGGTTTTTTTCTGGGACTAGCAAGATTTTTAAAAGGGACCAGAAATTTCAGGTTTATTCAATTTTTCTTTTTTACTTTTCAACATTCTGAATCACTGTATGCTGTAGTTATAATTAAGCTAATATAAATAACAGGGCATTGGACTGCTTGAAGATCCAGTGTTTTCGCCAAAAAAAACTGCCTTTCTGAGGTGAGCCCTCAGTTTGTGTTTGCCTGTGTGAATTCATGTGCATTTCTTCCCTCAGTGGTGAAACATCAGCACGTTTTCTGGGAACATGACTCAGTTCAAGTCCCATACCACACCCCAGAATGTTCAGATACATTTTCGCAGTCGTCACTTCCTCTTAGTCACTGCTGTTCTGAGGAGCTGCCATAAAGCTTTTAATCCACTGTCGTCTTTGGGCTTTAGCGAGATCTAAAGGGAAGTAAAAGTCACAGACTCCTATACAAAACAAACATTTTTCAACGCATGACCGTCGTGACCACCTTCACCTTCGTCTCTGTAGAGCAGAGCAGTTTGATTAGTCAAACAAGAAGGTGCTAATGTAAAGAAAAGGCATGTTAATGTAGTGTTTTCTGGAAACAGCAGAAGGGCTAGGTTGACTTGGAATAGATTCTGGTCCTGGAGTCCAACGCACTTTGGTGATTTTCCTGCTCAAACACTCTTTTGGTGGGGTTGAATCAGGTATGTTTGACCAGTCAAATCTCCAGACTGAACTGGACTGAAGCCCTTTAGGGCCAGAATTGGACACCTTGTCCCAGAAGCAGAACCTAGAACCTCCTCATTGGTGTTATTGACTGATTAGCTTGGTACCTTGGTGATGCTATTTGACAATGCTGTCAAATTTGGCGTTTGTGCAAGCTGTTGGAATGTAGCATCATGCATACCAAGGCAAAAAAAAAAAACTAAAGTGATACGATTGTGAAAAGTGTCTGAAGGAAGATCTGGTTTGATTGGTCCCTTGTGGCGCAATTTCATGATATTGCACAAAACATTTTTCAGCACATGTGCCCACTATTACTTCCTTATCTTCGTCTCTGTAGAGCAGAGCAGTGTGATTAGTCAAACAGAAAGACAGGAACACCAGTGGGTGTGTATGATGTAATCTATGCACTTGGCTGGTAAACATCAGGGTTTTTTTTTTTTTTCACTTCTCTGACAGCCGTATCTTTTAGCTTTTAACATACAAAGAGTTTCTATTACTTTCTGTTCTCAGGTATAGCTCTAGCTGCACAGGTCATTGATGCAGGTTCCTCGTGCCTCTGTGTTTTGAACACTTATCTGGTATCCGCCAACAAACTTGAGTGATCAACATGCTCAGTAATATTTGAAATCACTGTCTCTCATCAATATTTGAGCAACTTTTCTAGTATGTGCTTTACTTCTATTTAAAAAGGCAGAGGTGAAATCTAGGGTGTTTCCAATGTTCATGGTGCCATTTGTTTGATTAAAATGATTTTTTAAGTAAGTGTTGATTTTCCTGGCTTAGGCTATGTGGGGCATCGACGGGTATTGAAGATATTCTATGTTGATATAGAGATGAAGTGCTAATGTTATAAAGGTGAAAGGAAGTTTTTTAGAAGAAAGTAAAGAAAATGCGTGTTAATGTCATGTCTGAAAATAGTGAGCACCACCAGAAGGACTAGGTTGACTTGGAGCACATTCTGGAAGTTCAGAGTCCAACACACTTTGGTGATTTTCCTGCTCAAACACTATTGGTGCACTATCAGGTGTGTTTGACCAGTCAGATCGCCAAACTGAGCTGGACTAAAGCCCTTTTGGGCCAAATTTGAACTCCTTGTTCTAGAGGCAGAACCTAGAACCTCCTCGTTAGAGTTATTGACTGGGTTGGTACCTTGCTGATGCTATTTGTGTGTCGGAATGTAGCATCATGCATACCAAGGCTAAAAAAACCTGAAGCGACATGATTGTGAAGAGTTTCTGGAGATAAACATCAAGACAGATCTGCTATCTTGTCCTTTGTGGTGCTGTTGAAGTGTTTTTGAACTGGAAGTGTTGCTGTATGTGTTGGTATAAGAAGGTCTAAGGAATGCCTGTTTGTTTGCTGCTGGTTTCCTCGAGATGTCACCAGTCTGTGTGCAGAAAAAGGCCATTGTCTTGAAGACCGGCATCTCCTGTCACAGCCCAGACGCTGCATGCTGTCATTTTATAAAGGCCAAACTGGAAGAGCACCTCCTCTTTGTTTGTTGAAACTGGAACTCTAGTGCCTGGTCTGTAGTCTTTTGGATGCACCCCATCATATATTAAAAAGGGATGTATGTCTATTTTGAAATTTGATAACTTTTTATATGTATGTTGGAATTAAACTATTTAATTGGATTTTAAATCCATTTTTGTATCTTGATTTAATAGATCTAAAATGTTTTAATGCAGCTACATGTTCTCTATAGGGATGTGGAAAATATCAGAAAAATTGGCATATGGGTTATGGATGCCATTACATTTGACAGTATGTACCAAATTCAGTAATTGATCATTCTTCAAATAAACATGGTCAAAGCTATTTACGGTTTGCACTGTTTGTTTGGTTTACTTTCCAGTTCTGGAATTATTTGTTCATTCTCTGCTGAGCCATTACCTGTGATGCATATGAACCAGTAACCCCTTGATCTTTGAGGCTTGGCCTATTCGTAGCTGCAAGTTCTCTCAAGTGAGTTTAGTTTTCTGGTCATTTGTCTTTCAAATTCCCCACAATATAACCTGAAAACTGCTCTCGTTGGGATTTGAACCAGAAACTATTTGGAAGCTGCTGCGCTACATGCATACCTTTTGTGTGTTTTTGGATATTATTTCAAATTCTCAGTCTCTTACTGAAGATGTGGCATAAACTCTAAACCTTCTAATCAGGAGTCTTCAAGAGGGCCAGATAAACAGATCATCTTGTCTCTACAAGAAGCGGTAGTCATGGTTATGAACAGCCAAGAACCAAATGTTCTGCTCCCCCACTGTAAGGTTTGACAAAGTGCGCCCTCTACTGGCCACGCAGACCTCTGGTGTTTATCTGAGAGGCTGGCAATACAACGGCTAGAAGAACGAGAGCAAGAAACTAAGATGACAAACATATGGAATCGGATCTTAATTTCCAGAACCTGTTATGATCTGCACCGCATTTTTGCTCACTGTGTTACAGATTCATGGTGGTGGTGTTGAATCAGAATCAAGTCAGCAGAGATGTGCTGTGGAAGCTGAAATACAGCAAAGAGCCTACTGTCTAATAACTTAAATTTATTGTACTTTATCAACAAGTAACAAGATAAGCAATCAGGGAACAAATAGCATTTTGCTAACGAACGGAATGATACAAAACATGAAAAACATTCAATGCCTCTTACTCAAGCAGGAAATCTAAACTTGTCTATTTTCTCCCAGTGGATTTCTATATAAAGAGCTTCTAAACTAGTGCATAAACTCCCCAGTAAACAGCCACTTAGTCTCAGCAAGAGAATCCTCTATCATTGGAATCGTAGCTCTACAGTAACTACAGACTTTTTTTTTTTAAGTCTTGGTCAACAGAATTTTAGCATGTACGCATGGATAGATTATAAATTTCATTTCAATAGTAAGACAATTAGTGAAGGAACAACTGGGCCAAATTACAGGCCTCAGATATTAAATACGCTCATGTTAAACATCGCTTTGGTCTCTAATGCAGCAGACAAAGTTAACAATATCAGAACTTAACATCTAACCTTTCAGGTTATTTTATACTGAAGCAGAATGAAATCATTATATTAAAATGACAGTATCTGTCCAGCTTTGTCTTTTTTAGAGCAGTGACAAAACAAAGCTTAAGAATTAATCACCAAGTATTAGTAAGCAGGAAAGTAAGCAGGAAAATCGATCCGAGAACATTTTCGGCTTTTTCTGAAGCATCAGGCCTCATGGAAAGAAGAGTTTTACATTCAGGTGTGTCACAGCTTGAGAGCCAAGGATGTCTATGAAAAACAGAAATTAGGACTTGAGAAATGTATGCACTTAAGTATTTACATTTAAGCCGAGCTTGTTAGCATATTTAGTGTCTTTCAGACACACACGGGAAACAGCGAAGCCCTTCGGACACACAAGAGGTAACTCGAACAGATTTTAGTTTCTTTCAAAAAATGGCCAATCATTGAGATCATAATAACGCAGAACACTTACTCTTTATCCAGAGAGTTAGTCTGAGTGCCTTGCTTTTGATAGTCCTTACTGGAGAAGCTGTAGCCGTGCAACATGAACTATTCTTGTGCTTTTCAGCAAGATACATTCCACATTAAAGCGGGTTTGAAGAAATATTGTACGTACACTAATGTCTCTGTGGTCAGTCAGCCAGGGTATGTTTAGTGTCCGGAGAGTTCTTTAGCTTTGTAATGATTTCAAATTGAGATTAAAAAAAAAAAAACCTTGCGTAGTTACTCTGAATAGTTATACTTTTGTGTTTTTTAAATAACATGTTATATCAAGTCATATAACAGGTCTATCTGAAATGTCAGTGCTTTCTGAGGCAAATCTGTGATGATTCAGTGATGCAGTTTGAACCATTTTAATTGTTGGTGATCTTCCATTGCTTGTTTGCTACACAAGCAAAACAAAATCCAATCAAACATTTGAACAAACATGTCTTAGCTGACGGACTGCATTTGGTATGAGGGAAGAATTGTGTAAAGATGATTTTCGTTCACCAAACTATCGCTTTAAGGCTTGGATGACGGTCAGCCCTGGATGGCGGTCAGAACTCCTTTATGACCCGAAAGTGGTTATCGATGGACGCCGGCTCGTTCTCGAAGTGCAGCTTGTTGGAGATGGAGGCCCCGAGCTCCTCCAGCGTCTTAACGAAACGCCGGTGCTCCCGCCCCACCCAGGCCCTCATGGGGTCCCTGACTTCGTAGGGTGTGACGTGGGCATGCACGGCCACACCACAGGCCGCCAGCTCTCCCAGCGCCCGTTTGTCAGTCACCCACGTCTCGCTGCCCCCCGGGTGCCCCCCGTCCAGCCAGTACATGTCCGAGATGCTGTCCAGGAACAGCCGGAGCTCTGGGTCCACCCGGGCGCCCGCCAGCTCATACACCATCTGGTTCAGCACCACGCACCCCTTGCTGAATCCCACCAACGTCAGGGAGAAGCCCTGAGGGAGGGGCACAGCGCCCCCTAAAGGTGGCAGGGGGTTGGGGAGCCCGGCACGCTCCATGCCGTGACCCAGGAGGCCTCTGAGGTGCCGCAGAGCCCCGTAGTCTGGGGAGTGCTCTGGAGCTCCGAACAGGTTACTCTCCACGAAGTTCTGGTAGCAGCTGAACTTGTGTAAGTACATGCGGGATGCGCGAACCACCCAGACGTGGCTGCCGGGGAAACGGGCGCCCAGCATGACAGCCACACGCTCGAGGCTCCAGCACTGCCAGGGGGCCGCCTCGGGCTGGAGGGCCATTTCCTGCTGGAAATTCTGCAAGAGACAGTCATACATTACCACATAATACATGGTTTTCAGTCCTGGTTCTCTGCCCTTTTCCCTGCTCTAACACATCCACTCCAACTGCAGGGGGGCTTGGTTGAATAGGAACCCCTTAGTTACAACATTATTCTGAATAGTATCTTATGGGGGGCACCTTCGGATAAACATAAATATATTCCTATTCCTGGATGTATGACACTAATCTGGAACGAAAACGAGCTGAACGGTTCTTTATAGTTAATAGATAGTACTGGGAGGGGGCACTTGGGGTAAACCATCAATATATTCCTGGATATATAATACAAATCTTGCACTAAAAAGAGCTGTTTTTTATTGTAAGAGTGGAAAAAATATACTACAGACTGATGTGTATCATATGACCCAATCCATGGTCTTCTCTGGTGGGGTTCAATCAAGCTGAGGAATCCAGCAGAACATCTAGAGAGACTATAAATATTCATATCACTTTTAACAGACAGGGTGATACAGTAACTCATACCGCATTCAGTTTTATACTTTTAACAAATTTATAAATAATGAAAGAGAGACAGTACAGTGTTTATATTGATTAGACCCACAACAATTGTACTCACATATGAATATCAGAATCATATATTAGGATTTGGGTTTAATGTTCTCCAGCGATGCTTACAGGTTTATTTTTAGTCACTGTACCAGATATAATTACCTGACCAGTTATGTTGAAAAACAGATACTCAGCACGGTTCCACTGAACCATGCACAGGAAAATGAACAGTAGTGAAGCCAGTCTGGGAACCGCAGCAGGAACATGCAGCCAAGCCCCACGTGGCTAGAGCTTCACAATACGGACAAAATATCAGTATTGTGATTTTATTGCTTTTTTTTTATTGCTATATCACTTTTCTGTAAATAACGCCTGCATGGTTTCAAATGGAACATTTACTCCCCATATACAAAAAATAAGCTACCAAAACAGTTTTGAAATGATAGTTTTAGTGATTTCACAAAACCAACACATTTAAATACATCTCTTTATTTTGGCTACAGGAGTTTTGCCCCACCCACTCATGCACATTAATGGTTAAAACTGGATGTCTGTTGGATTACATGAAGACCTCAGTTCATCAGAACACCCAGTAACTCACCTGGAGCTGTTAGTGGTCACCCTGGCAGAAACACTGTGATTGGTTAGAGACTCATTTACATATTGCAGCCTGTTGTGACATCAGTATCGCAGAGACCAATATCACAATAATGATTAACGGACAATATATTGTGCAGCCCTAATGCACAACACTTACTGTTGCAGTAATTACACAAGTTACAATATAAACAGGGCTAAATACAAAACTATACTGTACATAACTAAACTATACTATACATAAACTATACTGTACATAAACTATATTGTGTAGTTACGTACAATACAATGCAGTACTATACAGCACTATACGCAAAAGACAGTACTATACTATACAGTACCACACAGAGTTTAGACTAAATTTAGAGCTACAGTGAGTGTTATAGTGTGCTGCTATAGTGCCCACTCTGCTGTGTGGAGGAGGAAGGTGTTCCTACACCACACACCTCCGCATAAACACTACTTTTCCATGCATCCGCCCATATACTGTGACTGAGAGGGTAAAGAAGACACGGACAGACCCACTCAGACCCACCTGGATGTCCCCGGGGAAGAAGACGACGTGTGTGTTCGTGTTCCGGGGCTCCTCCGGGCTCAGGAGCAGCAGGTCGTTGATCCGGTGCTGCTCGTAGCCAGGGACCGCGGCCAGCCGCAGGAGCCTCCGGGGCGGAGGAGGGAGAGCCGGGCTCCGTGGGGGCTCCAGCCCGGCTCCTGAGGCGATGCCTGACATGTGGGCCAAGGTGAAAAGAGACAGCCCCGCAGCCGAGCGGAGGATTAACATGGGCAGAATTGAGCAGGTCCACACCTCCGTCCCAGCACTGGCCGGGCCTCAAACACAGCACAGAAACACACACGCACCAGCATCTCCTGGACTTTCTCTTCTCTCGTCCATAAACATCTCTAATACAACCACGTCCAGCACTTAAACCTCATCGGACGTGTTTATGTTTTATTTTTGAAGCTCGTTACGACGCCGCTACTCTGCAGATTAAAAACATGTTACTGCGCATGCGCATATGTTCGTAGGACTGATATGTAATGCGTGTGGTTGGACAGATGGCGCTGCAGATATAAACATTGCCTTTTTGTAGATCAGCAGTAAACTTTGGACTCTTAGTGCAGAGGTGTTTGGAACCAGAGATGAGAATCCAAGCTCTTTTAGTGATGCTCACTGAGTCAGCTCACTAAGAAGAGTCACGAACGGCTCTTCCACTTCTGCCTTTTACAATTCAATTTTTATAATGTATAGTTATATCCTTATAACAAAGTCAAATGCAGCTGTTTTACCTGTGATTAATCTGTGTGCACAAACGTTAATTGTTCTAGATGATGATACTAACCCTTATCGTTTCCATACTACCATTATTAAAAATTAGCATCTCATTTCCTTTTTTTACGAACTGCACTTTCAGTTCCCCATGTGTAATGTATCCAAGTGCAACAACTCACCCACCCCATAGCATTGTTTTGTATTGTTCTGCATTAGCTTGTTTTCTCTTGTATTGTATTGTACTGTATGGCACTATGCTGCACTGCACTGAACAGCATACTTTTGTACTATACTACTCCTGCGTTGTATTTTGAGACCTGCACCTTTTAGGATTGCTACAAATCTCGTTGTGATTCCTTTTATGACAATAAAGGAATCTTATCTGTCTTTTCTTGACATTGTTTGATATAAAAAAAAGATAAAATGTAAAAACAGCAAACACTATTATACAAGTGCTAAACCTGTATTTGTTTAAATGTTGTAGTTGTTACCTACTTCAGTGTTTCTAAAGACACATAAACGTGTCACAGTATATATACATATACATATATACATTCACAAATACAACATTCAGTCAGTGTGTGATGTGTTCGCTCTTTACTGGTTGAAGTCTACATTCACAGGAGCAGGTCAAGCAAGTCTAAACCTTTCAAAGTGAATCAATATATTATGATACATTGTGTGGAATTAATTCCTTCATCAACCAATTCTAAGGCTAGTAAAACTCCTCTTACTTAAAACGCTTTTATCTTTGAAAACATGAAAGTGCCTGCTGTATTTTTCCTGTAATTATTTTTGTAAGGCCTTCGACGTTCCATGTGTTGTCTTTGTATATGTATTTTGATTTTATTGGTTACTGTTTCTAAAAACGGCTCTGGTCGGGAACCGACTCCTAAAGAGTCGACTCAAAGAACCGACACCTCGCTATGACGTATACATCAGTGATGACACGTGCTGGCGCCTTCTTTCCTGGTCCACAGCACAAGAAAAATGCAAATGCAAGCGACATGCAGTGAGATCACGCTTATTCTTGATTTGCTGCACGAGTGAATCTTTAAAGAACTTTTGTAAAAACCAGCTGTAAAGCAGATAACTGTGTTTTGGTAGGACAACCTGTTGCCATGTTCGTGAAAATGGAATTCTGTTGGTTTAAAGGACACATAAGCATGATTTTAAGGTTGAAGTAATATTTGAAGACGTTTAAGAAACTGTCTTTGTTACAGAGATGTCCACTGTCGGCCGGCGCCTGGTCGCCTGTCTTCTGAACATCTCTGAGGCCCGGCAGAAAGCTCTGGTGGAGAAGGTGGCCCGAGCAGCTCTCACTGAAGATCATGGTGAGGTTCTCCTGCTCAGCACAGTGCGATGGAAAGATCAGACAGTATCATTTGAGCATTCACTGCAAATATGTTTTTGAACTTCTGACTGACTGTTCCTTCTATGTTAGATCGAGCTGCAGAATATGGACAAAATATCCGTACTGTGATTTTACTGCTAAAATAGTGATTGTGATGTCTTTCAAGAGATTAAAGGGCTCATCACTTTGCTAGAATAAAAAAAAAAAAATATATATATATTGTTCAAGTTTCAAAATTTACATTCACCTTTCATTCAGTCTATATATGGAAAATAAGATGCAAAAACAGCCTGTTTAAAAAAAAAAAAGTTTTGCGATGTCATATTTAAATTCATCTCCTTATTCAGCCTTCAGCAGTTTAGCCCTGCCCATTCATGCTGAAGTTCTAAGGAGTGATTCAGCCAATCAGAAATAAGATAACTTACATACACCAGTCTTCAAGGCACAGTGATGAAAACTGCCTATTTAATTCTGAGGGATGAACAGAGGTTGGTAGGTGGTCATATAAGAATCAATTACTTCAAAAACATCTCGGCCACTCAGGGTCTTTAATGGTTAAATATTAAGATACTTAGACTTTGGTCTGATTACATGAAGACCTCGATTCATCGGAATGTCCAGTAACTCACCTGGAGCCGTGATTGATCATCCTGTCAGAAACACTCTGATCACTCTGATATTGCAACCCTCTGTGTATTGCAGAGACAACATCACAGTAATGATTAACAGATGATATACTGAATAATGACAGTGATTAATATTGTGCAGCCCTACTGTTCAGTGGTGACTGACTGTTCGGCTGTGATTAAGTTTATACACTGAGGCCTCTTATTGTCATTTATCTCTTGAGTGTCATCTTTTCAACTGTCCCTCTCTGTCTGGGTTGAAAAGAGGAGGACGGGTTCCCCCTTTGAGTCTCGGTTCCTCCCGAGATTTCTTCGTCCAGCTTTTCCTCACCTCTGTCGTTTTTGGCTCACTATGGGCTTGGACCAATATTCTGTAAAACATCAGTTGTAAAAAAAAGTACCTTATAAATAACATTGAATTAAACTGAACTGAATGTAATTATTTCAGGTGGGAGGCGAAAGGGCACAGCAGTTCTCAACATCTTCAGTGACTATGACTACAACCGGTCTGTCATCACGATTGTGGCCAGCATTGAGCTGATCAGTGAGTTTTTTGTGTGGATACTCGCAAAGTCAGCCAGAAATCAAAATGTATCTCTTGTCATGTTAAGTGTGATTTATTATATTCATAATCATCATTGGAAAGACATTTGAAAAGTTTCCCTATAATCAAAACGTAACACACACATCACATAGTTATGTTAGTTATGTTTATTGCTTGTTAATATGTGCAAGTCAGATATGATGAAGAAAAAATTGACTGTAACAAATATTTGTTCCTGGGGTCCAGTCTAAAAATCATGTGTTAAAAATGTTATTTGCCAAAATGCTCAACTGGTGATATATTATTAGCAGGAAATATCAAAGTACTGGTGCAACATATGTTTTCCTCCTGTGAGGAAACCTCCTCCTGTTACCTCCAATGTGACCTATCAGTGGTTTTCTCACTCCTACAGGTGTGATTAAGTTTTCTGAAGATTATAAAATTGCATATCACAGTGTCCTCAATATCATCCTAAACAAATGTGTGTAAACTGTTGATATTTCTTATATATTTTATATACAGATGGAATAGCCTGGAGTCAAACTGACCCCAAAGAACACTGACGTACAAAATGTGCACATCGTCATGTTTATGCCCATTAAATTAGGGAAAGACATTTAATCTGAAGCAAAAAAGTTTTTATTTAAAGACATATGTTGAATTGGAATTGAGCCTAAACAGGCCAGGACCATCTGTTTTTCGGATTCTATTGTGATTTTTGTGGTGACAGGATCATTGTGGCAAAAATGATGTGCAAGTCTGTCCTTTATATTACATTAGTATCAGTATAGTATAGTAGTATCAATAATGTTTCTGCTTCCTGCTCTCTCAGAGGACGCGGTTCTCTCGGCGTGTGAGCGAGCCTTCTCGCTGATCGACATGAGCGAACACGAAGGCGTTCACCCCTGCATGGGAGCTGTGGACCTGGTACCTCTGTACCCTCTAGGAGAGGAGGTGGATCTGAAGGACTGTGGGAAGGAGGCCCAAGGTACGGCACGAGTGCAAACATATGAAGACTTTTCTCATTTTTTAAAACGCATCATCTTTTCAGCATGGCTGTGTTTCCTGCTCAGCTCTAGCTGCAGCTCTTACTGAGCGAGTCCTGGGCACCAGTGCATTTTTCTTCGGCTGGGCAGATGTGCCGTTGCATCGGGGACTTGCTCAGAGGAGGAAGGAGATGAACTGGTTCCGGAAAGATGCAGACATGGCCCTCATCCAACCAGATATTGGTCCACGACCCACGAGACGGTTTGGACTCACAGGTGAGAAGTGAGACCCTATGCTGGCATTGTTGTCATCCTAAATTAAAGTCTGACACACCTGACACACCTGACTGTAATATTTATACAGTTCTGAAGACCATTCTATAAGGTACTTTTCATTTTAGCTTTATTGTAGAGAAATACCTAAATTCCGTGCCAAATTCCCAAAGGAGGAATAGGACTCTCTGAGGGCTGCAGCCACACATAGTGGACATAGTGGATAAACACCATTTCACCAGGTTTAGTTTCAGTTCTTCTCACCATTAGCTGAGAAGAACTGAAACTAAACCTGGTGAAATGGTGTTTATCCACTATGCTGTTCAACCAACTGTCCATCAATATCAGATCTGCACAAACTGTAGCTTTAAAAAGCTGCTAAAAATGGCACTATTCTCCTTTTAAAAATCTGCACTTCCATCATGCTTTTCTTCTTTTATTGATATTCAACACTTTTTTTTATTTTTTGACTTTCTTCCAGTTTTGTGTTTCCTGATTTGTTAATATTTTTATTAAATTCCTGGAAACCACATTGAATGACCTTTGTGTATGATAATGGGCTACATAAATAAACTTGATTTGACTAGTCCTGGTGGAAATCCGCTTTCCTTTCTGAGGAGAATTAGACGGATTAGGTGTTTTTATAGATTAGATTTTGGACTGAACTCCCATGGAAAGCTGATTCCATAAGGAGGGCTGGTGACCACTGTTTAAGAAACCAAACACCCTGATGCCTAAAGCAACTCTCTCTCTTTAGGCGTTGGTGCTAGCCCTTATGTAATGAATTGCAACGTGACCATCGATACCCAGGATCTTGCTGTAGGCCGGAGTGTGGCTGCAGCCCTCCGAGAGTCCAGTCCAGGTGGGATCCCAGGGGTCCAGGTCATGGCCTTGCCCCATGAAGGTACTGTGGAAATCGCCTGTAATGTAGAAAGTGTACCAGGCGGCCGTCCATCTAGTCCAGCTGCTGGACCGGAGTCATGGCCAGCGTTCAGGATTGGGGGACAGAACTTCTACCACGCTTCTGCCTCACTCATCACTGCCCGGGTAACAGAGCTGGCGGGCCAACATGGCGTGGCTACCATAGGATCTGCCCTGGTGGGTTTCACACCCCTCGAGTGCAAAAGCCTGGCCGAGAGGGCGCTGGTTCAGGATGTCGGAGAGTTCTGGAAGATGCTGCACAGCGTGCGAATGTAAACCTTAAAAATTTGAGGAATGAGTCTATTAACCTTAATTAATCCTGCAACAGTATGAAAAATGTTTATTCACATTTGTGAATGTTTATACATAATATTGTGAATGATTCTGATCATATCAGAGGGGCAGAAATTTTAGTATACATTTAAATATATGTAAAGATCTTAAATACATTTATATATCCTGGTTATCCTGTTTTTTAATATGGAAAGACCTTTAAACCACCTAATTTTGCTAGCTATATATGTATATGTGTGCTTGTATAGGTATATACATGTATATATTTGTATGTGTAGACACACATTATATATGTATAGCTAGCAAAATTAGGTGGCAAAAGAATATGCCGTCTCCACACAGAAACGACCCTAGGCCGCCTCTGGTTATGTTGGGGTTTTTTTTTGTGTATGACACTTTCTGATCACATGTACTGACCCAGTATTTGATTACAGGGGCCTGTACATACAGAGTATGTGAGTTATACTTGGGAAGTGCCTTACATTGCTTACACAAAGGTGGCAGTGTTTTTGGTACTTATTGCAGGTGTACTTGAAATGTTCCTACTGACTTTCTTCCCCTCTCAATTGGTGGCATGTACATGCATAATGCTGTAGTAGACTTAGTATCATGAATCATTTATGGTTTGTCAGCTTCTGCATTGTAAGTAATGGATTGAGTGTTCTGATGAAGCAGAAGTTTAATGATTGTGCACTTTTGGTGTGTTCAAGGGAGTTTTGCAAATTGCTAGTCTTTAGTGCTTAGTGATACAGTCTCAAACACTCAAATTTTCTCGGATGGTCATCTATGGATTTAACTATTCCATTAATTAGTGAATACATATGGGCTCAAAGCCATAACCAGCAGGTCAGAGAGGCATTTATCACCTTGTGGTCACTCAGGTCACCTTGTATAGCATTTTACTTTGGTACGTGTTCGTGTGTGATAGGAGACGAGATAAACACAGACCACAAGGTTACAGTGGGTCACATTTTTGTTAATATCTAGTTTTATTCCTAATTAAATAAACCTATGTGTCAGAATCAAACTATCACCTCTCCTTTTACACAGTCACTTTTGGTACTTTTTTGGCCACAGGGCAAAAAACCCCTCAAAGAAAAGGCAGTCGCCAGGTTCTGCCTGTCTATTTGCAAAACAGCAGTTAACCATTCCTGAATTACATGACAGTAACGTGTTTACTATAAATTAATGGAAGAAAGTGCATCAAGTGTTCAAGTAGGGTGTATAGTTTTAAACAACACACTTAGGAAAGGGATGCAGATGGCATATACGGAGACCTGCACTAAAAGGGGAGGAAAAAAAAAGGTGGAAAAAAAATTGGCATAACTGTTCTTCAGAGACAATGCTAACAGTTCTGGGTGAGGCAAAAGCCTAAATCCAGCAGGTAGACCGTAATAGACTTTGCATCCCTTGATTGGCAGTTAAATAGCAGAAATATTCAAGCTTTGTGTGCACAGGGGGCTGTTGGAGGGTCAGTGGTTTCACAATCAGCGTCTCATCTCTTCGAAGCCCGTCGGGGGTCCCTGCCATTACTGATGGTGACAGATGGTTTGGGAGGAGCAGGAGGCCCCCCTGCAGGCCCTGAAGGAGGACCGTTGCCTGGAACACGTCCATTTGTTCTCCCTGGAGCCCCGAAGTTAGGAGGTGCTGGGGCTGCGTTGTTAGGAAACGTTGCACCATTTCCTGCAAAATAAAGGTGTTTCAGTGAGTGGCATCATGAATCCATTTCCCTCAGTCATAGTAATAAACATCAGAATTGCATTTTATTGTCAAGCTTTTTATAAAAAGAAAACAATTAACTTGGTGTCATGGTGCAACAATAAGATAAACATAAATGTAAATCTAAATATACTGTAAATTAAAAAAAAAACTGCAAGACATACTTAATACAGCATAAATGCCCTGTCTAAAATGTTGCCAAGTGTTCGTTCAGAATGCATTGTTTGCTTACCTGCCTGTACAGGATTACCCAGATTTTGATTGGGGGGAGAATTTCCTCGCTGTTCTTTACCCTGAGAGCAAAAGAGAACTTCTTAACAATAAAAACATACAGTTCAGTAACTCTGGCCCACTTAAAGCTCTTATTTTGAGTACCCGCAGTCCTCATAGCCCACTTGACCTTACTATGAAGTCCCACCACATATCCAGATTCAGACCTCATTCATGTATTAACTATCAAAAGAAAACATACGGGTATTCAGTACTGTGTCTTGAGGCCCCCTCATTTCTTAATAATTTGCTTTGATTCACCTTGTTGGCGCAAAAATACTATTTTCTGCCTCTCAAACTGTTTTATCGTGTCATATTGAGTAAATTAAATGAAATGGGAACAAATGTTTTATTGTGACACACTGGAAAGTGCATAAAGATACAAGCAGCCTAGATAAAGGAGTCCCAACCACTCAGCATTCAGGACCCCCAGTATACTGATCACCACTTGATCATCTGGAACCATCTGCACCTGTTTCTTCACTGGTTCAGGACTTAAATTTGATGTACTTTGTTCTGTTTGAATGATTCATACGTAGGTCACTGTGTGGCTTGACAAACCAAAAACATTCCTCTGAAACTGGTCAGGTTCAGGGACTGGACTGGAAATGAGAGTCTTTGAGAGTCCTTCAGGAAGCCTGGAGAACTGTTGAAGACCAGACTAAAAATACCAGATCACTGGAAGCAGAATATGAAGAAATGGGGAAGGGGCTCAAGACTTTTTCCACAGTACTCTCTGAAAGGGGTGAATGTAACTGTACCGTCTTGTTCTGCTGGTTGGCCTGGGCTAGCAGCTCTGGATTTGGTTCGCTGAAGTTTGGAACCTCCGAGTACACCATACAGAACCTGGAGAAGAGTTGAGTTTTGTTACTATGACAAACCCAAACCTGTAAACCCCACAGTAACACAACATTCAAAAGTAATCATCCTCAGACAAGACGAGATGCTCTACTCACTCTCCGATTTTCTGCAGGTCTCCACCTCGTCCAGTGTACAGAGTAAGGCATCCCTTCCAAATGGAGGCGTAACTATAACACATGGTTTACAACTTGGGTTCATTTCTTTTTAACAGCTACTAATTTGAGCTGTGTACAAACAGCTCTGGATTTTGGCTGGTCAACATAAATATACCACTGTACTTAAAAGTACAGATGACAATAACTAGGGAATGAACAGTGTTATGAACAGTGTCTGGGGTCTCTAAGAGTGTAAACTGGGGCTGCACAATATATCGTCTGTAAACTGTTATCATGATATCGGTTCCTGCAATCCTGAGATCACAGAAGGCTGCAATATGCAAATTAGCCTCTAACCAATTACAGTGTCTTTGACAGGGTGACCAGTCACAGCTGGGTGTTCAGACAAATCAAAGTCTCAGTGTAACCCAACAAAAGTCTAATGATTTTATTTATTTATAAGTTTAATTATTTAACTATTAAAGGCTCACTAAGGTGCTTTTTTTTTTTTTTAAATGCCCGTATTCTACATTTTACCATTTCATTTTCTTCTGATCGGCTCCCGTATTGCAGCCCCTTCAATAGGCAACATGGGGCTGAAACACTTCTTAGAATTTAAGCATGAATGGGCGAGACTAAATTGGTGTAGGCTGAATGCAAAGATATATGTAAATGTGTGACATCACAAAAGCTATGATCTGAAAACGGGCTGTTTTTGTTGCTTAGTTTCCGTATATGGACTATTGATGGGGGCATGAGTGTAAATTTCGCTTTCTAAATCCAGAAAAGTGATATTGGCCCTTTACTAGATTTAATAGAATCAGAACCACAATACACAGCAGAATAATCGCAGTACTAATATTTTGTCAATATTGTGCGGCTCTAGTACAAAGTAGCAGATCCAGATTTTAGCTGCTCAGCATAATCATCCGGTATTTAAACCTCATGTTCTGTTGAAATTTACCAACATCCTTTACGTTTTGGGGTCGACATTTCCAGAAAATGGGTGAAATTAAAATTGCTACCCTAGTTTGTGTCGGTACTTTTAAATAAAGCATACTTGGAATTAAATATCAAAACTGGTTGAAAATATTCCCTTCCCCCTGTCATGTGAGCTATCAGTGACAAACTGTGTAAACACAAAATGAACGTGCTTTCAGGGTCTGTACACGTTTTGTAAATCAGTGTTGTACAACAGCGATTTACAAAACGTGTACAGACCCAGAAAACACGTTCATTTTGTGTTTACACAGTTTGTCTTCATTAAATTAGGAAAAGGCATTCAATATGAAGCCAAAATATTATTTTACTACTACAAACAAGCAATAATAATAATAATAATAATAATAATAATAATAATAATAATAATACATTAAACGCTAAACGGGATCAAATGACACCCAAACAAAAGTTTTCTTCAACTAAAGTGTAATGTGAAAGAAGTCAGCTTTGACTCCTGGGGAGATTATATATATACACACGCTTGGAGACATGAAACATTGAATGAGGTTAAATGACCCCAAATGATAAATGAAAGCATTGTATTATGAGGGCGTGTGTGATTTTTTTTTAATTAAATTTTGAAGTGAAATGGGTGAGTTTTACCCCCGAGTGAGGCGGATGATGTCCCCGGGCTGGATGAGGCTCCCCAGCTCATCCCAGACAGAGATGGCGATGCTGCCGCTCTTATCCGCCACTTTACAGGAGCGCACTTCGTGTCCATCCTTTGTCTTAGTCACGCGACCTGGAGGAGAAACCAGACACACAGAAAGCACGGAGAATCAGCACTCTTTCCTCTTCATTTACCCGCATGGAGAGCAGCAGAGACGGAGGAAAATCAAACCGAGGAGCGATCTGAGCGTCTTTATTTAAAACACTGTCTCTTTAAGAAAAACAACAAAAAAAAAAACAGAAGAGAAAAGCTTGGAGCCCAGTTTTGTCATGAGAGGCACATCAGCATGGAGGAGGGGGGGAAGAGGAAGAGGGGGTTACAAAACTTACCTATTTCCAGCACTATAAATACGATATTGAGGTTTTTCGAGCCTGGTTTCACGTCTTTGATCAGGACCACCGCCTCGCCTGGAGAGCTCATGTCTGCAGGAGCTCCGAGAAGAACAGCAGCATTCGGCCCAGCTAGACCCTCTAGCTGGATAAAACAACCCGAAATAATCCAAAAACACCCTAAATACACCTTCCAATCTAAAATATACCCCTCTTTTGAGCTTAATGGGGTGGTTTAACCTGGTTTAACCCTGCCGGCCGGTCCTCGCCAGTAAAAGTCCTTCAGTTTAATTTATCCAAGCCTTGGGTTTGGCAATCTGAACCAAAACCCACCTCTTACATGTAAGGGAAATCTGTTCTTTGATGTGTTTTATTTTTCTCCTCTCCTCACCATTCCAATAAGCAGCAGTTCACTTTATCATGGTGTGTTCAGGTCGAGGCTTCCTTATTATGCTGGACGAGGATCAAAGAAAAATGTATATGTTAAAACAAACAAATGTGTAATCAATGTTACCTTATGTTTCTTTGTGTTATTTTTTAAAACTAAAAATTTTAAGTTTAAGCTTTTCCCCGTGTCTATTTTCTCTCCGAGTCTACACAATGAGATGCAGCTCACAAAAAAGACTGGCCGGCACTTTTAGACACTCTCACAAGGAGGAGGAGAAAAGGAAAAACAAAGATTACTGTGTATCATCCTCTCATTCCGCTGTCCTAAAACGACGCAGTTAAGGGAGAGCGCACTGTAGCGAAGAAAAAAAAAATCAAGTTTAACTACAGTTGAAAAAAATAGTCATAAACTCGTCCTGACGCCTGTTTAGGTTTCATTATTATTATTATTATTTAAAAACCTAATGGTTTCTACTGCTGCTGGTGAGGCGTTAGAGTCGTATAATCATATTAAACCCTGACCTCTCGGTAAAAAAAAGGGAGAAAAAAGAAAAATTAAATCGTTTTGACATGACGCGAGGTATAAAAAATGACAAGGAAAAAACTCAGAATAACGCCAACGTGTGTTCAGCAGGGTTTTTATATAAACACCGGACTGGCCCATTATTCCTAAAAGATGGGGGGAGTTACGAGTTACACACCGAATTCTGACCATCCTAATATCACCGTAACTTTTGAAAACGTACATCGTGTGTTTTGATTAAATAAAAAAACGGACAATAACTGTTTGGTTGTGCATTAAAAGTAAATAAACAAGACACCTGAAACAAAAAAAAACAGTGGTGCGTGCCGTCATGCTGATATCTGATTGGACGCTGTGAGGAATGTGCCCACATGGAAAGGAAATACCCGTACACCATTTCCTCACACGTTTTGCGATATAACTTGATTATATATAATCATTATTACACTATTTACCCCCTTCTAACGACGTCCTAGATGCTGATCACAGCTGACCCCACACAATATCCGCCTATTGTAGGTCATGTTTTTGTGATAAGGTCAGAATCGACCGTGTTTTGTACGAAATAAACCAAATAAAAGCCAAATATCGTATATGAAGACTCATTAAGGACAACAGCAGCTTAATTACAGTGCAGGCAGGTCCAGTGAGGCTTCTAAACGTTTTCCTGTGAACAGAAAGGTTTCTTCAATCGCGACGCCAGAAGGCAAGGCTGTACTAATGAAGAGAAAATCAACAAAAATATTTTAGCTTTAGTTAGAGGAGCTAAATAGGTGTTAGAATATGTATGTGATAGTTACAACACAATGTGTCTTTCCATAGTCTAGTTTTATGGAAAATAAAAGCAAAACGGGAAACCGTCACGAACAGGATTCGAACCTGTGCGGGGAAACCCCATTGGATTTCGAGTCCAACGCCTTAACCTCTCGGCCACCGTGACGCCGCGAGAGTGAATGTTCCGCGGGCGGCTTAAGAACATTCAGTTCTGAAACTCACTTCAGGGAAGAAAAATGCATTTTAACGGGTAGATAAAAAAAAATAGATCATTTGTTTTTTCCTGTCGCCATTAATAAAAAAAAAAACAATCTGAAAAATAAACTACCAATCCAAAGCTTTTGTACTTTTGCATGTTACTCACTTCATATTTACTAAAGATACATTCAACATTCTTTGCTAACAAATTTACAGCATGTTCACCATTATTGAACATTATTCAATAATTACCCAGAAAATGGCCCTGAAACGCACTTTAGACCAGAACATGTGTGTTTTTACACTCTTTCAGATTAACCCAATTAACCCAATAATTGGGTTATTGTATCTGATCTAATGTTATGTGCATGTTACCGATTTCATATTTACTTAAAAGTACACTCAGTAATTGATAACACATCAAATTGCATTCTAACTTGCAATTCAGGTTGATTTAAAAATAGAATTAGATAATTTGGGGTTTTCCCTTTCTTGTATTAGTACAAATAATTTGAAAAAATACACCACCAAAAAGCTTTTGCATATTTGCATGCTAATTCTTCATATTTACTAAAGTACACTCAATATTCTTTGCTAACAGATACAGTTGCATTTTATATTGCAGTTCAGGTAGATTTTAAAAGAGAATTAGATAATTTGTTTTTTCCCCTTTCTTATCAGTTCATATTTACAGTATGTTCGCAGTTGAGTTCCTTTATAAGGCAGAAAATGGCTGGTTTAAGACGATCACACAGTCCTGAAACATGCATTTTAGATTGCAACTGAGGTTGATTTTAAAAGAGATTTGTTCAGTTTCTTATCAGTAACAATCATCACACAAGCTTTTGCATGTTTGCGTGTTACTCACTTCATATTTACTAAAAATACATAGTAATTGCTAACAAATAAAATAGCAACCAGCAGCCCTCCTAAGGATTAAGCTGTTACAGAAAATGAATGAATGAATTAAAAAATATAGCTTTTTAACTAACAGTTCAGGTTGGTTTTTGTTTCACTGTGTTCTATCTGTGTATGGTTGAAATGACAATAAAAAACAACTTGACTTTAAAAGTGCTTTAGTTCATGTATTACAATATGTATGTTTAAGACTATTACACTGTCCTGAAACGTATTTTAGGGGCAGAAAATGTTTTTTTTTAGACTATTTCAGACTAATAAAGCGTTATGGTATATTATCTAATCTAATTAACATGTTACTCACTTAATATTTACTAAAATACACTAATTGTTCTTTGCTAACAAATAAATATAGTGTGTTCACAATCGGAGTCTTTATTAACCAGAAAATGGGCAGTTTAAGGTTATTACATTGTCCTGAAACTCACTTTTGGGAAGAAAAATGCATCATTTATTTTTTCTCCTTTCTTAACCCTCCATGGCATGGCGTTGCCTTCAGGCAACAAACCATTGTTTTGGCCCATAAACAGCATCTTTATTATTTTTTAAAAACAAAACATCACATTAAAATCTGATGATAAGTCTGTGACCAATGAAATTTGAGGTGGGCATAGGTTTGACCTTTCGTCTTTGGGTGGAACAGTACTTTTTGAGACCAGAGCTGGGTGGGACACACTGCTGGCAGAAAGTAAGATAAATTTCACTTCTTAACGTGTTTAAATTGAAATAATTTTGTATAAAAATATGTATATGATGCACATTAATATGTAAAGAAGCATATTTGATTGAGCAAAGACACTTTTTGTCTCTATTAATATACTAAAATTGTAATTTTACATTTGTTGCCTCCAGGTAACATTGTGCAATAAGACCACTTTTGTTTGAACAATAACATGCTCGTGGATAGAGATGCATAGTTATCACTATAATATTTTTTTGCTGTACCATTTACTATTACTCACAGGAAATGGATGCAAGAACATTTTATGGGTGTAAGGAAAATGATCGAGCACTTCCTTCCCCCAAGCCCCCCTACCAGATTTTGGTTTGTTGCCTCAGGGCAACAAGATGCTACAAGGGTACTAAAATGCCAAGTTTTTAAAAAAAATATTATATAATAAGTGGAATGAGGAACAAACAAGAAATAAATATATTAAAAGAAGTTTTATTGCAACAACAACAAAAATTTCAACAAGTTTTATCTCAACAAACATCAGTGGAGAAGAAGAGCTAGTACACTCATTCCAGTCCCTGATGTGCATCTGGATGCCACAGCCCACTGGATGGGAGATGCAAGGTACCAGGATGCAAAGGTACATCTAAAGTTAAGTGCCAAAAATGTGACGTCCACCTGTGTTTCACATCCACCAGCAAAAGTTCCATGCAGAATAATACAGACCAAAAAAGAGACAAACCAATTCAATCAGTACCCCACAGACACACACTTTCAGAAACACAAACACACAGTGCAGCTAATCTCCAACCCCCAGACTGATAAAGCTTTTGTGACATTTTTCACTTTCTTATTAGTACAAATAATTTGAAAAAACTACCATAACAGTCAAATGCTTTTGCATATTTGCATGTTTACTCACACAATATTTACTAAATATACACTCAACACTATTTGCTACCAAATAAAATTCCAGTATGTTTACAGTATGTTCACCATTTGAGTTCCTTTATTAGCCAGAAAATTGGTGACTTAAGCTTATTACAAAGTGCTGAAACTCACTTTAGGGAAGAACAATGCATTGTTTATTTTTCCCCTTTCTTAATAGTAAAATTAATCTGAAACAATATACTGCCAGTCAAAAACTTTTTGCAATTTCTCTCATGTGCAGGATCTCAGGTTAAATATTATTTTGTGCAACATGCAATTTTCTGGTGCATTATAACTGCGGCTAGGAGGCACCTGAGGATATGTATACATTTATTTCCGAGCACACACACACACACACACACACATATATATATATATACGTACTAACTTTTATATACATTTTTTACGATATTTGTATAGTGTACTTTTTATATTATACTGTTATATTGTATAGTTTCTATTCTGTTGGTTATTCTGCTTCTACTTTCTTCTCTTGTTCTGTCCACTTTTACTGCTGTAATAATGCAAATTTCCCACCCATAGGACTAATAAAAGGTTATTGTATCTTATCTTGTCTTATTTGCATGTTACTCTCTTAATATTTACTAAAAATACACTCAATATTCTTTGCTAACAAGTAAACAAGTTACAGTCTGTTCACCATTTAAATTATTTTATTAGCCTGAAAATGTTATTTTTTATTTATCAGTACTGGCCTTTAAAAATCCACCTAATATAATTATAATTATAAATTGGATCACCAGACATTGTTAGATGTTTAATGAGCTATTAATTAAGAGCCAATGGGATAACACAGGGAA
>JBBIGA010000002.1:5603856-5617335 GCA_037576975.1 Alestes dentex
GGGAGTGAGGGCCAAAGATGATTATTTCAGATTTATTGCAGTTGAGTTGAAGGAAGTTCTTTTGAGTCCAGGATTTACAAACAGGTACATTCGTAAGATTCTGCTGTTGTAAGTTCATGGCTATTTCCACTCTTGACACACAAAAGAGACTTATTACTAAAATGTTTATTATCCTTTTTTTTAATAGGGAATGATGGTTTTACAGTTAATTGCATTTTATACATTTGTATTCATATAGCTTTTGGTCAAGATCAAGCTGATAAGCAAACACACACACACACACACACACACACTCACAAACACATGCTCATGTCTCACACAGTAGATTTACACTGATAAGCAAAATGATCAATTATAACACCACATGCTGAGAATGGAAATGTAAAAGCATAAAGACCTGAGCTACTTTAAAAAGTAATGGTCAGACAAAGGGCACTGAGTTCTCAGAAATGGCAAAACTTGTGTGGTGCTTCTGGTCAGCAGTGGTGAAAACCTGCTGAGAGAAGTCCAAGGCAGGACAAACCACAAACTGGCGATAAGATTTTGGTCATACCAGGCTGCTTTACCAATAGAAGGCCTACAGTGTTAGACGTCACTGTAATTTATAATGCTGGTTGTGAGAGGAATGTGTCACAACATACAGTGTGCTGAGTATGGGGCGACATAGCTGTAGACATTTCAGAGTGCTAAGGTTGACCCCTGTCCACTGCTGAAAATACCTACAATGGGCTTGCAAGCATTAGACCTGGACCAGGGAGCAATAAAAAAAAGGTCAACTGGGCGTGCAAGTCCAGTTTTCCATCACATCACACTGATAGCTCAGGTATGTTCGACCCATTTACTTGGACAGGAGATGGCACCAAGATGAATTATGGGAAGAAGGCTCGTTGGTGGAGGCAGTGTGACGAATGTTCTACTGGGACACACTGGGTCTGGGCATTCATGCAGACATCAGTTTAACAGGTGTCTACCAAAATACTGCTGCAGACCAAGTACACCCCTTCATGGTAACTGTATTTCCTAAAGGCAGTGGAATGTTTAAGCAGGATAATGTACACAGCCACACTGTTCAAGAAGGGTTTAGGGAACATGACAGAGTTCAAGGTGTTGCCCAGGCCTAAAAATTCCCCGGATCATTTGTAACGAGCATCAACAGGATGTGCTGGGAAAACACCTTGCAACTTCCAGGACTGCTGTTGATGCAGTGCAACCATACACCACAGGGCACACTCAAAGGTCCATGCCTCAGTGTGGTGGGTTGAAGCAGGTTTGGTGGCACATGAAAGACCAACAGTCTATTACACAGGTTGTCACATCTTGCCTCATCAGTGTGAACACTGGCACAAACATTGACTGTTTATACTATGCCTTTATCCAGAGCGATTTTCAACTTGTTACAAAAGTAGCCGAATGCAGCATTAAGAAAATTTCCCCGCGACTCTTATTGATGTAGCATGGTGGGCTGGCTCAAGCGGAGGATTAAACCCCAATGTGAGGAAAAGTACTCACTGTGCCACAACACATAAAGCATACACTCAAATAACATTACATAATATATTTTTTAAGTCTATACAGTTTTAACAGATTATGTATGAGTTTGGTCTTTTGGTAGAGCCTTCCACAAAACTGCCACAATACTGGACAGAGTCTGACGGGCAGTTGCTTGGGCTGGTGGGGCGATCTAACAGGGGCAGAACTGGATCAGGTGCCTCCACTCGCATCTCTTTATTCCTGCAGGACTTTTTTTGCCTTGAAATTAGAGAAAAACAGAGAAAGAAAGAGAGAGAGCATCATTAGTGAGAGGGCATCAAGCCACAACCTGAGCAATATATGCACTGTAATACACCTATATGGCATTTCATTTTTTCACTTTACATTAAGGACAGCACATAAATAATCTAGTATGCTGTTCATAAGGCATGGATTACTCAAGGGTAATATATGATTGGACTATTCAGAATATATCATTTATTACATTAATTGAATTATTACATTAATTGCACTTTAAATAAAATGATTCGACAATTAATTAGTATTAGTCAAAAATAAATATACACTCCACCATTAAAAAGTTTTAGGACACCCCAATTTTTCTGTTTTTTGTATTGAAATTCAAGTGGTTCAATGTCTCATTGTTCATTCTGCAGAAAGTTTCTCCCAACTATGTTGCAGAAGTTCCCATAAGTGTGCGGCACTTGTCCTGCATGGCGCTACAGAATTATTTCCCACTTCTGGGTAACCGTACCATTTTTAAACCTCTCGCAGTTCAGCACTGCCCTTTGTACCTTTTCATGCTATCCCTTGGACTTGAACTGTTTGAATTTCAATAAAAATGTTCTAAAACTTTTGACCGGTAGTGTGTATTATATATATATATATAAAACAAATTGTTATGTACCCCCAAGAAACTCAAGAAATGTAAAAGAAATATAATCCCACTCATACTGGACTAATTTTATGATGTCCTAAGTGTTTAAGCAGCAGTCACCACCGATGTCCTGTTTCACTCAGGTACAAAAATGAGGTGACGCACAGCCCAAATCCTTTAGCCATCCATGACAATGCGAAAGATTCAAAAGCATTCATTCCACTGCAGTAAGGCAAAAGTTGCTCGCACAAATCAATGAACGGATACAAGAAAATAGCCCCTCAACTCAAAATTCCCATATCAATAGTTAGTGCTTTCTTGAACTAGTCTGGGGGATGAAGCAAGGCTATTTTGTCAGCAGCCACAATGAGAAGGATGGCAGGGGAATTTAAAAAAATCTTCAAAGATCACAGTTTCAGTTACAGAGTTTTGGGCATCTTGGGACCACCATATTTTTTTTTAAATTCACAATAAGATGTCACCTCCATGCCAACAAATTGACCACAAGCAACAAAAGTTTTCCAGACCCCACAGGGACATCTTAAGGGAGAGGGTGCTGAGGTCGGATTTAGATCTTTGATGCCAAATTAAAAAAGCACCGAACAGCCTAGTGGTTAGATGTTCGCCCTGCGATCAGGAAGTTGGGGGTTCGATTCCCAAGACAGCTAAGCACCCCTTAGGTACCCCTGAGCAAGGTATCATCCTCACACTCTGCTCCCCGGGCGCTGTGTTCTTGGCTGCCCGCTGCATCACTTGGCGAATGTGTTAAATACAGAGGAAGAATTCCGTGCTGTTCACACTGTGTGCTGTTTTGTGTTCACGTATGACAGAATGGTCACTTTCACTTCACCAAGCATTACATATGGTGGAGAAGCTGTGGGGCTGTTTCTCATGGCAGTATTGTTTGCCTATGCGGCATTATGGATTCCAGAAAGCACCAGGAGATTTTAAATCAAAATCTTGCTGCCTCTGTTAAAAAGTTTAAACTTGTGGCTGGATCTTCCAGCAGGACAATGATCCAAAGCACACCACAAAATTCACTTAGAAATAGTTAAATGAGTAAAATAACTCAAAGTCATGCTTTTGCCATGGTCATCCCATTAAATCCAACTGAAAACCTGTGAGTAGTTCAAGAAGAGAGTGCACGAGAAAAAACTCCACAAGATATGGAAATATTCTGCACTGAGAAATATCAAAAATCCCTTGTCTTATAAAACATTACAAGACAAGACTCAGCACAGCTGGTAAAAGAGGGTTGCACAAAACAATAAATAGGGTGCCAATAATTACAACACACATGTTTTTCAGAGCATAATTTTGTAATCATATGGATTTTCTATGCTGAGTAAATCCAATGGTTCATAAAAAAGATATTTTTTTGTTTCTCATTCATAGTAAATGAGGGTGCCAGTAATTGCAAAGGGCACTATATGAGCCACACTGTACACACACTGTTCAAAACCTTACCGTTGAGACCAGAGAAGAACTCCTGCTAATGCTGCAATCACCAAAATGAGAAATATTGTCCCTGCAGCTATCCCTCCTGTGGCTAAACACAGAAAAGAGAGGAATGAGGAAACTCTCAGGTGGAGAAAGATAAAGGTCTAAGATCTAAGGGCTGCCTTGGGTTTACTTGATTTGAATGTGTGTATCATTTCTGCACAAAATATTTTGCAGCATCTTTGAAAAGAGGCATGACAAAAAGCAGTGTTGAACAATGCAATTGCTCCATATTGTGATAAAAAAAAACACATCACAATGACATTCTAACATCATGGCATGATTAGCCTTGGTGTTTTCCCTTATTTTTAGACATGTACTATTGTTAAAAGCAAACAACAAACACCTTAACTTAAAGTGACTTGATCTCTGTTTTGGTTCCTTTGTGTTATGGCCTTAGTAGAAACCCTAGCCAGTAGCTTCAAGATCCTAACATAAACTGGGGTCATGATACTTTTTTTTTATTCTTTAGAGATGTGCTCTTGTGACTTGCTGGCTGTTCCCTTTTGTGTGTGTGTGTGTGTGTGTGTGTGTGTGTGTGTGTGTGTGTGTGTGTGTGTGGGCAGAATGCATACTCGTCATCACTTTATGACTGACAGCCCCTATATTAAATCTGTTTTGTTTCAGACACAGTGCATGAGCGTTATAGTAACCCAGAAGGGAACACTGAAACCAACATGGATAAGCTTGATTATTAAAACATTAAAACATAGGAATATAAGAACTCACCTGATAGTAAAAGGATTTAAACTAAACATGCCCTACACAAATATGTGATATTGTTTTCTATGCTCAGCAGCTTTAAGTTTACATATTTGTTTAAAAACACAAAATACATAGTATGTCATGCATGTATTACATGATTCAAAGTCTACAAGTTTATGTCACAGATAAGGAAAATGCAATATAAGGTATCAGGTGTATATAAAGACCATGGGCAGTGCTTGGGCTGGGTTTACATGGTTTACACCCCAGATGTTTCAAGCAAAGCTTTGCACCTTTTTGCACCTTTTTGATCAAATTCTATAAGTGACCGAACAGGAGAAAAGAGACCAACAGCAGAAAACATGGAAACAGAAGACAGCATCCAAATATCAAACGTTCCTTCTTTTTTTACTTTTGTTTATTTTCCCTAATAAATAACCCATGACCTCACTACATATACTGGGAGAACTGATTAGCTTGTGGATCCACATGGCTGCCATATAAGGCAAAATCAGGGCATGTAGACCCAAAAATAAGTATCATTCTATTCTATCAACTTTGCAAACACAACCATAAAGTTATGCGTAGGTCTTGCTCCTCACCACTGGAGAGCATTTATGGTCTCCAAAGTTTATCTTTATCTGCATATTCAGTAAATCAGTCTGGGCACAAAACAATGCTACTAATGACAAACGGTCACCGACAAAGATCATACAGTCACCCCTCATCTAGCTAACACATATGTGTCACCTACAAATCTTGTTATTTTGTCATGTGACAAATGAAGAAAGAAAAACGGAAGTACATGATGTACAGTAGGGCCCACAACTTTACCAGAACAACAATGTAAGCAAGCAAGTTAAACAGCAAAAGGGAAAGAGAGAGAGAGAGAGAGAGAGAGAGAGAGAGAGATGGAGGAAGAGGCCAGCGTCAGTTCTCTTTTCTCAGCATTTTCACAGCTCTGCAGCGTCCACTTCCCCTGTTTGGTTTCCTTCCTCATCACAACCATGGTACACTCACATACACTCACACAGACACACACACACTCACATACACACTCTCTCACATACTCACACACACTTGCATACACACACACATTCGTCATGCTCTGTGCCAATCCTGAATGCTTAAGGAGGACAGTGAGGCCCAACAATTTGTTTCTCAACCAATGTTGCAAATCTGCTCTGAACTCATCAGTACCTGATTTGAGAAGATGGGCTTTTGGTCAAAACAAAAGGGCTCCACCAGTATCTACCACTCAATAACGAAAAATAATTTTATTACTGTAAATAGATCCCAAGGCGATGGTCACTCATGGACCCTAAAAGGCAGCGATTATAACAGAAACGCAGTGAGACTTTTGTTGGATTACATGAAGACCTCAGTTCATCAGAGCGCCCAGTAACTCACCTGGAGCTGTGATTAGTCATGCTGTCAGAAGCTCTGTGGTTGGTTAAAAGTTCATTTGCATATTGCAGCCTTCTGTGATATCGGTATTGCAGAGACTGATATCACGATAACAATTAACAGACAATATATTGTGCAGCCCTACTTTACACTATTGTTGTTAGTGAATAACAGATCTGACCTAGTTTCTAAGTTCTTTGTTTTGTTTTTGCAATGTCCATTTGCAAATCTATTTAGTCTTAAATTAAACCCTTGTAGTGGACACTCTGGCCCTTTAGCCATGGTCTGTCCCAATAACTGCAAAACATGAGTTTGGTTCTTGTGTTTGTCCCACTCCACAACAGTTTACACACTGCTTCACACTAAAACATACCAGAAAAACAAACATGTCTAAGACTAATTACCACTGACTAAATCTGAGCATATTATATTATATATATATATATATATTAATTTTCAACCATAATCTGAAGTCTTAAATTGTTTATCAAACTGACCCCAAGCATAAAGGAAGTCATTTGAACAGAACCTGAGGGTTGAAGACAAAGACGTTAGCCAATATGTTTCTACATACCACGCTAATTACAGTTATCAAACAAATTTTTTCACTGTGATGTCCTAAGTGATGTGAGGTCTGACCCAGACACAGATGCTGCAGGTCACTACAGTCTTTTCTTCGTCTCATCAGAAATAAATCATCTTCTTATCTGGAGATTGCTGAAGTCTAACTTGTTTCTCCTAACCCTCCTTTTAGGAGAAATAAGAAGCAAATGAAAAAAAAAAAATCAACTTAAGAGTGAGGTTCTTCTGCGGTTCTCATCGTCACCTCTTCTCTTTGACAACCTTATAGATCTAAAACTGTCTGACTTTGGCAGTCCACACTTGAATTTCTAAGACAAATTTCAGGCTCATACATAAGATTCATAAGTCTTTTGAATCTTTTAGCTCATCTGAAGATCTGATGATCTGAGACAAAGATCAGAATAGTGAGAGAAAATAAAGCATTTTAAACTGGGATCAGAGATTAGAGGAGTTTTTTTAGGAGCTGGATTCAGAAAGTGGGAGAAATGGTCAGAATCTCATATTGATGTGAAATTGAGCAGGTATGTCTAGGAGAAACAGGCTGAACAGAGAAGAGACCTTGTTGTGAATGTTTCTTTCCTCTGCTGGTCACTGACCTGCCCAGTTCTCTGGTGATGTGGTACAGGCTGTCCAGGGGCTCGTTCAGGATGGTGGTCTGGATGTCCCCCAACAGACCTGCCGCCAGCCCGCGGCTCTCCAACCGCCTCCGGGACATTAGGGTATGGGAAAAGTCCAAAAAACAAAACTGAAATAAAAACTTGACTTTAAAAAACTTGTTTTTAACCTTTCTGGTTTGGAGAGGCTGCTGAGGAGAGAGGATGGATTTCAGTCTAAATGTTTGGAGCCTTAGCTTTCAGACAGACCCAGTGGTCGGTGGTGTTGTCCACTAACCTCACCAACCTTACCCTCTACTACAAAAACACGACTCCGAGGCGAATTTATTTCTCTAACACGTCGATACGTTGTGGCGTTACATGTGTGACACATTGTAACCGGCCGGTTGCTACTGTGTAACTCTACAGTAACTCTTCCCGGTTAACCCTGCTTTAGCTTAGCAACATTGTTTTACCCGAACTGGGTCAACCAGAGCAGTCTGGAAAAGTGCTCAGGTCTTTAAAAGTGCTTATTAAACCCCACCTTCAGACATACATTGACAATTCTGCACGCTCTCACTCAGAAAAGTAACAGAACTGCTGTTTTTGTTACACTTCCTCGGAAAAGCGCTCTCTGTCGAGCTTCCTTCGTTACTTCAACGGAAAAGTTCCGTAATCAGTAACTTTCCGCTTCTACAGGTATTCCCGTCCAGGTTATTCCCAAGAATAATAGGTAAATAATCATATGATCCCTTTTCGGTCCGCCGAATTCGGTTCCGGTCAGTTCAGCTCCTGCATTTCTTTCCTCTTCACGGATACGGCCTATTTTTCTTTAAACACCCGTTTACAGACAAGCCCCGCCCACTCACCAAACTTGATGGACAGTTTGGCCAATCGTAGCGAAGGTGACGGATAGCACTAGCCAATCGTAGGGCAGATTTGTCGAATGGAGGTGGGTAAAAAATCCTAACCTGTATTTATGGGATATTAACCAATCGTAGCGAGTCTTGTCGAATACAGCTGAGAAAAAAAATGATCACACATTAGACTTTTAGATTACAGAACTTCAAATGACTACTCGCAAATTCATCTGAACAAAAAGGGATTAACTCACTATTTAATGATTATTCTCTGGATTCCAGAAAAATTGAAAAAAACCCCCACAAAGCCCTGTAATGAGTGAGTAGCGCATCCCATAATATTCCACATACCATAATACTCCTCATATCATAATGCTTCCCATAACATCATACTCCTCGTGCCATAATACTCCCCATCCCATAATACTAGTAGTACCATTATATTCCCCCTACCCTAATACTCCTCATATCATAATACTCCCCATTACATCATACTCCTCATGCCATAATACTCCCCACCCCATAATACTCGTAGTACCATTATATTCCCCATACCATAGTACTCTCCATACCATAACACTCCTCACACCATAATACTACTCATACCATAATATTCCTGCAGTACTATTTATATGTTGTTTCAGGAAATTATCGGATAACCAGGATTGTGTATCTAAACAAGCTTTATACTGGATGAGTATAAAATGAGTGTACAGTATTAGATTCATTAAGCTTATTCAAAAAGTATATAAAATGCTCTAGGAAGACCAGAAGCTGTACGATGTATAAAGTGCCATTTAAAACTTCTAATGATCTATAATAAATATATTTAAAATATTTATTTATATTTTCACCTACTGTTAATTCAGTAATGTTAATTCAGTAATACTGAATTTTATGATATTTTGTGGCAGCAAACTATAGTCAAATAAGGGCAAGCAAAGATATTCTTATGCCTTGTTCTGTGTTTTCAAGATCTGAGTCATTTCAGGAGAACTGGAACGGCAGCAACAATACTGTCAGATCACTTTCACTTCACTTCTGAAGCTGGTAAATGATCTCGTAATCTCAATCTTTAAAATGGGATTTTTTTTAGGAATCTTTTTAAACGTTTTTACCGCAGATGTTGTAATTTCCACTGAATTAAATGTAACTATGAAACCCTCCTCAGACCAAAATGCAAAGACCATAGAAAGTAATAAACAAACAGAAACAGAAATAGCACACACATCTAGAACTCCTTTTGATCCAGACTTTTGATCCAAACAATCACAATTGTTTAATTAAAACCACTGGACTGAAATGGAGAAATACAGGCGGTGCATTCAAAGCAGAGTTGTGTTACTTTTTTTTGTTCTTTTTAATTTCATTGGTTGGATCGTGATTGGACAAAGGACATGTGAGGTTTAATCTGACTGGTCGATTTAGACAACACTGAATAATGAAACACTGTGAAAGGACAGATGTCAATAGTAGGACAGAGGTGGAAAACAATGACCCGCCTGCTGTACAAAACTTGAGTTATAGCTGACTAGTCTGACGTATAAAGCCATGCTGAATGTGCCTGGGAGGCAAAAGGCACACGAGATGTGACACTAATAATGACTTAAAAAATCTCGCTGGAGACCAAAAATATGAAGGTAGACACACAAAGACAAAAGAAGAGACTATTCTAGCCCCCAAACCTTTGGTACATTCAGTGCAAAATATAATTTAAACATGAAACAAGACAGGCATCCATATAGTACAACTATATACAGATATGGACATGACTGTGGACCACATGCATGATCTGTCACACCACTGGCTAGTGAGGTACAAGCTCTATCAGCCGTGTACTACAGTCTTTTGATCTCAGGACGGATGAGATTCAGTCGAAAGAGGTGAACATGAAGGTGATTTTGTGTATTTTGTTTTCTTTTTTTTTCTGTAATCCCCAAGCCCATCCCATCCGTTGTTAACAGCAACTCCTCATGCAAGTTAAAGCTAATCTGGACTGGTGGTGGTTTACTAACTCCAGCATGCAATATCAAGCTATGACATGACGCCACCGAAGGGTCGAACTCAGGTACTGCATTTAAGACCCCGCATGCAATAGTTTAGCCACAGATCAATCTATACAGAGAAAAAGAGGACTGCTAGTTTCGGGACAAATCCAAACCGAATTTTTTTGTGTGTGAGCTGGAGATCAGACACACATCAGCAACTCTGCAAACCTGTTAACTAGGACCAAAAGTAGAAGGACAGAACATGTACCCTAGATTTTATGTCATACCTTCTCAGCATCCGGTGGATTGAGCCCAGAACGATACCAGTCAGCATGTGGTTTTGAACAAGGCCTTGGAAGACATAATTCAATATCATTTTCAAGATATAAGTAAATCTTTGGAAATAATTAAACTGGCAGGACAGTATATTGACAAGGCCTGACTATCATTCTAAGCTGTTCTGCCATTAACTCAATTCCATATGCTCAAGTATGATCTGGAGAAGAGCTGCACAATATGTCACAATATATCACCTATTAATCAACGCAAGATCGGTCCCTACAATACTGATATTTCAGAAGGCTGAAATATGCAAATGAGTCTCTAGCTAATTACAGTGTTTTTGACAGAGTGACCAATCACAGCTGCAGGTGAGTTACTGGGTGTTCTGATGAATCGAGGTCTTGATGAATTTTTAACCATTAAAGTTGTTGGAGAATCGGTGCATGAATGGGCAGGATTAAACTGTTTTTTGTCATATGGAGACTAAGATTGGAAAATGGGCTGTTTCAGCAGCTTATTTTCCATATATATATATAGACTGTATGGGTGGGGGGGTTAATGTAGCATCTGAAACAATATTTGCAGGACCTCTCACTTTGGGGATTTAGCATTTTATACCTAAAATAATAGAATAACAGATGCTAACAAACTACTGCTCTTTAGCTCCTAAGATTCTGGGTGAACACAGCAATTGCAATTGCAATTGTGTAGGATTTTTTTGAACCTTGTACTTTAGTCAGGTTAGATTTTGCTTAACTGTGCTTACTTCTACTTGGGTCTTTAACTGAAGTCTATCACCAGAATGTGGTTTTAAGTTTCTCTCATTCTCCTCTCATCTTGAATTTTATTGTTTAATTTCTGCAACCTCTGAAAGTAATAATCTGGAGAAAGGCCAAGGGAGCAATATTTTAAACAATTACTGTTGCCCAGCAAGAGTTGACAAACTCTGCAACAAATATCACTGGGGTGGTTTTGCAAGATCCAAAAAAAACTCAATCTAAACACAACACTTTGGTAACAAATTTATGGAGGGTCCACCATAGATACACCTACAGTGGACTGTATGCTCCAACTCAGTTGTGAATCAGTTGTAATAATTAATTATAAATGATTGTCAATTATTAATTATTTGGCCAAATATAAAATCCTCTGTCTATTTGCAAACTGTTGATGTATTAATTTTGTTGATGTAAATAATAGTGAAATGTGATGCACAGAAGCTAGAGAATCTAATCCAGTCTGGTTGTTGTTAGGTCAGAGATTTACAGACATACTACCATGCTAATTTATATTCAGCTATATATTTAGTAAATTAAACTGAATTTTTCCTAGAACTGGGATACGGTTTCTAAAATCATCTACAACTGGAACTTCAGAGTTAACTCAAGAGCTCTGGACTGTTATACACACACACACACACACACACACACACACACACACACACACACTCGGAGTGTTATTTATTCTGCTGTCTAGACAGGCTTTCTGAGACAATAGACTGCCTGTATTTCACTCTGGACAGTGTGGAAAACAAAGTAAAGTGTTCAGCTATTAACAAAAAGAGGCTTACAATTGATTTTTTGGATAACTATGGTAAAAACTAAAGTTTGAATTATTGTCTAGAATCGACTACACTGATTGTCATTGTTGGGAATTTTTGGAGTTAAACAGTCCTCGTGTTTTCTTTTTAACCTCTTAACCTCAGCCTGATCCTAAACCTACACACATATAGATATACATATACGCTCCATCCTAGGGGTGTCCTTACAGTTCATTTAGTTAGAAATTTTGAGATAAAAAAGCAGCGACATATTTTACTCTTTATGGACTTTTTATGAATGGGAAATTCAACCAAAACTAAATCAAGCTATGTATTACAATGAATTGGACTCTTTAGCAATTATCACAGACAGAATTTCTTGCCATTGAGATTTGAGAGTCCTCCAGATTGGGACAAGGTGAATTTAAAATACTTTGGATTTTCAATATTAGTCCTTCTGATGTCATCAAAAGGCCCTTTATGGATACCTGATTTCTTTTGGAACCACAGTTCATTTATGAACAAAAGACAGTTTTGTAATACGTCGTGGTATCATGGTGGACTCAATAGACCTGACATTAAAAAAATGGAGGAGGTAATCCTTAGCATCACTGGAATAAGAGGTCTAAGGGGGTCTAAAGGTCTCTCTGTATTTTCTCAGCAGCTACAGTAACAGGCAGCTTCTGTGTTAAGCTATAACAAATCTTAAAGATATAACTCCCTCTAGTTCTAGTCATTTTCCATAGTCTAACCAGTTAGACCCACTAATGCACAAAACCCGTGAAACAAGAGTAAAAGCATGACTTCTACCCCCTGGTTTGAGAACATGCTGTATGAACTACAGTGGTTTTTACACTAGTAAAGTTGAACATCAGGTTTGAGTGACACTCCATTAATGGCACGTCTTGAAGGCCTCAGTATGAGCTTCTCTTTCAGCAGAGGAACAGTCGATACGTCCCAAAGACGGATGAACCTATGAGGTGATCCTCATAAGTGAAGAAATAGAGCTTTGCTGAATGACACTCAGTGCGTAAAGTGTTGAGTGAACATCAGTACATCACTTTAAGCTGTTCTTCTTGTTTTCTCACTGCAGAGGAACTGATCTCCACAGTTTGCCCACAAATGCTTTCTCTCATATCTATTTCAATCTAATCCCGTTCAGTCTAGTAAGAAAGTGTAGCACACTGCTCTGCTTTTTATACAATACCAAAGTTCATGTAATTCACACTGTGAATGTTTGAAAAGTCACATAGATCAGATTTCATTTGTTGTGTGTTACGTCAGTGAAATAATATTACATGCTAATGGTGGTTAGTTCATTATTATTTTCAACTTGCCTGTTGTTGATTAGGCAGTAAGAGTAAAAGTAGGCAGAGTCCGACGGACTGTGGGAACTTTTCTGTCTGTTAATAGTGACACATTATACTAATACTACAGATCATTCTTTTTTCTAAACCCTTTTCAGTAAAGTGTTCTGGAACATTCTGTGAGATGTCTTAGGCCTCGTCCACACGGACGTTTGAATCTTGGATAAATGAACGCGCTCTGAACACCTTAGGCGTTTTTTTGGAACCTTTTTTTGTATCTGCGCTTGATTGGCGTTACACTGGCGTTCGTCTGACGCTGTTTAACTCCAGCCTGCAGCCCAATGTGT
>JBBIGA010000002.1:5617435-5636654 GCA_037576975.1 Alestes dentex
TATGTTGTAAATATACACACACACACACACACACATATATATATATATATATATATATATATATATACATACAAACAAAAAATCTATGAATACTAAATAATCTTAATGTGTATGTGTATTAAGCCCAGTGACTAATAAGATTCCTGTCTCTATTCTTTTACTTACTTTACTTTTCCGGGACCCTGCCCGTAGCCCTTTGTCTCCAACTTGCGGTAAAAATTTCTGAGTTTAGCTTCGAAGTCACGTTTATACGGAGCAGGGGCACGAGCATTGGCACGAGAAGTACCTGCGCATGTTTGTTTGAAAAAGAAAGAAGGAAAGTGAAATGAAAGTGTGCAAGTGTGAGAATCCTAAAATATATAAAGAGTCAATTCCTTTATGTGCCAAAATAGTTCATTTTTATATGACCATTTCCCAACCTCTCTCTCAAAGACTGATATAAGTAAATGAGCCTCGTTCTTAATGACTGCTTCATGCAAAAAGCAGGCTGGGGTGAAATAATCCTTTTAAATTCAGAATGGTAGGTTGGGGCTACACTGCTGCAGGCTTAATGTTCAATCATGTGTAAAATTGTAGGTTTTTATGACATCACAAAAACAGCCAAATCAAAATAGGATCCTTTTGTCATAAAGTTTTCATATTTGAAGTGTGTGGACTGAATCTGAGTAATGTTTACATGCCACATAATGTGATTTAATCTAAAAGAAGAGGAAAACTGGGTCTGAATGATAGGGGCCCTTTAAACATGTCAGATCTGTAAACAAAATAATTTAAAATGTTGCTTTACATGTTTAAATCACTTCAGCAGCATCCGTCAGTTCAGGTTTAAGAACACATACAGGGTTGCCCATTTTCACTTTATGTCAAGCTTTAAAGCAATAGTTCAGCAATAAATCTCATCTAAACACTTCTTACTCCAAATTCCAGTTGATTTTTCATGGAACTGTTGCTTTAATTTCAGACAGTTCAGACTGAAGTGTATGAGAACAGGGTGGAGGGATGAATGTGAGACTCCTCACCAGGTGAACTCTGTGGGGAGGCGTGACAGAAGCTAGAGTGCAGTAAGGCATGGGGCGGCACGTACGACATCACTTCCTCTTCAAAAAGACTGTGAGGAGAGAGGGGCAGAGTGACAGGTAGGAACATTCAGACACAATTTACACAGACAAACTCGGCAGCCAAAACTCAAATTCAAGCCAGCTGACACACTGGCACAGTAATTTCGCTTTTCCACAGGCACAAGCAACCGTGCTGTACTGTTGTGATGGAAAATATTTTTCCATCACAAATGAAGCGACCTGAACCCAAGCTGCTCGATGGCAGGGCCGAAAGCAGGCCACAGCTGAGCAAACTGCATCACTGCTTTCTGATTGGTCAAAATGTCACCACAACATGGTAAAAGGGCATTGTTTTTTTTACTGTCCATGCAAAACTACAGCAATGAAGACCCAAACGAACAACTGTTAAGCCGATGAAGTACACTATCTGAGCTAAAGATACATTTCAGTGGGAGTCTATCAAATTTATCATTAAAGCTGTGAGAAACACGAAGGTGTAGCAAGTTTTCATCACCTGGCTAAAGAATTATGAGAAAAATGTAAAAAAAACTCAAACAAGACTTCCTCACTCACTCACTCACTCACTCACTCACTCACTCACTCACTCACTCACTCACTCACATTCTGTAACCGCTTAATCCTCACTAGGGTCGCAGGGACCCAGAGCCTATCCTGGGGCCAACCAGCGCTAGGCAGGGACTCACCCTGGACGGGGCGCCAGCCCACTGCAGGGCGCACACACACACACACCATTCACTCACACACTCTCACCTACGGTCAATTTAGAGTCCACAGTTCACCTGACGCGCATGTCTTTGGACTGTGGGAGAAACCGGAGACCCCAGGGGAAACACACACAACCATGAGGAGAACATGCAAACCCTGCACACACAAGGCCAGGACCCGGATTCGAACCCCCAAACCCTGAAGGTGTGAAACACAGCACTACCCACAGCACCACCGTGGGGCTCAAACAAGACTGTAAATAATAAAAAGCCACAGTAACAAAGACAGACGAACTTTCCACTGGTTCGATTTCATGGTTTTGAGACGACGACCAGTCATAAACTGTGAGGAGAGAATTAAGTTACTGGGCTGAGATACCCTGGAAGATCAAAGCGTGCTGCAAGTTCTGTGCCATCACAGTACGGTTTAGGTACAGCATGGTTCTTAACACCTGTGGAAAATTACCTTAACACTAACATGTCCATAAGTTTGTAGACACATGCTCTCCCAGGTTTCTCCCTCTACTCTTCTAGGATGACTTTACACTAGATGTTGGAATACTGCAGTGAGAATTGGATTGCATTCAGCCACAAGAGCCTCAGCGAACACAGCATCTAACTGACACTTGTCATCAGGCGTGCTGAACAATGTGGCTGTTCCAGAACATCCCCTTGTAAGAGCAATGCTCTATGAGGACCATACAGGCTGTTTGTGTACAAGTTAATGCCTTTTTCAGAAATGAGGGCACCTTAAAGTAGCAGAAATCTCTAATTAGAGGAGGCATTTAGATGTCTTCATAGCTCTGTCCTAATTGGAACATCCTGCAGTTCTCATTTTCAAAGACTGTGAGGCCTGGAAAAGTGGCATTCCAGATCTAATACATTTTCTTAAGTTAAGAAAAAATAAAACATACAATTAGAGGCTCGGTAAAGTTTTTTTCAGTTTGGGAACCTACGTGGATCTTGAATATGAAGCACCTCCCCCCTTTAAAAGCTCAAGTCAACAGACATGCAACTGAAGTTTAGAGTGAACTGGATGCAAAGTTTATTAACCCCCCCACTTCGCACACTGACCTGAGCAGTATGACTAAATCTGCATCACTGGAAAGCCGGGCCAATCCAGATGCCCCTTCATTGCGAATAAACTGGACCTTCTCTCTGCAAATGCAACCAAATACACATGCTCACTTTTTTTTTTTTACTTTTGTTAGTCTTGTCCAAATGCCCTGATCATATTACCAACACTGGGAGGGTGAAAGCAAATTGTTCTACTTGAAATAATAATTGATACTTTTATCTGTAATATTTCCATAAATGTATTTCAGTATGATTACATAATTGCAAAACATCTTAACATTTATCAAATATCTTAACATTAACAAATTTAGTATTAAGCAGCCATTCTGACTGGGCTCCTGGTCACATATGGCTGTGACATTACCAGGGATCAAAATGCATCCTCACGATGACGGGGCAACACTTAAGACTGCTGTGCTAATCAGGAACCCAAAGTCTTTTTCAACCGTGTTGTTAATAAAATGTGCCTGACAGGAAAACGTACTTGAGGGAATGGTTCCTCACAAGCTCCGGCTGCCTCTCCTGTAGGATCTCAAAGATGTTGGGCTGCCGCAAGAATGCCACAATCTTCTCATTGTACGCTGTAGACACACACAGGGTGGTTGCACAGGTCAGTATTAGCCAAGTCTAAACTGTTTTGTCACAGGACGGCAGGACGGAGGGATTCCCTGTTAGTGTAGGAACAGAAGTGGATTCTGACTCACCCACAGGCACCAGGTCCTGATACTGATTGCGACTGGAACCGCTGAAGGTACTCGAGGGTCGCGGCTGCATCGGGGGACTGGGGGATCGCGAGTCTTCCACAACCTAAAAAACACAAAAGTACATCCTTTAAAACAGAGGTTCTCCAACTGCTGTACTGGAAAAAGCAAACGTACATTGTTATAGAACATTCTTTAAACTTTAGAAAGTTCTTCAGACTTCACATGTCAAATATTGCTCGTCAAAGAAGCAGCCACTGAAAGCATTTTTAACCCTTTTGGGTTAAAATCATTTTTTTATGAGCATTTGCATGTGACGCTGTTTTTTAAACCCCAGTAGTGGTTGCTATTCTTACATGTTTTTTAAGTTACAATAACTTTGGTTCTATGTCACACAGGAACACCAAACAAAGCTCAGGATGACGTCTGACACTTTGAATATAAAGACAAACCAGGGGAACCTACACATAAAGAGCTGTTTTGCCGTATAATTTATCATTTGTTGTGCTTCTGGCCTGGATCTGTGCGGCTCATTTTCTAAGGATTGAGGGACCAAAGGTGGTTCTTCTAGGACATCACCCCTAAGATCCCTTTTTTACCACCTTAATTTTTAAGCAGACAGCAGCTCCACCGTCAGCAGAACATCAGTGTGAAGAACAGCGCGAGCTGAGCCAGCGTACCTCTCCTGCGCTGTGGCTCCTCTGCCGGCTGAGGTGCTGGCGGTGGGCCAAAAGGCCGCTGGAGCGGGAGCTCTGCAGGGGCAGCCGCGGGTCGATGAAGGTCGTCGCACGGCAATTATGGTCCACAAAGAACGGCTGAGAGCACAAATAGATGTGCATAGGAAACAGAAAGGTTTGCTTAAAGATGAGGGAGAAACATAATTTCGAAAATGCCTACTAAAAAAACAGCTTGTTTTATTGCTCACTCTCTTCTCTTAAATTTGCAAATGAAACTCAGCATATTTCCAAAAGGAACTTACTAGGGATGCACTGTACAGGTGTAGCAGCAGCATTCAAACACAGCACAAATGCACTTACCTTGTTTACATTCTGTTCTAGTATATTATATTAATGATCTGACTCTTAAGACAGTAGTTTATGATCAGCTTTTGGCCCAAAACATATTTTTAAAATACGGTGGATAGGTACATGCAGGGCACTGCAAGGTACAATCGAAACAAAATCGCTACTTATCCATATCAGCATATACACATACACAACAGGCCAAATGTTCGGGCCCAATGACATGCTGCATGCTTCAACATTTTATTACAAGAAATGTTAGAAATGCTCAAAACAAATGTAGCTGACTGGCTGTCAATATTGTATAGTCTGTAGTAACACATTATTTAACCACAAAGTCTCAAACTACTGTTTTTGAAGAGACATATTATGTCTGTCTTTTGTGACTGACATACACCTTGGGGGCAGCTGGTGGCCTGGTGGTTCAGGTATCAGAAAGTTGTGGGTTTGAATCCCAAGACTGCTAGTGACACCTCTGAGGGACCCTTGAACAAGGTACCGTCCCCAAACACTGCTCCCTGGTTCCTGACTGCACACTGCTTCACTTTTTGAATGGGTTAAATTAATTTAATTCTTTAAAAGGATGATTATTCCAAGCTTACTTCAAAATTATATCCAGTCTAAAGTAAAGCAGAAAGTTCAGAGAATGATGTCTTGGCCCCCCCCAGTCTCCAGATCTTTCTCCCATTGAGCTGCAGGGACGAGCTGGACCAAAAAGTTCCAAATGAGCTCCAGCAAATTATATAGAACTGCTGCTTGAAAAGGCGCTGGGAGGGTTTAGACACAAGTTATTTCCAAAAACTGCTGGAGAGGATGTGGTGAGTTATTTTGATGAAACTTGTAAAGAAACGTACAGTCTACATTGTTACAGTTCAAAACCTGTCAGTTACATTTGTTTTAAATATTTCTAATGTTTGCTTGTAATAAAAATTTGAAGAGAAGTCTATCCTTTATTTAATTATTTTTAATCCAAGGGTGGGTCCAAACTGGCCTGTAGTGTATTTCACATATAGAACCAGAGATCACATGATGATTCATTTTTTTCGGAAAGTAAATAAAAAGAATATATTTGTGCTGTAGACATTGTGACCCCTTGTTCCTGTCGCCACCACTGTAAAGAAATCTGAGCTAGTAAATTTCTCTATCATTAAATGTTTAATGTCAAATTTCTAGATTATGTAGAGATATTCATTTTTAAAACACTTACAGGCATCCTCCTTTTAATTAAGAAAAGAAAACATTTCAGTAATTTGGTTCCTCTCTGTGTGGTCTGAGAGGGTTTTGGTGGAGGATTAACTCCAACTCCGGCAGAATCTACTAGCAGCTCTTAATTGTAGGTCTGGGTTTACTGGTGTGAGGGGTGTTTTCTTAAAGCTCTCATAAATGTCTCTCTGGATAAAAACATCTGCCAGATGCTGTAAATGTAAATGTGCATATTCAAACAGGAACATACCTTGCCAGTGTGGTCATGTTTCATCTCCCAGCCTCGTGGAAGCTCCAGCTGCTTGTTGGCGAACAGGTTAAGGAATGTGACCAGGTCTCGGTTATGCTGGTAGCGCTCAAAGTGCTGCGCATCCCTCCGAACCTTACTGATCATGTGCTTCAGACATGTGTTACTTGTAAACAAGCGATAGGCACTCTGGATGGCAACACAGAAGTAATCTGTCATTAGAATCATCTACCATTGGAATCATCAGTGATATACATCATTCTCTCCAAGCTAATAAAATTTCTCTCCAAGCTTATAAAAAATTCCTTAAAGGTTTTTTTCCATTAAAATGTGAAGAAACAGGGAAATTAATACGGCTGCATAATGGGTAGTAGCATAGGCGTAGCTGTTGATTCAATAAGGCATTTCTACTACCCAATATGAAGCCACATTAATTCACTAATACACATATGGGAAAAACAGGCACACTGTCACATTACCATGTAGCCCCTAATATATGCACAAATGCAAACTGTCTTACCATATTACCATACAGTTAGTATAGGGAATCCGGCAGAACATTTTGAGACTACAAATATTCATAAAATTATCATTTTCATAACACTTTACAAAAGCTCAGACATAGTGATACAGTTTGCATTCATTATTACACTTTATTTTTGCATGTAATAAAAGAGTAAAATGGAATGATCTAAGGTATGTATTTCAACTGCATTACATTTTTCTCTAAAAGTGGCCAAGACTCATAGAGACAAGTGTAATGCAGTAATACAGTAGACCTGACAAACTACTGTGAATTAGTCAGCATGTATACAGCCGATTAATAGTTAAGAATCAGAGGTTCCTGTCTATTACTGGTCTCGCTAGCTCAGGGTAAATGACCCTCCCAGGGTTGAAAAACATTAACTTTAACTTTCCAGTACTCAACACCCTATTCTTTATCATGTAATAATTTAATGCTCTCAAAACACATTAAATACTAAAAGAAACCTAAATACATATTTTGATGTGTAGCTTATAATATCAATTTATTACTAAATAAAATAAAAACTACAGATGACTTCAAACTTCTGCGTGGAATTGTGTGTGTGTGTGTGTGTGTGTGTGTGTGTGTGTGTGTGTGTGTTTCTTTCACTCACAGGGTTGGAATGCAGCACAGTGAAGAAGTCAGGACTTGAAAGGAACTTGGCGCCAGGAGACTGAAGCAGCAGGGCCAGACGTGAGCGAGAGCTAGTGTGGGCCACTGAGCTGTCTCTACGATATTCTACTAACACACACACACACACACACATACACACACACACACACACACACACACACACACACCAATTAGATTCTAGAGGACAACTTGGACAGGGGTTATAAAGCCTGGTGCCAGATGATGACTCCAATGATGTTACAGCTTTGCCACTTATCCACTTAGCAAAGCCAGCAGGACATGGTTCAAGTGCTTCATTATCATAGAATTTTCTCTTCCAGGCCACACAGTGCTGTGCAAAAGTCTTGATCCACCCCTAATGTCTTTATATTTTACTTCCAAAGATCCAGACTTTCTTGTATTTTTCTTGAGAAACAGTTCTCCAGGCTTCCTGAAGGACTCTTATTTTCAGTCCAGTCCCTGAACCTGACCAGTTTAAGAGGAATATTTTTTGTTTGTTAAGCCACACAATGGCCGACGTATAAATCATTCATGCATAACAAAGAACATCTAACTTAAGTCCTAAACCAGCGAAGAAACAATTGCAGATGATTCCAGATCAGCATGTGCACTTTGCAGCCTGTCGCAATGAAACATTTGTTCCGATTTCTTTCATTTACTCTACTCTATATGCCAAAGATAAGACACTTTGACTGACGGAAAAGAGTATTTTTCTCCAACAAGGTGATTTAAAGCAAAATATACAGAAATAAGGGGTCGCTCAAGACTTTGGCACAGTAATGGGAACAAATGAAAAAAGTCTGGCTTTTTAAAAGCAAAATATGAAAAAATGAGGGGTGGCTCAAGATTTTGCACAGTACTGCATATGTGTTGTGATATATTTTTGCTTTTTGCCCACCCCTAATTGACATGTGCAATGGAGAACCTGTAGTTTGCCTCACCAGAGATGGAGTGGGGCAGCAGGTCCAGATCATCCAGAGGAGGAACGTCTACGGCCTGTTCCTCCGACCTCTCGCAGGTCATCGTTCTGCGGATGCTCTGATACCTGTTGTAGACAAGCACGCCAAACACTTCAGCTACGTAATGTGAGTTCGAATTAAGTTTATAACATTCACACAAGCAATTACCCAAACACACTGAAGTGCATCTAAAATGGATACATTTTTGATGAGACCAGATAGAAGATGATAAAGAAGAGGAAAGTTAATGAAAACAGTAAAAAGTTTCCAAAACTGGAGCTTAAAAACTGTTAAAAGAAGAGAAAGGGGGAAAAAAAGGATCAAACTAAACAGTCAACCAACTGAACAGTCACTAACAGATAAACACCTCTTAAAGCTATCACTAAAAATTAAACTCCAGCCTCAGATCTGAAAAAAACACAGGTGTTTCTGTCCATCCCTCCACTGAAAGAAGATGATTCCACATTCTGAAAGAATGTATAGCCATTAAAGACAAAAGAACAGAAATGATAAGGACGAAAATGTGCTCTAGAGCATCCAAACTGAGATGTGGAGAAAAGTTTCATGGGCTGATGAGTGTAAATTTGGTAACTGATTACTTGGATCATGAGAAACAGAAAAGCCTCCTCAAAAGGCTTCGAAACCAGTTCCAAGTATTTACAGAGCCCTTCACAAATATTGGCTCCCCTGGTAAACATTCTTTAATTCTTTCTTTCAAATTTTAAACTAGAATCAAACCTTTCTTGAGTGAGGAACAAACTACATTTTATCATGAATAGTTTTCTCAAACTAATTTACAGCATTTGGCAGATGCACTTTTCTAAGATAGACTAACATGCGAGCTTTATAGTCCACAAGCAAACACGCCCCTCACACCAGTAAACCCAGATTTACAATGAAGAGCTGCTAGCATATTAAGATTCTACCAGAGGTTTTACAACTGTGGGCACCCTTTCGTTTTTTGAGCAACCTGCCTTTTTAAGGATTTTTGTGTTGATTCTGAGGTGCACTATGGTTCATTATTCTGATGGAAGGCAGTCAGGTTCAATATTGGCTGGCACTTAATGCAGTCCACATTAGCAAGTGTCCAAAAAGCTGTCCAGGGCCACCACAGCTTACAGGAAGCTTTATTCTGGCAACCCCCCACCCCCAAACGTGTAGATATGTAGGTGCCCTATGATTGTAGAGCAGCAGACATTCTGACCCCAAGACCTTACTAATGCCTGCAATTCATTTCTCCAATATTAGAAGGGCTCATGCTGAGTTTAAATGTCCTATTTGGCTTCCTCCCAACAAGGCCCTGCATTTACACTGCTTTGGATTTTTTTCCCCCGTGTTATTCATCCTTTTGTTTGTCTGGCACTCGGCTGCACTGAAGTCCACAAAACCAGCATGATAGCATAACATATGGTAAATTGTAGTCATTCAGCAAAAACAACTCTGCTGTTGCTCAAGGTGTCAGACGTCATGCTGAGCTGTTTGAAGTTACCATGTCACACAGAAACAGTTAGTGTAATTTAAAAAACAATGATAATAATTAATGATTGATGACTACTGCTAAGATAAATTAGACATTATCAATAGGAGTCAGTGGTTATTCAGTCTTCAGTTGGTGGTAGTCTGGATCGGGTTGGGTTTGGACAGAATTCTGTTGGGCTACAGTTGGGTTCAGAAAGATTTATTTCTGGATTGTTGGGTTTGAATAAATGCTACTGCTACTGCTCTACCCTCTGCTTGCATTTACAGTGTCACGATGGTAATGTTCTGACCTGCGGTTGAGCTGTTCCATTTGCTGGATGGAGCTGGACCGGGTCAGACCTTGTGGCGCAGGAGGGCCTGTGGGTCTCTGCCATGTGGTGGTCCGGTTCACATGGTCCACAAAGAAGATACGGCCATGACTGTCAATACGAGCCTCCCAGTCTGAAAAATGAAGACAGAAATGTTTCGTTAGTGGAGACTTATTCTCGAGACGAACATTTTCTGCCTGACCAGCTATAATCAAGGAAAAGAAGGGAAACTGTCGAAAGTTGTTTTGACTAAAATCTCACTTTAAACTCCATCTGAATATCAAACCCTAGACATTTGAATCCAGTTTCTGGTCCAGGATTTTGTCATTATTGATAGGGACACTAGACAGCCAGTTATATCAAGTACTGAAGTACTGAAGACCAGAACAATTTCTTCATATTTGACTTACAAAGATCCAGACTGGCTTGTGTTTTTAATGTGGTCTTGAGGAACAGTTCTCCAGGCTTCCTGAAGGACTTTCAAAGTCTCTCATTTTCAGTCCAGTCCCTGAACCTGACCAGTTTCAGAGGAATGTTTTTGTTTGTTAAAACACACAGTGACCTACGTATGAATCATTCAAGCACAACAAAAACCATCTAACTGAAGGCCTGAACCAGTGAAGAAACAGGTGCAGGTGACTCCAGATGATCAGGCGGTGATCAGCCTGTTACAGTAAAACATTTGTTCTCTTTCTTCATGTAATCTACTAATTTTGCCAAGCATAAGACAGTTTGACAGGCACAAAAACAACAGGTACCAACAAGGTGATTCACAGTAAAATATAAAGAAATGAGTGGTGGCTCAAGACTTGCACAGTACTGTATTTGCATACAGCTGGACAGAAATAATACACACCCTGCATGCACATGCTGACGTACATAAACACATACACACACTCACTGGGAGGTAAGGGCTCGTCCACTCGCTGGTATCGGTGGATATCCTGCCTTACGGAGGGAAGCGAGCGAACCTGCTGATGCCCATTTACTTGGGGACGACCTGCATAACAGTATGGATCAGTGAACACATGTTCACGTTTAGGATGTCAAATCACTATGGTTTACTTTGGAAAATGTTTATTTTATGCAATTAAAGTGACAAATGACAAACATGTAACATTTAAACGTGCTATTTGCCTGAAAGTTGTTTCTCTCTTTATTTAGTAAAAAAATATTAAAAATGAATGCATCAGTCATTTATCTTACATGGAAACCATCATGCAAAAACAGCCTGTTTAGAATTAATCATAGTAGGGATCTAAAAAATCAGAGCTGGAAAATTCAGGTCCAGAAAGTAAAAATTCACTTTGAAAATTCCCCGTCACCCCATGATTCTAATAAGCTCAAAACCATCAGGGGAGGCGTCCAGGCAGTTGGAACAAAATCCTTGAGGGGATTTTTACTTTCTGGACCTGAATCGTCCACCACTTCTAAAAATAATGTTACAGCATGATAATTAGGACAACCAGCACCAGATGTGGTGTCATGTGCAAATTCATGGTTCTAGGTTTATCTGGGTCTGAGAAACTGGTCTATAAGTGCTCAACTGGCAGTTTATTCTCTGTTTAATGTTCCATTAGGGGCTTTAAATTTTGCTCCATATAATAAATTGCTCATATAAGTTATTTGTTTCCCATTAGAAAAAAAACCCTTTTTTTCCTAGCATGCAACAAAAGTGCAATCAGCTTAAAAAAATGAAAAAAAATTCTGTTTCAAAAAGTGTTTTATTTGTTGCTCAATTTTGAGTAGGGAATTACAACTCTGAATAAATGGAATCATTTTAATCTGTCAGCAGTTCTTTCACCTCTAGTAGCGCCTGCCACTGGGCAAAAAGGTGGGGGCTGGTGGGTGTTATTAAAAAGCTGGTGCTGCCTAACTCTCTTCTGAATGTTGAATATTATAAATATATATTACCTGTTTCCGTGTCTGTCTCTGTAACAAAAGTCTCTGAATCTACAGATCCACCCTCTACTGAATGGAGCTCTTCCTCCTCCTCCTCCTCCTCCTCCTGAGACACCCCCGCTGTGGCCTCCAGGCTCCACCTCCTAGACATCGTGTCCTCCTCCACATCTTCTTCATCTTCCTCGTTGGCTAACAGTTCAGGTGGGGGTGTGTCCAGTTCGAACTCAGCAGTTGGAGATGGCTCCCTTCTGCTGTCAGCGACATCACAGGTTGTGGGTGGGTCATCTGAGAGGTCCCCTCCCCCTGGATCGATAGCTGTCTCTGCTCCCTGTTCCGCCTCCTGCTAAGATTGTTCATGTAAAAAAAGGGAAAAGTTACTGTGGAAAGTCACATTTACACAGTTTTGTTTTTTTATTTTTGCCATGGGGATAACTGTACGGCATAAATGCAAAATGTGCCAAGGTTATAGTACAATTTACATTTTCTATTATATTTTATATTGTATTATTTTGTTTATTTAAAAGCATGTTGGGATGCAAAATGTGTTGTTGTGTTGGATTACTGATGTGTTGTTACACTGCTGAATACAACTGTATCTCTGATTTTATTGTGTGCTGTAAGGTGTCCTTATGTGCTATGAGAGACGCCTCTTAAAGCTATCATTATTAATTAATAATAATTATTATTATTATGATTATTATTAAATTGTTCTGGACTGTGACCTGCAAGGCACTGATTGGGGTCCCCCATTCAACTGAAAACCTAATTCAAAGGTTGAATCATTTCTTATCAGAAACTTCAAGGTAATTTAGGACATGCTTAGGCTTTTAGATCATTACACTGATGTTCCTCCTGTTACCTGTGAGGCGGGAGGGACTGGGCTGGTGTCAGACGCCATGGATGAAATGTCTACCTCAGTTGCCAGCTCCTCGCTGGGCCCCTGACCCTCCTCTTCTCCTTCCTCCTGCCTCTCCAGCAGACTCGCCGTCTCCACTTCTGGGGCCACAGAACTGGGAACAATCTCTGGCTCCTGAATCAGTTCAGTCCCTAAAGTCAACGTCTCCACCTCTGACTCCAGCTCGGCCTCCTCTTCTCCCTGTGCTTCCTCTCTCTCTGGCCCTGGCTCAGGTTCTTGGGGTTCTTCAAGGGGTTTTGAGGGCACAAGGTCTCTGGAGACTCTGGGGACTCTGGGGACTCGTGGGATTCCATTCAAAGCAGAAGGAACAGGATCAAGCCCAGCTGATCGTTCCTCATCTTCGTCTGAGTCGATATGGAGCATGGCACTGAGGCGGGAGTTGGTTGGAAAGCTGGAGTGGAGTTGAGGAGAAGCTGCACCCAGCGGCCGCTCTCCTGGACCTTTTGGAGCCTCAATTTCATCCAACTGCTCGCTGAAGGTACCCTGGAGAAGGTCGGGGGAAGGAGGGCCTTCGTCATCCAAAGTAAGGCCGCAGGTGTCGGTATCCGGAGACTGGATGCTGCCCCCCTCCCCGTTTCTACGGGAACCTTGGGATCCTGTGGGAGACAGACCCTCGGACGGGATCGTAAGAGGATGGGGTAAATCCTCATCATCTGAAGGGGTACCAGGAGGGCCATTCAGGGATGCTGCACCAATGAATGTTTCAGGGGAGACATCTGTGAAAAGAGAATTCAAATGAACTATTTAAAATAAGAATGTGACACCAGGTAGTTTTTAGCCTTGATGGTTGAAAGAGAGAAGGAGAAATCTAAATGTCATTTTCTTTATTTCTAACCAGTAAATATATTTGAAAATGAAAATATATTTTTTAATGAATTTAAAATGAGTTATGGTTGAATATGGTTAAGTGTTATTTTGTATTTGCCGTTGGACTGAAACAAAATTGCAAATGTATTCATTTCACTAAGAATTCATTTCATATGAAACTCCCAAGGAGTCCAAGAACATCACTGATGATGTGTCCAGATGCATCAGTAGATGTACTTACACAGCGAACACCTGAGACATCAGTGACAGCCAGGAAAGTCTGGATGACAACCATGAATAGAGTGGTGACTGAATAGAGTGGTACTGGAGAGAGAGTGACGGCTCGGAGAGACGGCAACTGGGGCAGAATGGGCTGGCAACCCAAACTGTCCACCAAGAAGAGGACACCCAACTAACCTACTAAGAATTCACTGGAAAGACACCCACAGGGGTGCCTGGGGGGGGCGGGTAATGGTGATCACCCCAGACTGACAGACACAATAGCAACGGACAAATGACTAATCCCCTGAACATCAAGTTGGATCGGAGGTGATTAAATGGCCCGCAGCTGCCGTGACTTCACTGTGGAAGCAGTTTGACGAAGATGTCGACAAAGTCCTGGAGGTAACGACGAAGGGAAAAGCCGACCGGAATCTTCAAGTCATGACAACAATCATTGGAGAAGAAAAGCCCTGGGACGTTTTACACAAAGAATCAGAGAGCTTTGAAGATACACACCATCACAAAGGAGATGAGAGCTCTGAAGTCCCAGCACAAGGTGGCAGGAGAGGAGGAATGCATCAGCCTTGCCCAGTTAATGTGCATCCTACAGAAGAAGATCAGGGCTCTCCGCTAGGCAGAGTGGCATCGGAGGCGACAATGTGAGAGGGCATGCAAACGAGTGGCCAACCCCTTCAAGTTCACTAAAGATCTGCTGGGGCAGAAGCGTAGCGGAAAACTTGCCTCCACACTGGAAGAAATTGACCAACACCTCACGCAGATGTACAGTGACTCCTGTAGAGACCATGAGTTGGGAGAGTGCAACATCCTCATAGATCCCTCGGAACCAGAAGTGCAGTTCGATTTGTCGGAGTTGCAGCTGAAGGAAGTCAGAGAGGTCGTCCATAAAGCAAGGGCAAGTTCTGCTCCAGGACCTAGTGGCACTTCATACAAAGAGTACAAGCACTGTCCTAAACTCCTACAGTGTCCGTGGAAAATCTTGTGGGTCTTCTGAAGAAAGGGGAAGATCCTAGATCAATGGCGAGTGGCTGAAGGCGTGTGGATCCTGAAGGAGGAAAATTCCACCCACATAGACCAGTTCCACATCATCTCCCTGCTGTGTGTTGAGGCTAAGATCTTCCTCAGTGCAATTTCCAAGAGGCTGTGCACCTACCTGACAAAGAACACATACATTGACACATCAGTACAGAAGGGCGGCATTTCAGGACTGTGTGGAGCATACAGGTGTGGTGACACAACTAATTTGGGAGGCCAGAGAGAACAAAGACAACCTGTCAGTGCTATGGCTTGATCTGGCAAATGCTTTCGGCTCCATTCCACACAAGTTAATCCAGCTCACTCTGATAAAACATCATGTCCCCAACAGGTGTAGAGACCTCTTAGCTGACTATTATAACAACTTCAGGATGAGGGTCTCTTCAGGAACAACTACATCTACTTGACACAAGGAGCCTAGAGCACATTCTCAGCTGCTGCTGTGCGGCACTAGGAGAAGGACGATACCGGTGGAGGCTTGACCAAGTCCTTAAGACCATCGCTGTCATCAGCACGGGACTAGTGTGGACAAAGCAGTTCCATCCTTCCAAGAAAACAATCGCCTTTGTCAGAGCTGGAGAGCAGGCAGCCCCGGTCAAAAGAACACCAGCAGGCATCCTGGCCTCTGCTAGAGACTGGCATCTGTTGGTAGACCTCAAACAGCAGCTGAAGTTCCCCAGCCACATTGCTGTCACCACCCTTTGGCCAGACACTGTTCTTGCTTGCCACCAAGCAAGTCGTGCTGCTGGAGCTTACAGTCCCATGGGAAGACCGCTTGGATGAAGCCTTTGAGAGTAAGCTCTTCAGGTACGCGGGACTGGTTGGAAACTGTCAGAAGGCTGGATGGAGAGCGAGGTGCCTCCCAGTGGAGGTTGGATGCAGAGGTTTCACTGCCCGTTCCTTAGCCAGAGCCCTAAGCAGTCTAGGCATCGAGGGACAGTGAAAGAGGAAAGCCATTCACAGTACGACCGAAGTGGCAGAGAGGGCCTCAAGAAGGCTGTGGCTCAAGGAAGGAGAACCATGGAGTCGTGGCAGCTAGTTAGCCATCTGGACACAAGCTGGGGTCTGATCAACTCACGGCTGGGTCACCTGGATGAGGGTGTATGATGCTGAAAGACCTGAAACGCCCAAGGATTCCACGAACATCACTGATGATGTGTCCAGATGCATCAGTAGATGTATTTATACAGTAATTAGCATACTTGCGATATGAGAATCTTGAATCTCAGATATTATATCTTTAGAAGAGATATGGTCTTACTATGTTTTAACATAAAATAATGAAATACTTGGTATTCAAAAGGTATAAAAATGTTCAGTTATAACAGTGATGTTAAGTAAGTACTTTTAGTGAAATGAAATAACTGCAGACTCCTTCTAAACACGTGTGTTTGTGTGTTTTCTCACCATCTGGGTTAGTGGAGGTCACGTCCACTTTAAACTGCAGCTGACCGCTCACATGGTCAGTGGGCAGTCGGCGACAGAGAGAGAAGCTCAGGTTCTGGTTCCTGTGAAAAATACACATTTAGACATAAAGTTTTTTTTATACTTTCTTCTGTTTAGCCCGCTGTATTGTGGTGCAAATAAAAATAGAGTAATTCATGAGCATGGGATGTACTTTGATTTCTGTTTGTTGCTTTCTGCCTTCTTCTTTTTGGTGTTCTTCTTCTTTGTCTTCTTATTATTCTTATTCTTCTCCTTCTTTTTCTTCTTCATCTCCTTCTTCTTCTTCTTTTTCTAATTCTTCTTTGAATTATTGTTATTATTATTATTATTATTATTATTATTAATAATAATAATAATAATAATAATAATAACAATAATCATAGTGCCTACACTGTGTACATACTTCTCCCATATGACTTTGTAATTTTATTTATTTTTCCCATCTTCCAGCTGATCTATTTCATTACTTTTTTTTTTGTTGTTGTTGTCCAACACGGTTAATAAAATTTTGACTTTAGCATACATATGACAATAAATAAATATATTAAATTAAATATTTTTATGTTTCCTTTTCTGCACATTCTAACCATTTATGCTGAATAGTCCTGATATTTTCATGGAAAAAAATGTACTTAAAAAAAAGTAAGATAAAAATGGCAGTTGAGCAGAGATTGAAAAAAGAGTATTTTTTTTGTCACTGACCCTGTTGCGTGTTTCTCCAGCAGCCTCTGGATCGGGATGTTTAGCTGCCCCAGGAAGCGTTTGATAATTGGCCGACTTTTGGCAAATTTGTCCTTCACCTCAATGACTAGGACGTCTGTCATCAGTGCCACAAAAGTGTGTCTCTAAAGAGGACAACAGACACCAAAACAGTCTGTCAGAGGATACAGGTGTGTTTTTATGCAATAGTTTGTTTTTAACTTGTACATGCATGCACATGTATCCGCAGTCTGACTGTTTTACACTGTCCATCAAAAGTTAGGAGACACCTAATACTGTTTAATTTTCAATTACTTTTCAATGAAATAAGAGAAACTGCAAGAGTTTAATATAAGACAGACCTTTCCAAATCTTTGGATATATTTAGCTTCAACATTCAGCTTCATGTTCATCAGAGGTTCTTCCTCAGTATGAAGAAGAAGTTTTTTGTATAAAATACATATTGTTTAAATCTTCTGTACATACTAAATATATTTGTTCCAAAGGTACTTTAAACCTGTGAAAGGTTTTAGCGCTCATGTAATGTTTAAAGTTTTAGTGACTAAAAAGGTGGAAATAAGTAAAACTTAAGGGCATAACAGCAAAACAATAGACAGCGTAAACCAAGCATAACTTTTGTAACATATAATTTAATGCGAGATGCACTTCCTTTTAATATAAATTTATGGCATAAAATATCTTTGTTAGCTCTAGGTGAGTTCTAATATGAAAATGCCACTGATAAACAACACAGCTTTAGTGTAATATCCAACTACACATAGTTTTTTTTAGCTCTATCCCTACTGCAGTGGCATGACTACAGGTACCACCCCCATCCCCAAGAGTAAATTTGATAGTTGATAATGTGTTACTCTTCATGATGAGAGGAAAAAACTGACTTGTGCAGCACAAGGTCGGAATGAAAGGCTACACAGGTCTGCCAAGGTTTCCTTTGAGGTGAAATGTACTGCGTAAGCACGTTGCATAAATTATAGTTTCTGTGCAGTCATGTGCAAAAGTTTGAACACCTCTGGTTAAATAACGTTTACGGTCATTTTTGAATCGAAAAGCAAGTAGCAACCAAAAGCCAGCACAGTCAAGATGTGATGTACACCGATGTATTTAAAAATGACATCAAATGTAATGGTAAGAGTTAAATAAAGCATAAACTTTATTATAGAAATATTAAATAAAATACTAGACTGGAACTGGAGGTGGAGTGGGATAAGGTAAGGTGGACCAGCTGTCTGAAGTTGTGCTCAGTGAAAAAAAGATACCTCAATGTAGCTTTTTTTAGAAACTCTGAGTAAACTCTAAGAGACGTTATAAAATTATAAAATAGTTATACACTACAATATAAGCAACTAAAAAAAGCATTCCATTTAAAAATGCACAGGCTGTGTCACGGTGATCTGGTGAAATGAACAAAGACTCATGAGTGTTTATAGAGGGTAAAGGATGGGGAACACCTGGGTGAGGAGGGGTTAAAGGTACACAGGTGAACACACTGACCAGGAGGGCAGGAGCTGAAAACCAAACCAAAACAAAAGACATACGGAACAGGGAAATGCACAGGCAGGGTGTAACTGAAACTGGCAAAACAATGCAGACTGTTACAAGTGGAAACATGCTCAGTTGTATTAAAACATTCTGAAAAGCTGAGTGTCTCCAAAGTTTTGACAGGCAGCGTTGATTTGTGTTTCTGAATATAATCGTGTATGTGTCACCTCTCCATGCCACGCAGGGTTTGTTGTGTTGGTTGTAATGCCAGATCGTCTCTCTTGGCCGTGGTGGGAGAAGGTGGGGAGGCCGTTCCTTTTACCCGGGTGAATACTCATCTTCAAGTAGGGGTCAGGGTTAAAGAACATTCCCTTCTTTAAGCCCAGAGCCCGGATATCTACATGAATTACAGTCAGATTTTACACATTAATCTGTGTATATTCTGTATATTCATGCATATATGGAATTGTACACTGCAGTTATAAGGCTAATGTAGCTAAGAAAGAATGGAAGCTTATTTAACTAATTAAATTTGTGCAAACGGTGTGTATGTAATGCCACCCATCATTTCTTCATATTCTGCTTCCAAAGATCCAGACAAGCTTATATTTTTAATGTAGTCTTGAGGAACAGTTCTCCAGGCAGAAACACTCTTGGATTCACTTGTTTAATCAATTGTTCTCTGTCTTCCAACAATGGATTTGATAATCTGAGGTGTGCTACTGCTTGGCTGTTA
>JBBIGA010000002.1:5655649-5672156 GCA_037576975.1 Alestes dentex
CACACTGAACTCATCCAGCCATGTCTTTATGGAGCTTGCTTTGTGCACTGGGGCACAGTCATGCTGGAATAGAAAAGTTTCTTCCCCAAACTGTGCTCACAAGCATGGTGTTGTCCAAGTCTTGATATGATGAAGAATTAATGACTGTCTTTCACTGGAAGTAAGGAGCCTAGCACAATCTCTGAAAAACAGGTGCGTCCCAATAATTTTGTCCATATAGTGTGGCTAAGCTATGCAAGTTTAATGCCCCACATTGTGAAACACTGCTAGTCTGTAAAATGTGCTACATAATGTAGTACAGTTAATCCTGAAGCCTGAAGTTTGTGTATTTTTGTCCAGTTGTAATATTACCGGTTCATCACTATTACTGGTTCAGTACATTAACGGGGATATTTTAGATCAGTGGTTTTCAAACAGGACCTCAGTGACAAGGCAATCCAGATTTTTGGTTTGGGGCAAAACTGCGGATCCTTTTTGGGGTTTGAGGGTTTGAAAGTGCCTTTTTTTGGATAACTTGAGATGGTCGGAGGAAATGTGTAATGTGTAAGCCTATGATTTGTACAAAGCTGTCACACTAAAAACCAACATTGCATATCAAACATGTCTAGGTTTGAAGTCTAATTATAGTAATAATAATTCAAGAAACTTTATCCTTCCTCTCTACCTGGATCTGCAGGATCCAAAAAATAAGTAAAAGCTAAATGGTTACTGTTACATATAAACAAAGTCTAAAACACAGAAATGTTACTAATGGCTTATGTTACATGTTTCAAGAAGTGACAGAAATAAAACGCCACAGAGAAATCATTCAGAGTGTATGTGCACGGGTGTGTGCTGGTAAAAAAAAAATCACCTTGTCGTTGCGTTCACACAGAAACTTCAGCCTCTGAGCTCTTTTATGCATGAAGACTCCGTCCAGGTGTCCAGTCTCTACAGAGCGGATCTCGATGGCTTTCTCTCCCCAGCCCATAATCTGGTTGGAGCGAATATACGCTGCAGGAAAAACAAACAGAAAATGCATGACTGTGTAACGGCTGTGCTGAGAATCACCCACCACCCCAAAAAACTGCTCTCTGGGGCAAACTACAGATGTAGAGCACAGTCTGCAACTGTAACCTACAAAGTGGACCTTTATGGTCAATGGGGTGACAATTCCATATCTTCCTATAATTTAATCTGTAATTTACTTGACCTTTAAAAAGCTCCACATGATGAAAAAATGGATTTCCCTTCTTTAATATCAGTTTAATATCATAAGTAAATACTGATAAAGCTTCAAAATGTACTATTCACTCTCCAGTCCATACAGCCTGTTTGTGGAACTTCCACTGTAAAAACAGTCAGTTCCCAATTCACTGTTTTTGCCATGAAAGTACGTAAATTTGTTGATTTAGTCTATAGCCATTTAGCCCTGCCCACTCAGCCCCGGTGTTTCAACCCAGACTACTTTACATCAGTCTGATATTTATTTATGTTTATCGGTTACATATATCAGTCTAGTTAAATACATCATGGCAAAAGAATCAGAAATAAAAATGTTAATATGTGAACCGTTTGATACATAAACCACAATCATAACTGGACCTGAGGTGGGAAGAATTAAAAGCCAGGAAAATATAAGATATGAGCTGTTTATGGTAATGAAAAACAAGCCATGAAACATTTTGCCAGAGTTTCAGGTGTTCATATAATGTGCGAATACAAACCAACGGAGGTCGGCATCTCTCCCCACTGCAGCACCACGTCTTTTGTGATACGACCATAGGTGTTGACGTACACGCCCTCATCCTCGTAACACACCAGAAGCTCTATACCGTCCGTGTTTGGCAGAATGATAATAGCATGGGACTGAATACTGGTCTGGATCTAAACAGGGAAAGAGAAAGAAAATGTGTGAGAATATGTTTGTGAAGTTCACCCCTAACAGGACCCATTTACCTCAATTACAATCTTTAAATCTACCAAGACTCCTTCTGTCCTTCTGTCCAGCATAAACGGAATTCAAACTACACAATTCCACTTTCTACAGTGCTGCGTTTTATATTTAAACCCATGATAGTGTTTAAACACCTGATATCAAGGGAAGTGAAGTGACCATTTGTCACACAGCACACAGTGTGAACCGTGTGAAATTCTTTCTCTGTATTTAACCCATTCACCAAGTGAAGCAGTGGGCAGCCAGGAACACGGCGCCCACGGAGCAGAGTGTGGGGACGGTACCTTACTCAAGGACATCTCAGTGGTGCCACTAGCAGTGTTGGGATTCAAACCCACAACCGTCTGATTACAGGGGCAACTCCCTAACCACTAGGCCACCAGCTGCACCCAACGGGGGTAAAACAGTGATTTTACTGACACAATAAAATCACTTTTTATTTGACTGATTTAAAGCGGACGCAAAACTGTTTAAGAGGAAGAAAAGAGGAGCTGCTGTTCCCCTGAAGTGGGTTCAGTGTTGGCGTGTGGCTGCTGTGGATACTTGTTGTCGATGTGGCTGAATTCTCAGTACCTATACAGGTGTGGAACTGAAGGCGGTTAGAGGACGTACGTGAGTGGGCAGGTAGATGTCGTACACGGCGCCCGAGTCCACATCCACAGCATGGAACCCTGAGCAGGACCCATAGATGACTTTTAACCTCTGGCCTTCCTCAACCGTCAGGTCAACCAAGAGGGGCTTGTGTACCAGGTCACCAAAAGACTGAAAGGGAAGAGCTGAACGACTCAGTACTGAGTATGAGCTCAGTAAATTCCTTAAAAGTACTACTTCAGTTCATTTGAGATGAAATCTAACACATAGTCAATAAAATGCCCATTGCTGGCCAATGAAAGATGCTAATGCTGTCCTATCCCTAATGCTGTTCTATCACTATTTATTAGATAAGATAAGAAAGAACTTAATTTATCCTGAGGGACGTTCTTGTGTCATTGCCATGCTCAGTGCATCAAGAAAGAATAGAAGGTAAACAATAGTGCAACACAATAACAAGAACATTAGAGCACAAATAACAGTCTAACACTGACATTGCTGTATATAGAGAGTGCCGGCAGATCAGTGGTGCAAAATGACTTAAGAATGTGGCTTAGTGTTAAAGCAAGAAAAATAAATGCATTAAAATAGCAGCAGATTATATGGTAATGAGATTAACATTCAATCACATTCCGTCAAGTCGCAGATTATTTATTGCACATATCCAGTTCAGAACAGAATTGTCACTGATTTTATTTATTTTAAAATATAAAAAGCTCCCCTACACTGTAGAACAGGGAGATATTAAACACTCTTATGGCCACAGGTAGATCACATTTTCAGGCAATAAATTGCAAGACCAGTCCAAATGTCACATTTTATTCAGTCCTTAAATGACCTGACTGACCTTGAAAGCCATGAACTTATGGTAGGGCTTTGGAGCCCAGGCGTACACCTCAACTGAGTTCTTCAGAGCAAGAACCAGGAACTTGATCCTCTCATACTTTACTGGAAGCAAAACAGAAGAGGCAGCAGTCAGTGAAACAAATGGCAAAGCGTTGCAAACAACAGCACGTGGCTTTCCAAATCAATCAGGGTTTTTCTGCAGAGGTCACAGAATAACTCACTTATGAATACATTCATTTTCCGTAACCGCTTATTCCTCACTAAGGTCGCGGTACTTGGAGTCTATCCCGGGGACTACAGGCACGAGGTAGGGACTCACCCTGGGCACACACGCACACACACACACACACACACACACACACCATTCACTCACACCTACGGTCAATTTAGAATCCCCAATTCACCCGACAAGCATGTCTCTGGACTGCGGAAGATACCGGAGACCCCAGAGGAAACCCACCCCACCACAAGGAGAACATGTTAACTCTACACACACACACAAGACCAGGACCTGGATTCATACCCCCAGCCCTGGAGGTGTGAGGCGACAGTGCTTCCCACTGCACCACCATGGGGCCTCACTCACAAATTCAATACATGAAGGCGTGGTCAAATTCAATGAATTCATACAGTTTTTGGTGATATGCAGCAGATGTTTGTAATGAGGGTTAACTGAGCAGCGATATTGAAATGTTATCAAATTTTCTCGTTTTTTTTGACCAGTGAGGCCCAAAAAGTAAAGGGAATAAACAAATAAAGTGGCCTTATAAATAAAGTCATGTGTGAACACAGCACACGGTGTGAAATTCTTCCTCCGTATTTCACCCATTCACCAAGTGAAGCAGCGGGCAGCCAGGAACACAGTGCCCAGGGAGCAGTGTGTGGGGACGGTACCTTGCTCCAGGGTACATCAGTGGTTCCCCTGGCAGTTCTATGATTTGAACTGCAGGTACAACTCCCTAACCACAAGGCCACCAGCTGCCCCAAACTTACCAACTTTGTAGTGGACGCAGCCCTCCAGGTCCCCTACGGTCGTCCAGCCCTGCTTCTTCTCCACCTCGGGGTCGTTATGAAGAATCTTGTTCCTCAGCCAGGATAAGTAGTAAACCCGCAACTTGTTCTTCTTGCCTGGAGCAAACACATGGGGCAGAGAAGAAAAAGAGAATGAACTGGAGAGCAAAGAAACAGTACCGAGCCTCTGTATAGACTAATATATAAAAAGTCTTCGCTACTGATTTTGAAGATCTAAAAATTGAAACGACCAATCATATCGGCTGATGTCATTTCTTACAGTCAAAATTTAAACACATTCCTGTTGAGCATCAACTTGCAATTTCTTAGACTACCGCTACATCCCAAAACACTCACCTGCACTGATAAACACTGTAATAACACTGATCTACTTTTTCTGACACACCAGTACGTGTTTTTGAATTCAGGCTCAAATAATAAATAGCCCATCTCTGCAAGTGCCACTTCTCAGCATTCTTAGTTGTTTTGTTGAATTTCACTGGAGTTCGTCTCTGTTACAGCATCATGACAAAAGCTGGGTGCATTTTACATTTTTAAAAAAAAAAACATGATGGTGTTGCTTCATGCCTTCCAGCCAGACACATTAAAAAAATAATTAAAGGTTAATAAGAAACATCTTTAATAAATATTCTTGAGCAATTTTCTAAATTTGTAAATCTAAAGTAGATTTTGTAACAAACCACATGACAGTATAAGGAGCTTTAAATGTATAATAAACTGTCCCTGTATTATTAAATAATTGTCTAGTTGTCATCACCTTCACCATCACTTTTACCTTCCAGCACTCACCTGCCCCCCATTCCTACCTTCAACCCCAGAGTCTGAACTTACACTCTGTCAAAAATAGTGTAACATTAGACTAGTGGCAGGTCGACAGATTGATGATACACTATTTGGACAAAAGTATTGAAAATTACACCAACGGGGACTGACATTGCTTCAAATACATAGATTTTAATATGGAGTCGGTCCCCCCTTTGCACCTTTCATTTAGCTTCTGGTTTTAACTGAAAGATCAAAAAGACTCTTGTCAAACTGACAGCAGCTGAAGGGTTTTGCTCTTAAACGAAGGTGACTAAAACAGCTGGGTGAACAGAAATGAGATATGCTGCTATATTCAGACTAAACGCCGCTTGCAAAATGATTTTTTTTTTGTTACTTAGTAACTACTGAGTAACAAAAAAGTAAGAACTGACCAGTTATAACAATGAATCAGACTTATTCATTCATCAGAAAGCTTCCAGGGAAAACTCTTAAGGATGTATAAAACTTGATCAGTGTTATATTTAGAAATTAACAGCAAGAAATGTCTGTTTATGACGTGTATCAGACTCCTTCTTTGTAAAGCAGAAATGTAGTCATGAGACAGTTCCGTTCCTTTCACACTCTGTACAGCTTTTTATCTGCACTGTTATGTCATGGAATCAGTTTGGCATCACATGATCCACACAAATGCAACACAGTTTACTCAACATCCTTCGGCCTTTTACAATAACTTCAGGAGATCTTCCTTTTTTCTGGTCAGTCACGGAGCTCAGTGACAGGAACACGCGGAAACAGAAAGTGTTCATTTCCAGAAACACTGGAGCTCCAGTTGTCGTTCTGTTTGTGCTGCTGTGAAATGATGCTTGTATATTTTTTCTGTTATAACATAAAGGGGCATTTGGCTGATACCCTTATTCAGAGCGACTTACAATCATTAGTCACAGGGACAGTCCTCCTGGAGCAGCTGAGAGTTAAGTGTCTTGCTCAAGGACAAGAGTAGAAAGCAGGGGGAGTTTAAACCTGCAACCTTTTGGTCATTAGGTTCATAGGGAAATGTTTTACTCACTACCACCCACATAATGTGCTGTGAGTTTTTCTTTCTTCAGTGCTTCAGTGCAATGACAGTCAGATTACCTCCAGTCAAGTGCACAGAGTGTATTAAAATCTCTCAGAATTTATGTATCAACATTTACAGGGCACTAAATGATGTGTTGCAAACATTCCTTTTTAAGAGCCAAGGCAGTCTCAGAGTGAAACCACTAAGTGACAGGAACAGAAATAGAAAGTTTCCATTTTTGTCAAAAGAGAAAGTTGTTTTACTGTGGCTTCAAAGGAGTTCATCACCTTCACCATCACTTTTACCTTCCAGCACTCACCTGCCCCCCATTCCCTCGTGTAACATTAGACTAGTGGTAAATCGACAGATACACTATTTGAACAAAAGTCTTGGGACACCTGACCATTACACCAACAGGGATTTCAATGAAATTGCTTCAAATACAATGATTTTAATATGGAGCTGGTCCCCCTTTGCAGCTATAACAGCTTCCACTCTTCTTGAAAGGTCTTCCACAAGATTTTGGAGTTTCTGTGGGAATTTGTGTCCATTCATTCTGTAGAGCATTTATGGGGTCAGACGCTCCGTTCCAGTTCATCCAAAAGGTGTTGGATGGGGTTGAGGTCAGGGCTCTGTGTGGCCGGTCAAGTTCTTCCACGTCGAACTCATCCAACAATGTCTTTATGGAGCTCGCTTTGTGCACTAAACTCTGAAAAACAGGTGTGTCCCAATACTTTTGTCCATATAGTGTATGTATGATTTTCTCCATGTACATGAATAAACTCAGAATCTTAACATCTAGTTTCCTAACTCATCCTGCTGGACCTCTAACCTGTTGAACTTCACCAATTTTGAAAGATGTTCAATGAACTAAATAAAATATCAGTACAGGGGTTACGTTCCAGGAGCACACGCATATAGTGAAAAAACGCGTTGTGATGTGGTTAAAAAATGCCTAAAAATAACTATTTTTATAGTGTAAACCCTAAATATGCCACCAAATATGCTCCCAAAACACTTGTGTGCCACGCCCCCTCGTCCTCGTGTTGCTTGTTTATGTTTGGGGCGGCGCTGAGCAGCGAAGCTTCATTCAGTTCAGGTGTCTTATTGCCTTGGTAATCACGAGGCCCAGACGTCACCGTCAGCTGTACCCAGAGGCGGGAGGTTCCGCGTGAAAGTAGGGGGTGACTGTATTATGATTCTACTGCTGCATGTGTTGTCCATATCATGACTTTCCTGGAATTAAAAAGACCTGTACGTCTGTAAATCTTAGGCGGAAAATGGACTACAAAAACTGTCCCATTTCCAGTCATGGCTTTTGTGACCAGCATAAGTACATACATTTCATATTCAGCCAAGAACAGTTTGTACATGTGCTCTCTGGAAGTTTACAGTTACTGACCGCAGCCTGTCTGTTGCCTTTTACTTGAAAAGAACAACCTCTGTACACACTTTATGTGGGTAGTGAACTCTCTGCAGTACGGCAGCGATACATATTAGTGGTGTGGAGGTGTGTGTGTGTGTGTGTGTGTGTGTGTGTGTGGCTGCTGTAAGTGTATCAGGCGCAGGTTGTTACAAACCTGAGCATCATTGAGAAGTGAAAGATCTCAGCAGTTCTTGAGCAGAAAAAATAAAAGAGAAGCCTGAGAGAAAGTTCACCTGCCCAGTTTATGTTTTGGTTCACAATACACAAGTTTATTTGCTGGCTAGTGCACAGATAAAAAGTTTATCTTTGATATTATTATCAGTGTAAACAAGCAGCCAGTTAAACAGTACCTGATATGGTCACCAGCACATTTAAACCCTCCAGAACATCCATCTGCTGAAAGCGGCGGCGGTTGATGAGCGGATAGACCTTCCCCTGACCGCTGCGGTCCAGCAGCATCAGGCCACTTTCTGTGCCCACCAACAGATTCACACCTGAGAGAAAAGGAACAAATCATTCAACTTGGTGTGCATGTAAATATAAATGCATCCATTGTACTGGATTTCATGCATTAAATAAAGACAGGTTTGAGTACATGCTTCACTGTATGTCAGCATCTCTATGAGTATGACAACCATTCCAGGCCAGTGTCTGTTAAATTTATTCACAGCATTTAGCAGACACTTTTATCCAAAGCGTCTTCCATTCCCTAACTACAGGGGGCAGTCTCCCTGGAGCGACTTGGGGTTAAAGGTCTTGCTCAGAAACCCAGTGGTGGTGTGCTGAAGGTAGGATGTGATCCCATAACCTCTTGGTCCAGAGGCAAGTATCCTACCCACTAGGCCACCACCACCTCACCATTCCTACTCAAGCACCTCATTCTGCTTTATGAGGGACTGATCAGTGATCACCTGAATCACATCTTATTTAATGAGGAAAAGTATAAAAACACTGCTGTAATCAACACTCTCCTCTCGCAGTTGGATAGTAAAACACTACTAGAAGTTTGTCAAAGGTAATTATTGCCATTTTGCGTTCGAGTGAACAGGAGATTTGTTTTCTTTGAAATATTGAAGTTCTGTAAACACTGCACCCGTTGTCTTACTCACCCCAGAGAGCAGCACACAGGATCTCAGAGTTGAACCTCTTCTTGTATTTGCGGATCTCGGGCGTGTCACTCTGAGGCCGGGTGTTAACAGGGTTGACATTGACCACAGATCCCTTACGGGACGCGTCCTGCCTCAGGGCCTCCTGCAGCCTCGCGTCATTCCCATAACCTGAGGAGCCAAAGACAAAGCGTGGAGAACTAGCACTTAAATAACAGCGAGACTGGAACTACAGCGTTAATCTTGTATAGCTAAAGCTGATTCACAATTTACTACTTCTACCATTATTTGCTTTTATGATGTATGAATCACAAAGTCTAATGACACTGATTTATATAGTCTTTATTTTATCTTGGGTTGGTTTCATGAGATTTGTGAAACTCTAATAAACTTTGCTCATGACAAAGTTAAGAGATTTTGTTTACACTTCACTGAAGACCAGAATTTGTAAGGCGACACGTACACAAATGTACATAAACCTTTTATAACAACTAACGTAAACCTATATAAACATCTATAAAGGCGCGGTAATTCTGAGAAGGCAGAGATAACTTACCAACATTGTTGAGGGCACTGCCAGTGGATGGAGAGATCTGAAGGAGACGTGGGTCGATGAAGGGAGTGAAAGAGGAGGACGACTTGTGCTTCTGCATCGTGGTGGACTGAGACTGCTCGGGAGTAAAAGGTGAAATATGGATGGAAATACAGCTTGGTTCAATATCCAAACCTATACTGAGAGTCAGAACCTGATTCCCAGTTGTTGCATCACCGTGAAATGTGGCCTGTGCAAAAGTGATGCATCTTTTACTGTGTTCACTGTATACGATATTCACTTAGAAAAACAGTAACCATGTAACTTGAATGGAGGGATTCAGACTTTTGCCAATGACTCTCACATTTAGTTCTGAGGTTTGCCAACAACTACTAAAAATAAATCAGTAAAACCAAAACGCTATGAGAAAACACAAATTCCTCAATTCATATTTCTTATCCAGACTAAGAAGGGGAAAAAATCAATTAACTGTTGAAAACAAATGAGTAAATAAGTTTATGGCATGCTGGGTTGACAGTCAATCAGCTACTGTTTAGGTTTTATAGCTGCTATCAACTGGTTGCCTACATGCTCTGGAGTAGTTCTACATAAGCATTGATATGCATCTTATGCAGAAGTTAAGCACAGTAACATGCAAACGTCTTGAGACACCCCTCATTTCTTCATATTTTGCTTCCAAAGTTCCAGACTTTCTTGTATTTTTAATGTAGTCTTGAAGAAGAGTTCTCCAGGCTTCCTGAAGGACTTTCAAAGACTCTCATTTTCAGTCCAGAGTTTCAGAGGAATGTTTTTTTTGTTTGTTAAGCCACACAGTGACCTACGTATGAATCATTCAAGCAGAACAAAGCATATCTAACTTGAGTCCTGAAGCAGTGAAGAAACATGTGCACATGATTCCAGATGATCAGGCGGTGATCAGTATACTGCTGGTGCTGAATGCTGAGTGGTTGGAACTCCTTTATCTAGACTCCTTGTATCTTTACGCACTTTGCAGCCTGTCGCAGTAAAACATTTCTTTCATTGAATCACAAAATGCCAAAGATAAGACAGTCTGACAGGCAGAAAATAGTACTTTCGGACCAACATGGTGATTTAGTGCAAAATGTAAAGAAATGCGGTGGGCTCAAGACTTTTGCACAGTACAGTATGCAATGCAACCATTTTCTAAGTAGGGCCTTGACATTAAAAAGTTAATTAAAGTAAATTAAAGAACATGTAACTCCTGTACACGTGGCGAGGGGACATCTTTGGCTTAGTTTCATGCTTATCTATTTGAAAACAACTACTCTTAAAACCATGCAACAGTATAAGTGTGTATTAATAAGTACTACCACTATATGATTCAGTGAGAATTCATTGTGTTAAAAAAGCAGGAAACACACGAGGACAGATATAAAAACAAGGTGTGAAACTCTTGTTGTTCTTGATGGTTGCTGAAGAACAAAGTTTGATATGGAGAGGATGATGCAAAAGAAAAAACATGTTTACAGAGAAAAGGAAAATGAGATGAAAGTTGGGTTAATGAGACGGTTTTGTAAATGTCCCTCGGACCAAAATAAATCGGTTTAGTGTTTTGCATTAATAAGTATTACAGAGTGAGCAAAGATTAGGCAGTGAAAACCCTCAGCAGGAAAGCGAGTGTTATTTCTTTTATCTTGGGGGGGGTTAGCAGCCATATGGTCAGTGCTGAATATGAAGCCAGCATTCACACTCACCACCATCACTACCCTTTCCCACAGCGAGGACTACAGAATATTACAGGAAGGGACGACAAGAAAAATAGAAGAAGGTTAAAAGTAAGACCCAACAATACCAATTTTCACCTATACCAATTTTAAGGAGCGAAATCCTTTTGAACTCATATGAATGATTTGGCACTAGGAGCAACGTTCTTTCTTTAATTACAGTTTTGTTTCTGTTAATTATTGCTTATTTTTGTTTATTAGTTTTCCTTACAAGCTTTTTGTGTCATGCTAAGGGTTAAATCAGGATTCATTTAACATGTTACTTTAGCAATAATGGTTTTATTCAAATGTTCGAGTTTAAGAGATTAACTGAGCAGTTAATGGTAATTGCTGGCTCTGAAATCATTGTTAAAAACGTTTGATTTTGATTTCTGTTCATTACAAGAGCAAAACTGAATTGTTGAGAAACAAAGTTACTCAGAGTGGTTGGACGAGAGATGGCGCTTTGTAGAGGAACTTCCAAATTTCCCAATTCTAAATATAAATGATAAATAATCATGTATCCCATATGCCGATCAACCATAACATTAGAACATCTGGGGGTTCCAGGTATGCAGTTATTGGTTTCTTCCTAAAGTGGTCCAAGGAAGGACAACTGGGAAACCGGCAACAAGGTCGCTCGATTATTTACTGCATTTATCAGACACTTTTATCCAAAGCAACTTCCATTCCCTAACCACAGGGGACAGTCTCCCTGGAGCAACTCGGGGTTAAGGGTCTTGCTCAGGAACCCAGTGGTGGTATATTGAAGGTAGGATTTAAACTCATGACCTCTTGGTCCAGAGGCAAGGATCCTACCCACTAGGCCACCACCACTCCATTGCAAGGACTACTCAGTCTGGTCCCACAGAAGAGCTGCTGTAGTAGAACAATTCCAGCCAAAGTTCTCTAGAATAGTGCAATTCACATCAAACCATACTGAGTAACTTGATTCAATTCTGCAGAAATATTGAAAAATTGGAGGAATTCATCTTTAATATCAGACGAAGCACTGTCTCACTCAGGCTCCAGTAATAAGACCTAAGAGAAACAGCCGCTAGAAAAGATCTGTTCTAGAAAGATCTCTTTGAGAAGTGGTTTCTAAGTCACTAGTTAGTCAAGCCAGACGGGGGCGCTGTGTGTCGCGCCAAGACGTACCTCCATGGGGCAGGACGACCTGTCCGGGGGTGTGAGGGGGGACAGGGCAGGGCTGCTGTGGCAAGAGGATGAGGAGGGGGTGGAGGGGCAGGAGGAGGGGGGTGAGGGCTGACTCTGCTGGAGCAGGTCGGGCAGGAGGTGAATGCGGCCCGTAAAGCCGTTCCGGTCCAGGATCCCCTGCAGCCCCGCACCAGCGGGAACGCCAAAGTCTGACCCTGGAACAGGCCGCTTTTTTACATCCCCTGAGCTCTGGAATTGAGAAGAGTTAGATTTTCTATGGAGACCAGGGCTCTAAAACAACTCTGATCCACTGGGCACGTTTATTATTAATTAATTAACGGTGTTTAATGATGCACAGTCTCTTAATCTACAGTTTATTAACTTTATAAAGCATCACAAGCTGAATGTTCCTACAGCTGCAAGTGATTGGTAGAAGTTTTCAGTTATATTTATTGAAAACAGCTTTTATACAAGTCTTAATTACCAATATTCATAATATTCTTAATCATGTTGAGTTGTTTTACTCTGGGCTCTTTGGTATTTTGGATGGTGGGGCACTAGATCATTTCAGGACAAACTTGTTATCAGTAGTGACCTTCTGTTAAATAACCGCCATTCCACTTGATGCCTTCTTTGTTTGGGTTGGTTTGTATTGGACTTCTGCGTTGTAGCTGTTCACTGGGCTTCAGTTAAAGCTAATTAATAATTAGATTAATCAGTAGCTTTCAACAGTTTCATCCTCAAGGGTTTCAGGTACATGGTATGAAAAGAGGTGTGTTACTTTGTCATGGAAGTTCTGTGTTCCATCATTTGCTTCTATTTACATCTATACATTTATGTTTATACAACTTAATATTTATTCTCTAATATTTCTAAATACTAATTTAAAATGCATTTTAATTTTGTGCTCATAAAGAACATGTCACGATCACTGCAGTTTCCTTGTGACTGCTGCTCTACACCCAAGTGCAAAGGGAGTTCCCGTTCAGAAAACCAATGGAGAAGTAAAATATAAAAATATATAACGACAAATCATTTGGGAATCAACTTACATCACTTACAGTGATGAGTGGTATCCATCCACATATTAATGTAATTAAATTTGAGCTAAAACGAAGGGACGATGCAAAAATGCAAAGAAAATCCCAATTATCTTAAGATCTAGCATTTACTCATTTTCTCCGTTTGAGCAAGTACCGATAATATCTACAGCAGAGACCCACAAATTATGAAAAACAAACAAACAAACAAACCAACAAACATCAACTTAATGTAAACATAAGGGTATGAAATACATGATGGCATATGTAAATGGTACAGGAATAAAATAAATTAAATGATAAACAGGCTGAGATGTGTCTGGGGTTTTACTGTAGCTGTGTAGGTTTATGTTGTGTATAATGTATTGGGATAAGCTTTGTGTTCATGGTGTTACGAGTGAAAGTGAAGAAATGTGTGTGTGTGTCTGTGTGGCACCTGTCGGACGACCAGTGTGCTGTCTTTGCACGGGGTGGAGGAAGCGTCGTCACCGTCTTCATGGACAACCATCGTCTTCACTGACTCAGTCTCGCCGTTGCTTAGTCTGGATGAGCTGTCAATCAAACCAGATCTGCGTTTTATTATCTGCGTTAACAAGGAATTTGACTTTGTGTAATGGTGCAACCACACTGAGATCATTTTAACCTAAACGTAACCTAAACTGCAAATGTAAACAGTGTTTACGATGTGTGTAAAGTACATGGCTGAGTGTGCCGGAGTGCAAAGTGCAAAACCGGACACGCCGTATGTTGTAGTTAGACCTTGTGAGGCCTGCAGGACTGAGCACGGGACCAGGACTCTTTAAAACACGGGCTCTCAGAAGAGGGAGGAAGAAGAGACTGGAGAGAGTGACCAGAAGCAGGATAGACAGAGAGGCAGGTAGACTGAAGAGCCTGTGGTAAAGTTTCAGCCCAACGTGGTTTTGTTTGAGTTTATGCTACCTGATAAAGCCTTTTGTTTAAATAAAGCCTCCGCCGTGCACTCGCTCCGGTGCCTCTGTGTGTTTTTGGGTGTGCGCTTTGGCCTCCCAGCCTGTGGGTGGTGGCCGTTCCCCGGGCTGAACGCCACAACCTCTGACCCTATAATGATCTACTAATTTTTTACTCATTTTTATTAGAACCCCCCCTCCTCTTCACTTGTACAGGTGTGCAGTTATAAAGTGTAGCCCATTTTTAAACAGAAATATTAACTACCCTCCACGTGAGTCCTCTGGGCCCGAGGTGGACTCCTCCCCTCCCTCCTGATCCACCTCCTCATCATCGTCATCATCAGTGGTTCCAGAGTCATCGCTGGAGGATGAATAGTCGGTGACCTTGTGGGGCGGCCGCACGTCCTCCACCGCACGCAGCTCTTTGGCCAGCGCCGTCAAATCCTGCGGTCCAGGAGGCAAAGGTCAAAAACGGACAGGAGACACTGTACAGCCCCTATAATACTCAAGCTCTCTCTCTCTCTCTCTTTACATGTTCAGGTTCTTTTGCTTCATTGCTCATTGCTCTGCTTGCTCTTTGCTCTCTCTCATGCTTTTCTCACATCTTCAGCTCAGTGTCTCTCACGCGTTAGTGTTGCCATTCAGGGTTATCTGCTCAGACGGCGAATGGTTTACTGCGCAATCCAGCTGCAGCGAAGGTGAGTTTAAAGACTTGAAGGCAAACCAGAAGCCAACAAGAACAAGCAAAGCAAAAAAATCAATAAAACCCCAAAAGCAGATGACTGACAGCTCCCATTAATGTCATCCCAACTAATTCCAGTTCTCTTGTGAGCCTTTGTGAAGATGATTGGCCTGCAGTGGGGGGGCGGGGAGGGTTAATGCAGTTACATGAAGCCCAACAGTCCAAGCCCAGGAAGAAAACAATTCGTTAGAACACAAGCTGTTAGTACTTAGTATGTACAACCTAATGTTCAGTGCTTACCACTTCAGCCTATCAGAACCACAGCAGAGAACCGCAAAATCACCCACAGTGTCCACAGCAGATCATAAACAAACAGAAATGTACAGGAACAAATAAACAGATGCTGTATTTTCCAGGAGAGAAGCTGGATTAGAAACACCCACACACACACACACACACACACCGCTGTATCCCCATGTTCTCTCACCACCAGACGCCCAGGCCGGGCTAAATCCTTCTTCTCCTCGTTTTTTTTGGACGCGTGATCCAGCCACTGCTGGGAAGCCTCAGATTTAGAAGAAGCTGCAGGAAGAGATATGAGAGTGACAAACTGACACACACACAAACACACACACACACACAGCCATGGATACAGCCTCAGTTCCAAGATGTCTGAGTTGGTTTGGAACCTCTGGTGTTGAATGTTTAGACACTCCAAGAAATTTCTCTGAACTCAACAAGCATCTAAACAAGAATCAAATTCCAAAAGCTGAAATCTAGAGCTCAGTCTGCTTTAATGCAAGCGCAGCACATACGTCTTGGGTGGAAAAACAGAAGCACAGTGCTGAGACCCGTCAGCAGCTGCAATGTGTACAATTTCTTTACTTGAATTCAGCTTCCCTTTGCAATAATTTATGATAAATGGACCAACGGATATGGCTGACACATAAAAACTGTTACAGCAGCAAACAGGGTCTTGGATTTAGATGTTATGCAAGAACATATGGATTTGATGTTCAGGCATCTACATACTTTTGACCATGTAGTGGGCCAAAAAAATTCATTGTGTGCTTTTGACAAATACTACATTTAATGTAGTCCAAATGGTTTGGAATAGAAATGAACAAAAATCCAACAATGAACTTGCTGCTTATCAAATAAAGTACTTCTAAAGTAAGAAAATAAGTAATGGCACAAAAGGCAGAGATCTGCCCTCAGTTGGGTTCAAGCAGGTTACAGTGTGAGTTGTCAATGGGTCTTTTAAGATATTTAAGGAAAGTCTTAAAATGCCATACTGTACAATGGTCTTGAGCCACCTCTCATTTCTGAATATTATGATTTGAATAACCTTGTTGGTGCAAAAATACTATTTTCTGTCTGTTAAACTGTCTGATATTTGGCATGTTGAGTAGATTAAATAAAAGAAGTGGAAACAAATGTTTTACTGCGATAGGCTGCAAAGTACCTAAAGATAAAAGGAGCCTATGTAAAGGAGTTCCAACCACTCAGCATTCAGCACCACCAGTATATACTGGTCACTGCCTGATCATCTGGACTCATCTGCTCCTGTTTCTTCACTGGTTCAGGCCTTCAGTTAGATGCTCTTTGTTCTGTTTGAATGATTCATACGTAGGTCACTGTGTGTCTTAACCAACAAAAACATTC
>JBBIGA010000002.1:5672256-5685403 GCA_037576975.1 Alestes dentex
ACACACACACACACACACACACACACACACACACACACACACACACACACACACACACACACACACACAAATACCTTCCAGCATTCTTCTGAGCCTGCAGTGCGCCAGGTTGATGGGGGAGTTCTCGGCGAGAGAGCACAGGAGACCTAGAGGTGGTTCTAACCGGAACCTTCCAGGGAAACAGGGACACTTAACTGATAAAGCATGTTACGCTGGATGATGATGTAAGCAAACACTTCAGGTCTGAAAGATGCCGTGGAGTTCACAGAACACCAGCCTGCACTGCCAAACACATCCACCCACTTCCACAAATAAATCTCTACGGGCTTCATCACGATCACAAATACGAATCCTCGTCCTCAGGCTGCAAAGGAATCGTCCTTTAACACACAACTGACAGCGGGAGCCTTGTAAACAGATTTGATCTTTGAGTTTCTAACATGTGCCTGTTATCAACCTGTATATTATGAGGTAAGAACATACAGATCCAGTGGTCAATATCAGGTACTCATTTCTGAACATGAAACTTTTGGTTTTCTCTCATTAGGCCACATTGGCTTATAGCTGCTTTATATTTTAAAGTTTATAGCAATATAGATCAGACTAGATAACAGCTACTGTCTGGCTCAGTCAGTGAGTAACTGGGGACCTTCATAACTTCACAAAAAAGAAACTCATGAAGGAAGCATTAGATCAAAGTTCCTGCCGTGCATATCTGGTTCATGGTACCAGATCTGAGAACCCCGCAGCCAGACTGGCCTGATAGTTTCGAGTTGGGGGGCCCGTTCTTACCCTGGGGGGCTCCTCATCCCGCGAGTGCGGTGGCGGTTCGGGACGCTGGTGTTTTAGTGGAGCAGCGGAGTCGCTGAATGAGTGAGAGCGAGAGAGCTGGGACCACTGCGCCTTCCCACAACCGAAGCAGCACGAAGCGATGAAGCAGGGCGAGGATGCAAAACAAGCAAAAAAAAAAAAAAAGAATGAAAGAAAAGGGGGGGGGGTGTTGTGGGGAAGAGGTGAAACAGAAGGAATGTTATGAAGTGTGAGCAACACAAAGAAGAAAATAAATGTTATGGGACAAACTTAAAATAGTGTTAGCATTGTTTTGGCACAAATATACATAAACACAACCGAGATGTTTGATGTCTGAGGTTTTCACTACATTATATTTTATACATGAAATTTATATAAATCCTTACATACTGTTCGCCTTTATCTTTACACACTCGCCTTAAACCACACACGGCATCTGAGGAGCCTCAAATAAAATGGTTACTTATAAAAATAAACATTGACAATTTCAGGTTTCACAATGGCTGCCACCTCTGTTTTCAACAACACAATGTACTTTTGCACGTCCAGCGTAAACTTCGAACACCAAACACGTCTCGGGCACGATCAATAACATTCTGGGTAAAAGGTAAACTGGGTGAAGGGACCAAAATATTGCCACCGAACCCACGATGACTGACTAGTTCTTTCTAAACAGGTCTTTATAATTCAGCACATTACTGAACTACAGTGTAAAACTACTGCATTCAGAGAGTCTGGGTGAAAATGACTGAAAGCTGTAGACTGGAATGCTGTCCTATACCTAAGTTCTAATATCACAAACATTCGATATAATATATTGCTGAGTGTTTCCCATGCAATTAAACTGGTTGGGCAGTCCAACTTGACATATATAACATTAGGATGGAACTGACAGTTTGGTTCATTTTTTGCAAAAAAAAATAATATTTGCAACCTATTTACAAATGTAAAGAATCACTAAACTCAGTTACTAAAGACTAGAGTGTGTCAACATTGACCACAAAACATGCTTTGGCTGACTGACTAGATTTGGTCCTGGAAAACCCTATTAGTTTCTAGGACTATTTTCAAAAAGTGGGAAACACTGTTGTTGTTATTCTTTTTTTAAATACAAATAAGACTAGATACTTTTCAGTGCCCTAATATTGTAACACAAAAAACAGAAAACACTGAGTGGGCAGGATGGGGAGAAGATTAAAAACAGGGTACAGAGGCAGCTATAAGCAGGTGAACTGGCAGCGTATGAAGTTGGGATGGGAAATGATGCTGTAGTCAAAGCCATAGCCGTCCTGTTTACCAGCCTGAACCCCACACAGACCTCGTAACGTCACTGTTCACAACTCAGACCTACAAACCAGAGCTTTAATAAGCAGACAGCGATGAAACAGAGCTGAAACGATCTACCAGCCAACTGTAAGCCAATCAGCTCGGAATCTACAGACACTGAGGAAGATGGAAGAGAGAGCAGGACGGAGAAGAGCGAAGAAATCGACAGAGATCTCTTAATAGAGTGACTGTTAGCTGAAAGGAAAAAATACTGAGAGAACAAGCAGAGAGAGAGCTTAGTACCCACTAATACATACAACACATGCTCACTTACAGTGTTTTAATACAGCAAACTACAAGAAGGAGCACAAAACTCAGTTAGTCAGATTTAGGCATTAAGGACGACAGTAAACATCTGACGAACGACTACAAGGCCAAGAACAAATGAAAGGTCATCTGTTAACATGACACTAATTGGGCCCCACAATCTTTGACTGCCTGTTAGTAAAGTTATTGTTTCTAGAATCTGTATAATTGCATAGGAACATAATCATAACATCTGTTATGAGAGAGAGGAGAGAGAAGAGGTAAAGCACTACAGTAATGTCAGTGATGAAGGAATAAAGATAGAGACATCCTAGCTGATTTCCTAACACACATGGGACGTCCGAAAACTTACCTGCCCATGTCCGGCTACTTCAGACAGCTCATAAGTAAATATCTAATATGTTAAGCACTGACTTTTATTTATTATTAGGCACTAAAAAGTGATTTTATAGAAATTTCACTGAGCTACAAAATGTCTCAAATGAAGGTCATGCAAAATATGCAACAGGCAATGAAACAATCTGACAGGGTTTAAGGGGAAAAGTGAAGTTTCTCTATGATCTACTTCCACATTCGACTGTCATTTTGCCTTTTTATATCACCGACGTCACAGTGCTGGTAACTGCACCGATATGATCCGCAACACCGTTTTTTCCCGATGCAGAACTCAGTGAGGACATGTCACACTGCATCACCGCTTGCTGGCCAGCGGCAGTTTCGCAGGTAACCTTTGATTCAACAACGTGAAGCTGAAGCTGAGCTTACTTACGGGGGGTCCTCGGGTTACAACAGTCTCGACACATGAATTTCAAGTTTATGCTCACTCCCATAAAAACTTTTAAACATTGAGATGCGAGTGTTTCGGCGTAGCGTCATACTAACAGACTACGTGGGTGATCTAGTTTGGTTGTGTACGGCGGGAGAATACCTAGAATACGCAGTAATGCGGCACAGGAGCGAGGGAGTTGGCGTCCCCCAGTACGCTTACCTACACCATTTTGGACTGTTAAAAGTACAAGTACAGTATATTTACGCTCTTTTCCTTCTTCTGTGGCTTAGAGATCCTGTGTTAGCATCAGTAAGTGACTTAGGCTATGGTGTGTTTCGACGTACACCAAAATTGGTCACTGTCGTAGCAGTGGATCTGTGTCGTAACTCGAGGACCGCATGTATTTATGACACAGGCGGATAACCGGTCCTGCAAATCAGAGCATCGTCAGCATGGTTACCTGTGGCTCCACGAGCCGGTGCATGGCGGGCGGCGCCTGCTCCGAGGCGTTCCCATTGGAGAAGGTTTCAGCCCGCGGGGGCACAGCGGGCGGCTGCTTCTGCGCCCCGGCAGCCTGCGGAGAACCCTGCACGTTCCTGCGGTGCCGCTCGTCCGCCTGTAACCGAGGACACAGACAAACAGTGTCAGTGTCACGACTGAACTTCAGAACAGGAACCCGTCAAACAGAGCTCAGTTTTCCCTTAAAATGAGTTAATAGTTTCAGCATGAAACAGCTACAACACATACAAATTTACAGTTAAAAGTGAGTGTGTGAGTAATAACACTAAAAAAAAAAAACGGTGCAAAGTTAGACAAGTGTGTTGTGCACATGTACATGAAGACGCACAGACAAAGGAAAAGCCAGCAAAGTGCCAAAAAACTGAATCAGTTGAATCAGGAAGCAAAGAACGTGCAACGAGACAAGGTTCGGCAGCACTAAAATGCAAACGGAACTAGAAGAAGGTGCAGCTGTTGGGGAAAACACTGTTATTGTCATTCAGAGTGAATCTACCCCTCAGGTAAAGCCAGCAAGCTAAAATATCAGTCGTGCCTCAGGGAGATTTGACTGCAAAAAATCTTCGGTTCACAAAGGTCAGCAAGAGCTAAAAGCAGAAATCCCTGGAGTTATTAGTGTGGGTTAGCAGGCGCGAAGCACTAGCAGAAACTACACCCCCATCTGTCAGTTCATCATCAGCCTGAGCAGGGGGAGCGTTAGAGAGTCCGGTTACAGCGAGGAGTTACGGGGGTCCGTCTCCAGCAGGCCTCAGTCCAGCACGGTTTGGTGACTTCATTTCTCACAAACACCTGATCTGGTTCAGCCCTGCTGCGCTCAGATGGTCCTGTTCTGCTGATGCTGACCTGATATTAATAATCACACACACCAATGCACCTCCTCTTTCAATACTGAGCTTGAAAGCTAACTTTTAGCTTTAAATTTGTGGATATTTTCTTTTACAAAAATACTTTTTACTTGTAAACACAGCATTTTCACTCTGAGTACAGTATCGTAACACTAGCAGTGTAACGACACATAATTATCACCTTCAGTTGTTATTCATTTCATTATATGAGAATTACACTGATGTACTTACAGGAGTGAAACTGATATTAATGTTCAAATGTAATTACTTAGGCTGGACTGCTGTACTCTGTCTGCAACAGTGAACACGTCTCCAGCAGTCGTTATTATGTGCATTATAAACGTGTAACTATTCAGTTATGAGACAAAACCACTGTGTGTGGCAGAGGAGAGAGATGTGTTAATGGCTGCTCCTCCCAGGAGGCCTTAATCATTACAAAAATACTTTTTTAGAACTAAAATGTTTTCTTATTGTAATATGATGCATCCTTGTTATTTCACTGGAGGAGTACCAGCAAGGAGGCGCCCCCTGGTGGATATACAGGAATAAGCAATGCACTTCCCAAGCCATTTTCTTACAGATTTCAAAACTACGGAAATCGCTGATGAAATCAAGACACAAACTACCAGGACCATTCGAGTGCACAGTTGGACACCAGAACCGTCACCAAACTGAGTCGGACTGCAGCCGGACGCCTCCGTCGTAAAGCTTCACCTCTCGGACTGGTTCTGTGTCGGAGGCGGAGCTCTGGGATTCTGACGGAAGCGCCTGATTGGTTTGACCCTCGTCCTGGGTGGGCGCCTGGGCGGGGGGGTTCGGGTGCCTATGAGTTTGGTGTTGCTGATGGTTGGATGCTGGGCTTGTTTCCAGCAGAAGCTCCTGGTCCGGCTGGGTGGGCGGAGTCTGTGATTTCTGCTGCGGGTGGGGGGTCCTGGTCCGATCCTGCGTGGACGGCTGAGGTACCGGCTGGGTTTTGGTCCGGTCCACAGCACCGTTCTGTAACTGGGGAATTCTACAGCGGTCCTGGCCCGCTGGAGGATGAGGCAGCTGGCTTTTACTCTTATCTTGTTGCAGCTCTGGTGGACCTTTTTTGTTCGTTTCAGCCAGAGGCTGCTGCTGCTGCTGGGGGACTTTGCTCCTCTGAGGCTGCTGGGGGTTCCTGGTCTTGTCAGCCTGTTGATGTTGAGGCTGCTGTGGAGTTTTGGGCTGTTGGAGGGACAGCAGGTATTCCTGCTCCTGCTGTAACTGCCTCTGCAGTCTCTCGGCCTGCCTCTGCTCCTCCAGCTCCCTCCACTTAAACTCCTGACACACAGTCAGAAAACGCAGGTAAATGACACTGCCTGTCAAAAGTTTGGAGACACCTTCTGAGTAAGCACATTTATTTATATAGCACTAAAAAATAAGATAACCTAAACGGTGCAGAAAAGACAAAGCACCAAAACAACATAAACGCAACAAAACCTCTCACGGAGGACACATTTCTGTGAGAACAGTGTGGTTGCTATAACCCAGTTTTTTAGACACCTAATATCGGTCTTACGGCCAAAAAAAGTTTGCGTAAAAATAAATAAATAGATAAAAATCAGAGGCCGGCACTGTACTTGCTCTTACCAATCCATTTATAGCTTAGAATGGACAAAAGCACATGTAGCCGAGTTCACGAGCTGATTATTTTTATTAAATGACAACAAACAGTGAAACTGATCTGTTTGTAGAAAATCAGAGGCCGGCACTTTACCCACCGGGGCGTGAATTTGCCAGCTCTTACCAATCCGTTTATAAATAACGACGGCTGAAAGCACACTTAGCCGGGTTCATGAGCCGATTATTTTTTAATTAAACTACAAAAAACGACAGTGAAACATCTTCTTTATAACTGATCTGAGCTTTAGTGTCGTGAAGACACACTTGAATCATCCTCTCTGTGTCCTGCAAGGACAAAACAAGCCTAATTTTAGTAATACTTTTTAACGGAAAAAAATGGATTAAACAAATTTAACAGCTACAACACGCTCAGGTCTGACTTCAGTACAGAGATACAGTTAAGTGTCATCTGTATAAAAATAAAAGAAATATAAAAATGTGTATTGAATAAAAACTAGGGTGAAGCACAAGAAAAAATCCAGCGGGACCAATAATGGACCACAGAGGCAACACAAAATTCACCCCACAAGATGAACGGTACAAAACGTATCTCCAAGCAAACAGAAACCCCACCAAGTCCGGCTGACAGTATCAAACACTGCTCTCAGATCAGGCAGTACTGAAACAGAGCTCCTCAGAACCAGCAGGAGCTCATTTAAAATCCTCTGTGCAGACTCAGGTGAAATCCAGACTGAAACTTTTGAAAAATACTGTTTGCCTGCAATGCATGCAGATAGTCTGAGATCATAATCTTTGAGACAAAATCTACTCTAAAATAAAGTCTAAAACTGATGAAATCATTAGGATGAAGGCCAGATTTCTTAAGAAGAGGATGAACAACGGCCCCTTAAAGAACCTGGAATACCTGAAGTCAGAGATAAACTGACTTGTGCACGAGTAGCTTGCTTTCTTTTGACATGTGGCAGTTTTCAGTTAAGTAAGAAAAATACCGGCAAAGGTTTAACAGCTCTCGGCAGATATTAATTAGATATTAAAATCTTAACCAAATGTGTTTTTTTTGTGTCTGTTTGTCTAATAGTTTCTCAATAACAGCAACTTCAAGTGTTATCAAAGACAAACAGCACTTCCAGCTGAAACACTGTTCTGGGCTGCGCATAAAGGTGTTACAGCTTTCAGCATTTATTTTTTTTGGTTTTTTTTGGAAGACCGTGATGCGTCTCAGTTCCTTTCCTACTATGTTTGATTATTCATGCTGTAGCTTCTTTTATATTCTCACATTAGTAGGCTTTCACTGGCCAGTCTTCAGATGGGCAGAACTGCATGCTAGACACAAAATAACGTCACACATTTAAACATTCTTGACTTGCAGATGATACAGGAGGTGTACTGCCATTACCTATGATATCTTTTATCATCATGTTGTGACATCTTGTATCACATGTATCACAACATATTGCCCATCCCTCGCCAGACCCGTGTTTAAGGGACGGTTTGGCATAGACAGAAAGTGAAAAGCTCACCAGCAGCATGGCCTGCTCGTGCAGAAGCTGCTGCTGCAGAATTTCCAGGTGCCTCTGCTCCTCCTCCAGCTGGCGGCGGATGTACTCCTGACACACAAACAAGCAGAGTCACGTCAGCCTCTGCCCTCGAGCACAAACTAACTGATATAACATGGCTTATCACGGTACTTCAAAATGATGGGATTTCAAAATGAACACATTTTTGTTCAGCCTCTATCTAGTAAATAGACAAACACATAAAAATGTGCATACTTTAGAGGTTTACTGATATTTATAGTAAGCTTAGATGTCAGATGACTGTGGTGCTCTGTTTCTGCTTGGCTTTCGCACATCCATGTTTGTTTTTTTTTGACATTGTAACACGAAATAAAATGTTTTTCCAGACGATCTGTGAACAGATGACTGTCGTCAACACTGTGAGAGAAAAATGAGGAAAAACTATTTGTGCGGAGTTAAAATGATTTTGTGGAGATCACCTCAGCCTGACAAAAAAAAAACCTTTGGTTGCTTATTCCTGCAAAGAAGCCTGTTCTGTTTATGAGGCAGCTCCTGTTAGTTTAGCTCAGATGCAACAGACTAAGAAACCACAGAGCAAGAATTTCGTTTCTGTAATGGTGTTCCATTGTGACCCACGAATGAAAATAAACTTCAAACTCGAGTCTCGGGGAGCAGTGGCCTCCTACCTGCTCCCGGTCTGCTCTCCTCTTTTCCTCTTCAGCTCTTCTGCGCTCCTCCTCCTCCTTGCGCCGGCGCTCCATCTCCTCCAGGCGGCGCTTCTCCTCCTGCTCGCGCCTCCTCTGCTCGCGCTCCTGCTGCCGCCGCATCTCGCGCTCACGCCGCTGTTGCTGTGGGCGACCAGCAGAGGGCGACAGAGAAAGACAGACAGAGACATAGAGACACACAGACAGACACAGAGACACGCAGACATAGAGACACACAGACAGACATAGAGACACGCAGACATAGAGACACACAGACAGACACAGACACGCAGACATAGAGACACACAGACAGACATAGAGACACACAGACATAGAGACACACAGACATGGAGACACACAGACAGACATAGAGACACACAGACATAGAGACACACAGACAGAGACACACAGACAGAGACACACAGACAGACATAGAGACACACAGACAGACATAGAGACACACAGACATAGAGACACACAGACAGACATAGAGACACACAGACAGACATAGAGACACACAGACAGACATAGAGACACAGAGACAGACGTAGAGACACACAGATAGACAAAGAGAAAAGAGAATAGAGGAGTTTAAACTTCTTGTAACCCAAAAGCTCTGCTCTACAGTGTCTTTGAGATAAATGATAAAACAGCAGCTCGGTAGTGAACATTTTGTGCAGTTTTCAGCACTACAGCCTGGAAAACAGTTTAATTTTCAAACTTTTCCCACTTACTTTATTTAAAAAGGTCCAAACTGCACTGTGTTCAACAACTGAATCTGAAACTGTTGGTTAATTTGGCCTGAATACACTGAGAAGAGCCAAAATTGTCCAACTAACTGAGCTAACAGATTTAAAACATTACTAATACGTAATTATTTTATTCTTTTTTTAAACTGTCTATTGATTTTCTTTTCCAGTATTCTGTAAGAAGACACGTTTTGCTTCAAAGCCTAAATAGGAAAAATAATAACATCAACAACAACATTAACAACAACAGCAACAACAATAATAATCCTAATTCCAAACTGCTTTGTATTAATGTATCTACTTTACTTTTTAGTAGAATTTAACTGAAATTTTGAACAGGTAAAAGATCACCGATGCAGTTATTTTTCAAAGTAAGTTGCATAAGCAAGGAGGATTCTGCCCAATCTGGCAACGCATGTCGTGCATCTTTTTAACCAACATCTTGAAATTTGTTATTAGTCGGCTCTTGAGAAGCAGGGATTCGTGACTGAGGTTTTTAGTCACAGCAGGAGCTTCTGCTGGAGCATGAACTCATCAGAGTCAGACCAGTTACCAGGACTCTGGAGTAAAACCAGTAAATGAGGAACGGAGTCTCACAAACAGCCTGTGCTGTTGGTGACTGAACAGAATTGAGCTTGATAAACACTGTCTGCCCACCAGGTGCGTGGTTTCATAAAAGTGTCAAACCTCAGTTGTTTGAATGGCTTTTTCATTTTTAAGCGTTTTAGTTGCTGAATGTACCCAATTTTATCAAATATTTGTTAGAAACCTAGAGTCACAAACGCTGAATTTTTTCCACTGCTGCTCAGGTGTTTTCACGCTGGGAAACGATGTCTGGTTTCGGTTTCAAATCAATCGTCACAACCCGACTGGGGACTCTCTCTCACCTCCTCAAGCCTCCTCCTTTGCTCCTTTTGCTGCTCGATGCGTTTCTGCCGCTCCGCCAGCAGCTGGCGCTTGTACTCCTCCTGTTCTCGGAGCTGCTGCTCCTGCAGGAGCTGCTGCCTCCTCAGCGCCTCCGAGCGCTCCTTGTTCTCCTGCTGGAGACGGATAAAGTCGCGGCGCAGGGTCGACTCGCCCGGCACGTTCACAATCGAGCTGTAGATAAAAATAACAATTTTCATTAACTTTCTTGCAAAACTAGTGATTGCGTCAGTAATTGTATTATTCTTCTGACGTTTTATTGCTATTAGATAAAAGCAGAGAAACAAAAACAATCATGGAGCAAAACACACAGTAGACTCATACACAGACTTCAAGACAGTAAAGCTCAGGTTGGTTTTATAAAAATGATGTGTTTCCCTGTGGTTTAATTAAACATAATCAGCCACGTGCAATTTCAACCATCCCTCACCATAAATGGCTTGGTTAGAGGTGGCTGAAAATGTATTTTTCATTAACTTGGTAAAGCAAAATACAGTTTGTTTGGTCCACTGAGTTCGCTTTAGCCCACCAGGACCCCGAACAGCCGCAGTGTGTGAGCTCGTTCCACTGGAGAGACAAATTCAATATCTATTTAATATCTGCATTACACACAGCTCGCTACAGAAGCATTCTGACTGACCAGCCAAAATTATTGAACTCTCCTCACAGAGAAAACAGCACCGGTCATGTTACAGCTGGAGCCACAGGAATTACAAACGAGACTCCGATCCGCAGCTCCTACACTGAAAACGCACCGCGGCCTTGTGGCAAGTGATAGAACAGAAGACCCATCAGGGAAGGAGTCTGTAGATAAACCGTCTCCATTCAGAACAGCTCAGAGAAACATTAACTGAGATGATTAGTTACTCACGAGTCAGACTAAAGACAGGTTTTTATTAGGCTCACGTTTTTATTTCCCTGCTCAAGGGGTACAGCGCCATATTTCAGTAATCTGTTGGAAACTAAGCTTTCAGATTGCAAAAAAATATTTTCTTTAAGGACCAAGAATTTCTGGGATTAAAGAGGATTGTGACCAGATGCCAAAAGCCTGGACCAACAGGCTGCTCCGGGAACACACTGCTTTATCAGAGACTCAAATCCATTATGAGATCTGTGCCGGACTCGGGATCTGTATTTTGTTGACTTTTACTTTTGAATATTTATTGGGAATTAAAAACGTTAAAGCTAGGTAGCAACCATTAGTGGGGGGGTTACATTTTAACAACCGGATAGTTCAGGCGGCAAGCATGTGACAGTCCAGCCAGTTTAAGAGCAGGGGAAACACTGATGTTGATCAATACAAATGTACTAAATTCTCAGTAAAACAATAGTAAGATACTATTCCATACTTTTCTCTGTTTTTAAAGAGAACGGTACGTTAGTGTCAGAAACCACACAGGCAAGTCTACTTGTGATTACTTAACACGGTTCGAGGTGTTAAATGATTCAAGTGTGCAGCTAAAGCTTCCATTGTCTGTAAAGCTTAAGCTCCTATAGAAAACTTTTTCACCAAAGCGTTTCTTTAAAGGATCCTGATTCCAGCCCAATCTGGAAAAGTTTCTACGGATATAACTAAAAGTTAATTGCTGCTCCGTATGTGTTTATCTACCTTGGTTCTCCTTCCTGCTCTGGGGCTTCCTCCTCTTCTTCTTCACTGCCGCTGTATTCGTACTCCGTCTCATCTGGAAGAAAAAAACATGCAAAAACGAGTTTTGAACTTAAGCAGACACTCTTTCTGCCATTTTGTACTGCTTACACTTTCCAGACACCCCCTAAATAAAACAGATCGTCTGCATGTTCCATTACAATGAAGTCATAACTAGTCCTGGGCAGTTTGGTTATCCAGCTCAAATTTGATTATATAGATTATACTTTTAAAATGTTAAAAATCTTTGTGCCCATAGCTTCTCATTTTAAACCGTAGCAGCACTAATTCTTCCAACACATGCTACAAAAAAAAAATTATATTGTTAAGTATCATGTATCACTAAAATGTCTTTATTTTTTGCCATATTGACCACCCGTAGTTCTGTCATATTGCTTTTATAAATATTTTAGCGTCTGGAATGGAGCCTCCTTGAATTCTTAGTTATTTTGTTGATTTTTTTATTTTTTATTTAAACCTTTCTTTAATAATCAGCTGTCTTTAGATAAAGCTGTTTTAGATATGACTATGATGCTAAATGTCAGGTCTGGACGCAGGTTTTGTTATTTTAAGCATGATTTGTTCAGATTCACCAGTTTAGCCTGTATTGCTGTAATAAAGAAATATGACTCACATGAAAAGAAATAATACGATCACAAATTAGTGATTTTCTTCGTGTTGTTGCAGTTTGTCCATTACAATATGATACAAGTTACTTAGAATTATCGTGGTTTCTGTGTAAACTCAATATTGTCCAGCTTAGTGAGATGTGCACTATACGGACAAAAGTAATGAGACGCCTGATCATTACACCAGCAGGGACTTTGAGGACACTGAATTCAAATACATAGACTTTAATATGGAGTTGCCCCCCGTTGCAGCTATAACAGCTTCCACTCTTCTTGGAAGGCTTTCCACAAGATTTTGGAGATTTTCAGGGAATTCGTGCCCATTCATTCATTCTGTAGAGAATTTATGAGGTTAGACACTGATGTTGGACGAGAAGTCCTGGATCACAATCTCCGTTCCAGTTCATCCAAAGGTGCTGGATGGAAATAAGGGGCCACCTGAGTTCAATTAGTAATAGGTGTGTCCCAATACTTTGGTCCATATTGTGTATGTTGGCTGGGCCCTGTTATAAATATGGGGTAATACAGAGGCACAACATCAGTCTGAAAGAAAGAGCTCTACCTTTCTCGCCCCTCTTCTTGCGCGTGCGGTCGATGTGGTCTTTGAGCTGAATGCGCACTTGTCTCTCATTGGGCTGGTCCCGGATGAAGGGGTGCTTCAGCAGCTGGTCTGTTGGAGGCCTCTGAGTGTAGTTCTTCACCAGGCAGCCTTCAATAAAGCTAAAAAACTTCTTGGACCTGAAGGATATGAAAAGGAGAGAGAAAGGTAAGAGAATTATACACTGTCTAAAAATTTAAGTAAAATTCAGTTGTTTCAGCTTCACCCAATCTGTTTATTTTC
>JBBIGA010000002.1:5702652-5728872 GCA_037576975.1 Alestes dentex
TCTAAAGGAGCACTAAAAATGGGTGGCTGAACTCTTTGGGTGGAAAAACTTTGGAAGAGCTTGGGGGCTCCACATTTTTGGGTGTTGGGTGGTAGAACTGCAACACCAGAGCTAACATGGTGCTCACAATGGTTTTGCATATGCATATTTGCATATTTGCACCTACATCACGGTCTTAAACCAAAACATGGCTGATGTCACGGATAGGTTCGGTCCGGACCGAAAAGGTGAGAGAGAGGCACATCCGCGGACTTCCATAACGTGAAAGTTTATTTACACACTAAACATACACAGATTCATACAAACGAAAACCAGGCTCAGGGGCCAGACGAGAAGATAAGGAGATGAGTTGAATAGAGAAGGGTAGAAGAGGAGGACACGGACCGGGAAGGACAGGTGAGAGAACCGCAAACCCACATCAATGCACCACAAACCCACCTCTTGACAGATCCCTTAATATACCCAGTCCCTGGGCTTAATCAGCCGTAGCATAATAGTCCTCAGCTGGAGGAAGTTCACGTTCCCGCAGCAACCCCCAGCAGCCGCAGTCGGAATCGTGACAGCTGAGGATAGAAGTAATGTTGGAACACTGGATATTGTCAGTGCTACCTCACTGCTGCTTTCCCAAATGCACCTCTACCAAATGAAAAGAAATCTTATAGAGGTAAAGACTAGCCTGGCTAGCTAATGACCTGCCTGTGGCTCTTAAAAAACAGATGGAAAATAAAGGGGGTGGGGCCCTTGCCTGTTTATTATAACCACTAAGTTAAGCACATAACTGTAAAAAAGTTATATCACTTTCATGCCTAACATTACAGATTTATATGGATACAAAGGTATGTTCCAATAACTATGTAAGAGTCTTTCTTGGAGACCCTAGTTAGCATGTGAAAGCTGAAGAAGGGTGCTGCATAAACTTTGCACCAGCAAGGAGGGCTATTTTCATAGGAACCACACAGTATTTTCCATGCAGTTTACTTCCTAAATCACAATATGTATTTTTTGACAGATTTTCATGTTTCTAATTTTCTGTGCATTTCCACCAGGCCCTGAACTTCCCCTGACATTGAAGGAGCAACTTGAGAAAGCCTACGAGGCGTTCAATGATCCAGCAGAATCAATAGAACATTTCAACAAAACAAGTTTCTCCTACAATAAACAGGCTTCCCAGACTACAACACACTCAAATTAGTGTTTATGGACTGAGAGCCTACTGTAGTTTCATAGGTTGTCATGTTTACTATATTGACAGTACACAGTGAAACAAAGCAATGTTCTTCCCAGATCATGTATATGGTGGCTATGAGTTTGCGCTCTCTCTTCACTGGTGCTGCCGATGAGAGAGATGGGTGGAGCAATGACTGGTTTGCTAACTTGGCTCTGACTGGTCTCCTTGGGGCTGCTCCTTCTTCCTGTGAAGTCCATCTGCCAGACTACGAGTGGTGTTGTGTGGAAAGACATGACAAGACATTACAGGGAACCTGAAGCCGTTAGCTAGTCATTCGTCTGTGGTTGTCAGAGGTCACAAAAAATAATGTTAAAGAGGTGCGTCCAAGTGGTGTTCTAAAAACAATGTGTTGTGGAGAACCAGAGCCGCTGTTAGGGTCTCCTTCAATTTCTCAAAAGCCCACTCTGCTGCCTCAGTCCAGAGCACCCTCTCTGGCTAGTCTTTGTTAGTAAAATCTGAAAGGGGGAGGCTAGGGGGAGCAAACCCACTACGTCTCAGTTTTACCCTCTCCCGTTGAGCACACTCCAGATGATATCATCAAATCTCATCCCGCACATCACCTATGTAATCAAAGGCTCTTTGGTGACTTTCAAGTCAAGCAGTGGTCACATCGATTTTGAAGAAACACTCGCTGGACTCAGATTTCAACAACTACAGGCCGGTATCTCTTCTCTCCTTCTGTTCCAAAGTCTTGGAATGTGCCATTTATAACCAACTCAACTTGTTTCTTTCTCAAAACAGGCTTCAGGACCCCTACCAGTCCGGGTTCAAGACAGCACACTCTACTGAAACTGCTCTACTTTCCGTCTTTGAAGAACTTCATGCAGCTAGATCAGTCAACTTGTCTTCTGCTCTGATTCTTCTTGAAATTTCTGCAGCTTTGACACAGTAAACCATCAGATCCACCTGGCCACTCTCTCCATCCTTGGGATCTAGGGCACAGCCTGGCAATGGTTTGCATTCTACCTTGATGACTGGAGGCACCAGGTAGCATGGCAAGGTTTCCAGTCTGCTTTATGAAGATTATCCATTGGTGTTTCACAGGGCTCGGTCCTTGGGCTGCTTCTCTTTTCTCTATGTTTTGGTTCTTGTGGGGATGTAATAGCCTCACATGGTTTTCCTACCCCTTTTATGCTGATGACACGCAACTTATTCTCTCTTTCCCTTCCAGTGACAACCAGGTTTCAACCCGCATCTCAGACTGTCTGACCAACAACTCCTTGGATGGCCGCCCACCACCTCAAGCTGAATCCCAGCAACACCGAGCTCCTCTTCATCACCCCAGAAACAATGACTCCTATCACACCTCTCACCTTCAAATGCTCTACCAGTATCCTGGTCCCCAAGAACCCCACCATCACATGAATGATTATAGACCTGTCGCCTTGATGTCTGTGGTCATGAAATCCTTTGAACGCCTGGTTTTAGTCCTTCTGAAGGACATTACAGGACACCAGCCGGACCCCCTGCAGTTTGCCTACCGGACAAACAGGTTGGTGGATGATGCAGTGACTACTGGTCTGCATTAAATCCTGCAACATCTCGACTGTCTGGGAACTTATGCCAGGATCCTGTTTGTGGACTTTAGTTCAGCCTTCAACACCATTGTGCCTGAACTCCTCTACTCCAAACTCTCCCAGCTCAACGTGTCACCTGCTACCTGTCAATGGATCACCAGCTTCCTGACACACAGGAAGCAGCAAGTGAGGCTGGGGGAGATCACTTCTGAAACACGGTCCCGTAGTATTGGTGGAAGTTGAGCAGCTGGTACTGGTGCAGTTGGCACAACCTGGAGCTGAACACGCTCAAGACAGATGACAGTGGACTTCAGGAGAGATCCCTTAACACTACTCCCCCTCACCATATCAGACAGCCCAGTGTCTACTGTGGAGACCTTCAAGTTCCTGGGTACCACCATTTCCCAGGCTCTGAAGTGGGAGACCAACATCTCCTCCATTCTCAAAAGGATGTACTTCCTGAGACAACTGGGGAAGTACAGTCTTCCACAGGAGCTACTGATCCAGTTCCACACTGTAGTCATTGAGTCTGTCCTGTGCTCCTCCATCTCAGTCTGGTATGGAGCAGCCACTAAACAGGACAGGAACAGACTGCAGCGGACTGTATGGGCAACAGAAAAGATCATCAGTGCCCCCCTGCCCTCCATCCAGGACCTGTACCGTTCAAGAACCAGGAAATGGGCAGGGAAAATCATCACAGATCCCTCACACCCTGGACACAGACTTTTTGACCTGCTGCCCTCTGGCAGATTATTTAGGTCCTCTGTTCAGGGTCCTCCCTTCCGTACAGGACATTTACACCAGGAGATGTTGGCCCAGAGCAGTTCGAATATTAAAGGACTTGTCCCACCCCAGTATTTGACCAAGGAGCACCTTGGTGACTAACTATGCCTCTCGTTTCTGCTTATTTATTTCTTCTTCCCCATTTTACTAAAAATAAGTTACTCTTATCTCCATACTTTTGCCTTAACTTCTGGCTTTTCTTTGACAGGAGTCATTTAGGTGTACTTAGCCTGCAGTAACTCGGTTGAATAGCGGACATTGATTTAAGGATAGCTTTACAGGTTTGAAGAACAGATGTGGACGACTTGAGCACTGATGTACGTCACTCTGGGTAAGAGTGTCAGCTAAATGCCGTAAATGTAAATGTAGATCTATGGAGGAGAAGTTAGCCAGAAATCTGTGGTGATAGCCTGCCAGCCCCAAGAAGGCATATATCTGTTTTCATTTGTTGGGGCAGGGGTAAGTTTGCACCCCCTCAATCTTCTTCTCCTGTGGCTTTAGGAGACCCGGCCTGATGCAGTATGCCAGGTACTGTGCCATGGTCATCCCCAAGTGGCACTTCTGGGATTCGCAGTGGGGCCCACTTGTTGGAGCTCTGTCAACACCTGGTATTCAAAATATAGTTGGTTGTGCCATGTATAAGAGTGGATGAGGATGTCCAGGTATGCCATACTAGTGGTGGGACCTGAGGATGACATCCATCAACCCTTGAAAAGTGGCTGGAGATCCGTGTAAACTGAAGCCCCCAGTAATGCCAGTGGCCTGTAATGCCATCTTGGTTTGGGCCGATGGGGTGAAACTCTCTGAGTTCTTGCCACTGGGCTGGCAGCATGTCTTCCACCGGTACTTGCTATCGGCATGTCATGAATTTACTTAATGGTGGTTCAGAATGGGGATGGCTGCTCTTCCCCATTGAGAAGGCCCCTAGGTTGTCATCTGAACAAGAGCTCAAATAAAGTGAACCCGTGCACACTTGTGTGGGTCTCTTGCACTACAAACATAACACATGGCAATAACATCCTAATTATCCGAAAGTATGTTGTTGATTCCGCACCTCTGCTTCAGCCGAGGGAGGAGCGCTTGCTGCATGACGCTATGAGATGGCTCACTGAGGACCATGACATAGAAGCCAAGAAGCAAATAACCTGTAGCGTACACAGAGGCCAGATGAATGCATCTGTGATACTGCGTTCCGGTCTCATGTGCTATGTCTGAGGTGGAAGCCGCAGGTGACGGAGTATAACCGCTGATCACTCAAAAGTCTGGATTCATGGATTGCAGTTTTTTAAGGTCACACTCCTACTGTGCTACTGTGCTAACAGTTGCTCTCATTCCTGGGGTATGTGATATTTCTTCTCAGAAATAATTCTTCGCTCACGGGCTGATTCTTTGCATACTCTGAAGAAGAAAGGATTTCCTTGGATATGAACCACTGAGTGCCAGGCAGCCTGAAGGCAACCCTTCAGAATGGTCCTGTCTTAAAACCACCTTATTTTAGCAGTGATGTTGGGCTTGGTGCAGTACTTACTCAAGAGCATGCAGTTAGTGAGCATGTGGTTGCCTATGCCTTGAATTTGCTTCATGGGGCCGAGAGTAGGTGTTCAGAAAAGGAATGTCTTGCCGTGGTGTGGGCTGTGGAGAAATGGTGAATATATCTAGAATGGAGACCTTTCACAGTCATAACTGACCATGCAGCCAACCCAATCCAATCCAACCTCCTGCCTTACCAGAAGCAAGCCTTTCAGTATGAGCTTGCTCTACACCAAGGCAGTGAATGGGAGGAATTGGAGAGGCCACCGAAAGCCGACAAAGCTCCTGTCTTAAGAGGCATAGTCATCACCACATACCAATTACTGTGTAATCAATCAGTTTCTTTACTTTAAGACCCTTAAACAATCAAACAGCTCTCTCATTCAGTTGGTTATTCCCACATACCTCCGGTCACGGTTTATCCAGTTTACCCCTGACAAACCTCTCAGCGGACGTCTAGAGAGGGTGAAGACCCTGCGAAGGCTGCTAGAAAGACATTGCTGAGGTGTCTGGGAATACTGTAAAAACTGTACCACCTGTCAAAAGTACAAACCACATATCAGTAAGACAGGATTATTGCAAAGCACCCTCGTTGTCAAACCTGGATACATGTTAGGGGTGGATCTGATGGGCCCATTTCCCCTGTCCTTTTGGCTAAATGAACACCTCCTAGTCATAGCTGACTACTGCAGCAAATGTGTTAAGATGTTTCCCCTTAAATCCTGATATACTAATCAAGGAACTATTGAATCCTAATAAACTAATCAAGGAAATATTTACACAGTGGAGCACTCCAGTTTACATGATCTCTGATCGTGGACCTCAATTAACCTTCCAGCTACTCAGTCTGCCAACAATGCGGTGTCACCCAATAACCTCCGCATGCCACCCACAAACCAACATCACTGAAAGGACAAACCAGACATTAAAGTTCACGATACCTGCTTTTGCACAATAAGCAAAGAGACCAGTGGATATCTGAATTCAACACAGCCTGGCAAGAGAGCACCAGCTACACTCCAGCCTAAGTGGCTCTGGGCAGAAAACTGAAACCAAAGAAATATTTACACGGTGAATTCATCATGCCCAACCATCCAGTTTATGCAACGATGGAGAGACAAAAAACACTGTTCCAGGCAGTTCGATGTGACATGGATCCAGGAGCGGCATGTGAACTCCAAACACCAAGTAAGAAGGTGACTTTGTGTGGGTCCATGCTTTCCCTCAGTCTCGGGCAGAGGACTCACACATGGCCAAACTCACGCCGAAAGGGAAAGGTACGGCAAAGGTTTCAAATGCTCTCAATATTGTTAATTATCGGGTTGAGCTTTTGCATCAGTCTGGATGATTTACAGTTCATGTAGCAAACCTAAAGCCATTTTCATGGTAGTCACGCCTTTTTCTGAAGGGGAGAGTGTAACAGCCTCAGGCCTTTAGAGTTCTATCATTCTATCTTCCTAGCCTAAAAGGGGCATTATGGCCATTTACTGGCCATTTTTTAATAAAACAGAAAGCCAAAGCTATGGCAGGAAGACTGAATGACTGGTGGAAAGCTATTCTTGAGTCATCCATGCTTTAAGCCGCATTCCTGGGACAATTTTTTTTTCCTTTTTGCTTTAATACATATTATTGGGGATTGCTACACGGATTATGGACTGAGTTGGACTCAAGTACAATTAACTAAGACAAAAGTCAGACAGTTAGGGTCTGTGCAACCACGTGTGTGTGGGTGGGTGTGGGTGTATATGAGCAACAAAAGCTAGCTAATGACGTTAACAAATAAAAGCATTTGTAGACAATATTTTACTTACTTTGATTAATGTAGTACTGAATATTTCAACATAGTAGGTTGCTAGCTGGTTTCTGAGGCATTCCAGTCTATCAATCCAGAACATCTTTTGTACTATGTCATCACTTATTTTACATGATTATTTTTCTGTTTATGTACCAATGCATTTGAGAACATTGTGACCTGTCTCTACTAACTGCATCACCAAAAAGGAATTGAGGTACTTATCTTTTTCTCACATATGCTCCAACTGTTTATTGTCTTTTAGCATATGTACAGTACACAGTGAAACAAAATAACATTCACCCAGAACAATGGTGCAAAATAACCAAAACACCTACGGGTACACAAGCATGGACAGAATATGCAAGCATATTCAAACTTAAAACTGTACTTCTAACCTTTCTTCCTTAATGGGAGTTCATGGATGAAAGGGCAATGCAAGGTCTGTCACATAGACCAAATATTATTTTGAACTTTATCATTATAGACTTTATATAGAGCATATCTAGAACCTGTGTATTAAACAACTTAAACACACATATTATACATATACTATAAAGCAAAATCTACTGGACTTGGAATCATTTCAACATTTTTAACACACAAAATATCTACGATCAAAGGTAATATTGAACCTGAAAATATATTAATCTTTTCACCCCTGTGTACATATGATCACAATGACAATCACAATGAACACATTCAGGCACTCCTTATTGTTGCTGTATCAGAACAGATCATTTAAAATGTTGTTTATTATTCCAGCCCTAGTTCCAATTTTAAATGCTTAAACTTTATTTTAAAACCGACAAGCTTATCAATGAAAGATTAAACCATGAACAATTGACCAATTATCAAAAGTCATTTCTCCTGATTTGTTGCTGGCACTGACATCACAGCATCTGTTTTCCATGGGACTGCTGCATTACAGTCTTTCCACATTCTCTGAAAATTCACATTTTTATTTAATAAGTGGTTAAAGAGACCATAGATAGTTACCTCGTTCAAGAACCCAGGCACTCAAGATAATACAGTTGGGATTATAATCAAAGTCTTGGTCTGTTACATCACCTCCCTATCACAGTCTACAATGTATGTTTCTTATTTGTAGGACTGCTCTGTCTTTTCTCTTGCTTTGTCAGTTTTTTTCCCTCTTCCCCTCATAAGAAAGTGGGAGGTGCAGAAAAATATGTGGCAGTGCTCCAGGTTTCTGTGAATGTGTTCTGTTTCAGACTTGAAGCCTGTGCCATTTCTTCTTTGGGGAGAATGCAGCTGGGTGCCCTGGCGAATGTATGTGTTTGTCACGCTTGAGTGTCTCACACTGGTTCCTCAGTATCCAGTTTAATCACCCCAAACTTGGGTTCACTTATATACTTCAGCTCACCAAGAGGAAATACTTGAAAGATAATGACCTAGAGGACAAAGAGTTATTTTGCAGACTTTTAAAACCTCTGAAAATTTCTGTGGAATACAGCACCTTTTGCTCAAGGTAAGTAAAGATGGGCTACCTTTTTTAACAGACGATGTAATTTGAATGTAGAAACAAACACAGGAACATACAAGCTAAGAGCATGGCTTAGAATGTTGCTTGCAGCACCGGTCAAAATAGACAAAAAAAGTCTTAACGTGCAGAATAATATGTGGTTTATATGACTTACTTGTTGCACACAGAATGCAATTATCATTGCCCTATAATTATAGGTTTTTTGTATGCTATTATAGTACATTCCAGAAAAAAGTATTTTAAACTATGAGAGAATCTCAAGAAAACCTGAAGGAGAAAGACTCCTTCTCGGTGCAGCAGACGGCTATGAAGTAAAAGGATATCGAAGAAGGACAGATTATGCACTTATGGTACTATATATTAGAATAAAGGAAATTAATGGGGATTTATCTTTAACATCAAGATTTGTCTTGAAATAGAAAAAGGTGTACTTGTATAACTTCTCAAAAAAAAAAAGAAGCAAGCAACTGGTTTTGTGATGAGCTGCATTTTGCTTTACACCATGTATGGCAATTTAATCACGCCCTCTGAGCAGTAAAGAGAAGACCATGCTACATGAGACATTTTTTCCACAGTCTCAGCCAGAAGGTCAAAGAAACCTTGGGAGAGTTAGCGCAGGCAAGTCAAGCAGAACCAGATGTTTGTGGCTGAAACTGCTCCGAACACAGTAACTGGTGCAATTACATTTTAACCTTATTAAGCACAGAAGACGTAATGTGATGCTCCAAAATGTGTAATTTAAAAGAATATATCTGCTCTCACCATTTGAAATGTCACCATTGCTATACAGTTTTCAAGAGTTGGTCAGTTATGTTTTCAGATAAGCAAACAGTGAAATTAATAATCTCATAGAGGGACTTCACTTTGACTCTAATACTTTTCATTTGAGGTGGATGAGCATCTGAAATGAGATAAATGTCCCTCTAAATCCCACCAGAGGGCAGTGGGGAGTACCAGAGTACAAATGCACATGAGGTCTGGAATCTTTAAGTGACCTAATTCAGACATATGGTCTTTTAAATCCCCTCTTTCCTCAGGCATTTTGAATTTGGAACCCCCTAGCAATGGATTCAGCAAATATAACACTGGGAAAAAGTTTCTTGGCAATGCAAAAATGTGGATGATTAATTGACAAATCATTGAATCACATACATTATCATTCAATACATCAGACTGTCAATTTTATTTTTGCTATTTTGTTTGTTTATAATGATGATTTATTGTCATCAATATCTTTTTTGATCTATTTCCTATATTATGCATATTGGATTTCAGAAATAACAAAATCCTATTCTTTGTAAGTTTATACTGTACATACTTCAGGGCAGTCATTAATAATTGGTAATTAATAATTTTACATTAATAACCTTCAGTTCATATTGTACAGAACTGATCTGCTTAGCCATGTAATGTGTTGGTGCATTGGCTTTCTACCTATTTGTAATTAAGAAGGGCGTTTTCTAGTTTGATGATTTGATGATTAAGAAAATGAAAACAGAACCATTAAGATTCTGTGTACTTGATGGAATGCTGAGCAATATCTATGTTTGTTTAAAAAATGCTTGGTATGAATGTCCCAAAAAATGAAAATCTGAAGTTATCTATTTTGTGCTATGAAATACCAGTTTTTCTTCATTACTCTGGGTTTTTTATAGGATAGGAACAGAAACTCTTCTAAACATGGAAATGTGGGCAGTGCTAAGAGATCAGATTTTTACCTCCCAGTTTTTAGGGATATTCCCTGATGTCTCCTGTTTTTTTGTATGATAAAATGAAATTGTTGTACATTTAATGGGAATGAAAAAAGTCACTAAACTCAGTAAAACAACACAGTACAAAAAGTAGGCATATTAATACAGCCTTTTCCAGTTTAATACCTGGTAAATGCACTGTGAGACTAGTACTATCTATACTCTCTACATGCACTTTCAGCTGTGTGTTTACTTCCAAAACACTAATGAGACAGTGTCTGTGGCTGTTTTTTGTATCCTAAACCAAAAGCATTTGTTGGCAAGTGAGCATTGTAGATGTGGGAAGAAATGCATTTCAAAGCCCAGAATCAGACACTGTGCAGACATTGTGCAGAAGATGGCCAAGTTAGATTTATTGCTCCATATTTATTCCCTCTGATTAAAAACACTAAACTGTCAGCACATCAATTAGTAGGCATACCTTCAGCATAAACAATGAACAACCTAAATAATGTTTCATTAAACTTTAACATTTCAGATTGTTGCATTTTTTCTTTCAAACGACTTCCCTCTGTATCCATTTCTTGGGATTTATACTGAGTTTGTGTAAAGAATGGTTGGAGGCTACAGTGGTATTCTAACCCTTCTTGTCACTCCCACATCAGTACTGTGGGCAAGGGCTCCAGTGGTCTCCAGCAGGTTGTGAAAGACATCTTTACTATGCATGTGTACATTCTCAAAATCTGACCATTTTACATTAGTAAAAATCAGTGCGGCAAATATACTAACAACCATTCCCTATCATCAGATAACCCAGCCCAAACACACACTCAGTCCAAAATGGGTTTCAGCCAATAGTTGAAGAAACACTCCAGTTATCCACATTTAAGATTAGACATGTCTATCACTAACAAGCAAATTTTCTCTGTGCCTCTTGCCTGAGGTCCACCTGTATGTAAAAAAAAAACAGTCATCATTCTTTTTACAAGACCATTTTACAGCCACTGCTTATGCCTTACAATCTAACATGCTGTCAACCGAATGAAATGCAGACCAAACCACTCCTTATGCTTATGTGGCACAATCTGGGCAATAAGTACTAATCTGATGGCAGTGGTGACAGTGTTACATTGTTTTTTTACCCCTCACTCATGCATCAACATATTACAGTAATAACTCAAAAGTCGTTAGTGGCCCCCTGGCGGCCACAGAGCCCTTAGCAGTTACTTATGTTACTGATAGAAGATAGAGCTGGTGCAGTTCAAATATTATAACAATGAAAAATATAAAAGAACATGGTTATCATTTTCCACCTATTTCAACAATTGTTTTAAAATGCCTTTGTCAACTTGGAGTTGTCATTTCCTTAAAAAAAAAAAACCCAGGGAGCATCTTAAAGGTTGTTCTTTAATATATTACATCAAGTATAGTTAAATGGAATAAATGTTTGAAGATGAACTGCACTAAAAAGAATAATGATGTAGCCTTGCATGTCTACGATAGCTAGGTAGCTTGTTTAGCAGAGATGATTAATTTGCTTTGTCAAATGTAGAGAACAGCATGTAAAGGTGTACATGCCTAGCCAGGTCTAGCCATGTGATTGTGCTTCTTTCATAACCTTGCTACACTGTGTAAGAACAGAGATCTGTGCATGAAGAAAAGGAAGTCTGATATTAGATGTCTTTTGAGCGTTAAAGGCATAGTTTGAATGCATCAGTTACTTCTGTTCTTGGAAAAGCAATTCAGTGTCTTACAGCAATAGACTTGAATAATAAGATGCTCAGATTGTATTTGACAGCAGATATTACAAATGCAGAGATATTGAAGTGATGTAATGATACCCAGCTTTATTAATGTAATTACACTGTTATGCAACATTACAACTGTGAATGGTTTGGTTGAGAGGGAGATTGATCGTTTATAATGTTTGTTTAAATATACTTATAGTAAATACTGTTGAAGGTAAGAATGTTTTACATACTGCATACTATTTAAGGGCATGCTCAATGTAAAATATCATTAACACTATTTGTGGCATTATTGGGCCAGATGATCAGTGTTGTGCCAGTTCACACTGAAAAAGAACTAGTTCAAAGTTCAGTTCATTCAAATAAAAATGAATGACTTCACATTCATAGTTATTTTCTTAAATTTTGAACCAAGCTCACAGCTCAAAAAATGAACTAGTTCACATTCGTTCGTTTTTTTTTTTTTACATTTTCAATACAACGTCCTTCTATCTGAACCTCCTTCAGTCTTCTCCTTCTATCTGTCATACCACCGAACAATCACAGACATAAGTTAAATAGAAAACCAATTTTGAGGTTGAGAATAGATCTTACCACTTAACCAACATATCATGTTATGCTGAAAGTGAAAAAAACAAAACAAAACAAAAACGAGGTGCAGGTATACTGTATATGGAAATTTTATTCAGACAATATTGACACAAAATGTAAACCAACCGTGTCTGCCTAAAATGCAACATTCAGACAATATCTTTTAAAGTGCTCAGAAAAGAACATAACTAAAAGTAAACAAAATGTGTGGTTTTCCCCATCTAAATCTACACCAATTTCTTCAAAAAATGGACTAAAGTGTTTGAACAAACTGCCTTCTGCAGAGGCGTCCGACCATGCTAGCCTGTAATCAGAAAACGTAAAACACGAGCTGCGTTTAGTCTTGCGAGACTGAATGTCACTCACGTTCACGTTCATAATTTGTGAACTGATTCGTTCAGTTCAGCGTTCATGAAAAATAGGAACGCGTTCGTGCACAGCACTGCAGATGGTATGAGTAGTGAATCTTCCCCAGCGTGGTAATAAAACTTGCGCCACAATACAATAATATATTTCACAGGAAGTTTCATTAGTTTAAAAATGCAGCTTAAAATATTTCTTACCTTTTGATTGGATGAACTTAAGATGCAATAATAGCTAGCATACTGTGACTATATACCAGAGTGGTGTGAGGAAAAAAAAACAGTAACAAATTATACGCTGAAGACTTACGTGATAAAACACCTAAGAATGATAATATCCTTGGCAAAATATTGTTTAAATTTATTCGACATTTTGAATGTTTTTACCGTTTGCTTCAACTGCTTTTGTGCATGTGATTAGTGATTAGTGAGCTGAATGTTAAATACTGCATTTGTAGCCATACCATGATGTCATCACTAATTATAATTTTAGAACACCTCTGCTATGAGGGAAAACTTCTCATCATAGTACATGTAAAGCACATTCAGTTAAATCAAGCAGACTGAAGATTCTATATGAGGTGCAGATATTTAAATGCTAATAGCAAGGAAATCACAAGGTGAAAGCACGCTGAGTCTCAGCAGCCTTTCTGAAATCCAACATTAGGTGCAAAAGTATAGTTGTAGTGTCTTTTCACACAAAATTTTTGCAGACATGCATACTGGAAAAACTGATGCACATGTCTATGTGTACTGTGCTTATGAAATGACAAACAATTGCTTGACTATGTCTATGTGAACAAACAGTACTGAAGCTCTGTGATTCTTGGCGGCCTTGTTACGGCCTTTTTACCTGCTCTGTGAGTTTCCACAAGTTTTTATAACTATAGTGTACATGAATCCAAAGGCAAATGCTGCTTCTGTGATACAGTGTAAAAACTGCAGTCTGTATCACCAGAAGCACTGAATTTTATATTGGGTCATTTTAACTATGTTTCTCTTAAAAATACACTTACATTTTTATCAGCATGTCTCCTGTCCAACTATAGTTTTAGATTTTTGTTACTGGTCAGTAAACACCTATAAATCACTGCGCCTGGCAGATCACAACTGTGTACGTTTGTTCCCCATATGTAAAACAGTACAGAAGAGAGAGAAAACTTCAGACTACAGACAACAAAGACTGGACAGAATAATCTGTGCTCTGCTTGCAAGTATGCTATGAATGTATAGATTTGGATATGTTTAAACAGCCTTGTCGTGTTGATTTGGACAAACTGGCAGATATGTTTGTATGTTGCTTTTTGTAGGGTCATGACAATTCTATGCAAGTGATATAATATCTATTATTATATCTATTATGTAATATTAAAAGAAAACAGAATTATAAAGAAGAACTACAATGTAATTCCACAAGAAAATGTGAAGTTTGTTGCTAGGTGGTTGATATGGTGTTGCTAGATGAGCGCTAATGGCATCATTTACATTCTTGTGCTTCTAACTTTAACTTTTTTACATTCAGTGAGGGAAATTTCAGTGAGGGAACTTTTTAGAGGCTGACATCTGAGTTTCTTCAGGGGATCTCACTCTCAAATCAATGCACTTTAATTTAACGTCTAATTAAGGGTTTAAACTAAATACATTTTTCACCCATAACGCACGGACATAAACAGGGAGCATGCCGTGTGTGCAGATAGTGTGGAGACAAACAGCTCAGAGAATCAAGAGAAAAATCTCCATTCAGCACAAAACTTGCTGGCTAAGTTAACCACACTACCACACTTTACAGTCCTTCATAAACACTTTTCACTCAGTGAGGAAATGGCCTCAAATCAGCTATAAACCACAACAGACATTGACACATGTTTTTCTTTTCATAACTGACCTGTGCTTTAGTGTCTTATAGTCTGTTTATGAGCCTCTTGTGTCTTTAGCAGTCACACAGCTGACTTGTCACATTGTGCTTGCCATAGCAGTGATATCACGATGCTCGTTTTATCCCCTAAACACTCTTAAGTGACTCTCCCGCTCTCTTACCCCACATATCGTGAGACAACTGTATGAAAAAAAATAAATCTTTAAACGATCAATACTCAGGCTCTGATTATCCAATTGATAAGCTGTATGTATGCGCAAAGCATCAATATTAATGAACATTTTAGAACTGGAACCATACGTGTAACTCAAAAACAGTGAAATGAAAAGCACTTCCAAATTCTATAAAAAGACTAATAATAAAATAATAAAAATAAAACTTAAGAAGAACAGTAGTGTGATTGCCTCTACAATATTAAAACATAAAAAGAACTACAGTGCATTAATATGAGAAATGTGAAGTGTGATAGCGTGAGCCCGGTTTTTGCAAAGCCGTCACGATATACGATCTATTCAAAAACGTGCTGCGATCACGCTTTAGGCCTTTTTTTGTGCCAGCACAACGCTTCACTTTTTCGTGCTAGGACAACGCTTCACTACCCTATGTGTTTTAATGCACACTGCGTAACATCGCCAGTATCAGTGCTAACTGGTGACTGAGGGACAGCAGGAGAGAAATAATGAGTTGATTCCTTAACGTTTTGTTTGCAAAGCGGTTGAAACAAGTTGAAAGGCCTTGAGATGGGGAAAGTCCCTAACTCTAACCCTAACCCTAACCTTAACCCTAACCCTAACCCTAACCGTCACCAGTTAGCGCTGATACTGGCAGTGTTACGCGCTGCGCATTAAAATACATAGGGTAGTGAAGCATTGTCCTAGCATGAAAAAAGGCCTAAAGTGTGATCACAGCACGTTTTTGAAAAGATCGTATATCCTGACGGCTTCGCGAAAACTTGTGAGACCGGGCTCACGCTATCACACTTCACATTTCTCATATTAATGCATTGTAGTTCTTTTTATGTTGTGATGGCTGCACGAAAAGTTGTGAGATCAGGTTGGATAGGTGGTCGCTGTGGTTACTAATGGTGGAGCATTTACATTCTGACGCCTGTAACTTTTTTTTGCAAAATAATTGGGGTTCCTAGTTAAGTTCATTGTTGGTCTGTGGGCTAGCTAGCTAACACTAAAGGAATGAGGAATGCTCAGCTCAAGCAAAAAAAAAAAAACAACAGCACAAAAATGGTGACACATGTGCTGACCTGTGCTTTATCCTCTTAATGGCTAATTTTTGACAGAGAATTACAGACAATGAGGCAAAATTTAGCCATCGTTTCCAAAACAGGACAATATTTAAAAATACAGATGATTCTGTTGTAGGCTTAAGGTTGAGGAAACCAGCCATGGTCTGGTCATTAAGGATTTTGTTAGGGGAGTGTGAGTCCTATATGCAATTAGATATATCTAAGACTAAATATATGGTACTTGATTTTAGAAAACAGGCCATGTACACATGAGACTCATAACAATGTGGTCTAAAGCCTATGGCGTAAGGCGCAACAAATGATTGTGGTCGTGACCAGGTCTATTTTGTTATTTTGATGGCAGGAAAAACAAACATCCTGCCAGCACATCACGCAAATGGGCTGTCCTAACTAACTTAATTACCCAGAGGCATGTCATATAATAAACCATTTAATTCAGTTTAGTTCACTTTTATTTATACAGTAAACCTCCACTTTAGTGTGGATCAGCAGTCGCGGTTTTAATCCATTGCAGATTTTTTCTGAGAACCGAACTAATAATTGTTCAATGAAACCCCCTGCGCGGAAACTGCACATATCTGCTGCATTTTTTTTGTTTCTGTGACGGGCCTTGTCCGCCATGCCCCCTCGTCCTCGTACAGGGTTGCTAAGTACCGCACCCAAACATAAACAACCCAGCATGAGGACAAGGGGGCGTGGCGGACGAGGCCCAGATGTCACAGCCTTTTTCGTGGCAATATATCATTTTTCATGCATTTTAGTGCTAAACTATTAAGAAAAATATATTATTAAGAAAAATATATTTTTGTAACACAAATATTTATGTAAATCCAGCTACATTTCCATATAAAAAATAACTATAAATGTTTCAGTTCTGTGGAGATAAAACACAAAGAAAGCACGTCTTGGGATGGTGAAATAACGCTGTACTCAGAGGCGGGAGGTTTGAAAGTAGCCAATCCAAGAACACTATTTATTTCTCCTTGCTGCTGATTGGTTGCTGCCCTTTGACAGAACTGTAGTCCAGAATTTCACCCATGGAGTGTCTTGAGTGTTCTCGTGTTTTTCGTTTTATTCTTCTTAAAGCCCTGTATTTTTATTACTGTAAATTAAATTAATTGAAATGTGTTAAGCTGAGTTTAAAATGAAATTAAAGTGTTTGGAGAGCATATTTGGAGGCACATTTAGCGTTTATACTATAAAAATAGGCATTTTTAGGCATTTTCACCACATCACAACATCAGTTTTTCACTATATGCGGTTTTGGAATGTAACCCCCGTGATAAGTGGGGGTTTACTGTATATCGCTTTTTACATCCAAAGTTATCACAAATCAACTTTACAGACTCCAGGTTCGAGCCCCTAGTGAGCAAGCCAAACCAACCAGATTGCCGCTATTATGGTCCACCATAGACTTATTTACTAGGTATACTCGATCAGTTTTCAGGGGAGAAAATGGACACGCTTGTGTGCGATTTATTAAACGGTTATATTCATTCATTCATTCATTCACTTGTATTCATTTATTTGTTTATTTATTTATTTTTACAATTCATGAAAAATGCTCTTCCGACTTTAGATGTGTTGGTTTAAAAACACACACACATATACACATACACACACACACACACACACACACACACACACACACACACACACACACCACTACTACCAGCCAAAAACACACGGAAGATCAGTTGTTAGTTTGAGATTAAGGTGCATGGTGAAAAAATGAACTAGGACCCATGGAGTTACATTGGTCAAAAGTCAGACCGTGGAATGTGTGGAGTAATTGTCCACTCAAAATTGAGTTTTAAAGAAAACTGTGAGGCTGTGTGCAAAAAGGAGCACCAACTTTTGTTTTGTTTGAGGAAACTGTCTTACTTATACATTGACAAAACCATGATGACATAGCCTTATTCTACTTTTACAGATTATTATATTATTTCACATGTGATCAAATAATACTTCATGTTTCTTTTCATTTTATTTTTTTGTTTTTGTGAGATATGTGGATGCTGAATCTAAAATGGCAGTTTTGTCCTTTTTGCAGGCATCCTCTGGTGCTGTGATCACAATGTTGAAAGTTCGGTTGCCGCCCTTATGCATCCTTATGGGTGTGCTGTTCTTTGGCCACATCCCAAAACTTGATGCTCAGGATGGTAAGTTTACCCACAGTGATCAAGAGCTCAATATGTGCAAATTATATGTCTAAACCAACTTCTTAAACTCCACTGAGATGAAGTTAAAATTCTGTTGCTTATCATTCTGTTTCTGATGTGATTAGGTATTTGAAAATAAAACTGAAACAAACAATTATTGGGTTTTAGTTCATTTTAAGAACATTTCACAAGATTTTTTTAATGCTATGGAAACACAAAACACACTTAAAAAAAACAGCAATTTATCTTCATTAATAATAGTGCCTACCAATCATAGTGGGAGGAAAAAATGTGCAACGTTAACTGGAAGAGATTTGTGTATTTGAAAGGTCATAATAAAGGACCTGTAGGAAATGTTGTTCTTCAGCAAACTGGATCACAGCAAATAGAATCCAATCAGTTCTTTCATTGTTTATTTACCTCCAACTTGACTTGAAGTGAACACTGTGGGTTTTAACTGTTTTGTTGTGATCGGATGATCGGAAAGTAAATACATTTTGAAAAACAAAAACTAAAAGGAAGATGTTTTACCCCATCATACTAACGCTGGTGTGTTCTCCAACAGCAGCAGCCAAACTCAGTAACGTACAGTGTCAGTTATAAATACTATTCATGCAATGATCACTGTTATTAACCATTCACTTGCACTGTTAACATCACTTTTTCCTTCAAGAATCACAAATTTTCTGCATGTTTGATCACTGATAGCTCTTGGGTTTTTAGTAATGGTGTCCCTATTTAGAAAAGCATGACATTGATGTAACAATTATCTTATGCTTAATATATCATTAACTAAAATGATATATCATCAAAGCCTATCAAAAGTCTGTCTGTCTGATCTCTCCTTTCCCATTTCTCAATCCATTGATCTATCCACATTTTACCACAGCCAAAAAGATCCTTAATAGGATGGAACCCCACATCTTCCACTTTTTTCATTAAAATGAAGGCAATAAAACTATACAAACTCAGAGCAGCTACTGTTTTGATAATGGCTAATTCTCACCACAGCTTGTGTCTTGTGAGCTCAGTGTCTTATTCTTTGTGTGTTTATGGTGATAAGCATATACATAATAAAGCATACCTCTACAGAACACAGTGATGAACCTCCTTACTTTAATCTTTTCATCAAAGTCACAGATTTAATAGAAAAGGAAAGTGGTTAAATGTAAATGAAGAAAGTTAACCTGATTGTTTATTCATATTATTAAATTCGTGACTTCATGTAAAGATGAGTCGAAGGGTCATGACTGGTACTTTTGACCAAATTCTGTAACATGAGTCTGCATGGTGTGACTGAATGCAAAATGAAGATGATCAAATTACTTAAGTAACCCTCAGGACCCAATTGTGGATTGTAATTTTGAGCATGTTCAGAGTATTACTTTGTATTAGATGTCATTCACAATTATAGACTTATGTCATTTATATAAACATAATTTTACTAAAGTACACATATATCGCAATGTCTAACAGGAAATATTGAATAACTACTGACTTAAATTCAGAATAAATCATAAACAGTTTATTTTTGGAAACATTTGTTTCATCAGAGGAACAGAAAGGAACAGAAAGGAGCAACTGCGGTGTGAACTACACCTATCAGCCACAACATCAAAACAACCTGTCTAATACTGTGTACATTCCCCTTAAGTCTGTTACCTGTGAATTGGGAAGTCCATGATGTGGAGAGCACAGATGCTCAGTCAGATTAAAATCAAGGGAATTTGGAGGCCAAGTCAATAGCTTGTCCTCTATGTCATGTTCCTCAAACCACCTCTGAGCATTTTTTTGCTGTGTGGCAGGGTGCATCATCCTGCTGAAAGAGGCAACAACCATTAATGAATACCGTCGCCATGACGTTTTCAACAGTGATTAGGTAGTTAGTACAAGTAACATCTACATGAATGCCAGAACCCAAAGTTTTTCCAGAGTATCACTCTGCCTTTGCCAGCTTGTCTTTTCCCATGGTGCTTCCTGGAGAACTTCTCTTCCCACGTGGTTGATGCACACGCACCCAGCTGGCCATAGAGTGCAACCGAAAATGTGGGTCATCAGACAAGGCCATCTTCACCATCAGTGAGCCTTGGGTGTCCACGACCCTGTCAACAGTTCCTGCTTTGGACATCTTTTACAAGATGCTGACCACTGCATATTGGCAAGGCAACACAAGACATGCTGTTTTGAAGATTCTCTGACCAAGTCTTGTAGCCACCACAGTTTGGCTCTAATGAAAATCACTCAGATCCTTATGCTTGCCAATTTTCCTGCTTTTAACAGATGATCTTCAAGAACAGACTGTTGCTACCTAGAAGGTCCCACTCCTCGACACGTCATTGTAGGGATATAATCAGTGTTATTTATCCATCCGACTGACAGTGGTTTTAATGTTGTGGCTGATCAGTGTACATGTTCCTGTATTTTATTTGCTGTTCACAGCAGTAGATGTTGGCCAAAACTGTGAATTTTCAGTGCCAAGATGTTAAAATGTGTATGGTTACAAAGTGTGTTTATCTATATTTCTCAGAAGACTTGGCCTTTGCATATTGTCTCTGCATGTATAAATAAGATATACCAGTGTAGCAGTAACCTTTCAAGTGTCTTATGACCTATTAAAATGGATAATGTATACTTATATCATACAGATCTTTTAAAGTACTGCATTACATAATAAGTATGTTGAGATGTTAAAATTGTGTGGCTGGTAACATGAAAAGACTTTTTGATCATTTGTTTATAAATAATTTGCTTCGTGGTGCATAAGTACTAAGACATGGAAGGAAACTCAGTGAAAAGTACATATACAAAAAGTACAACAATTTGCACTGAAATGTCTAAAGCACCAAGGAAAAAAACTCCAGGAAATTCCCCTCAGGAAATTCACAGACTAATCTCTGGATGCAGGGCTTCTTGTTTTGTCTTGTAAATTCCTGTTCCTGACTGTGGCTTTAACAACAAAAGTAACATTGTAGAAAATATAATTTACTATAATTGGCCATTGAAAAGGACAAATGTGTCTTCATTGATTCAGTCCCCATGCAGTATGATGTGTTTGTGTTTTATAATGCTTTGTGAATATCCATTACTATGTCTTGACACATGCAGTCATGTGTGTTTCCTTCTCTTCCATTTTTTAACCCTCACTTTTTGCATTTGCTTTGTTTGTTTCTTTCTCTCATTCTCTCCTTCAAAGCCCAAGATTCAGCTGACCTAGTACTCTTAATTGATGGATCAGAAAACATTGGAGCTGCCAACTTCCCTCTCATCCGTGATTTGGCTCTCCGAGTGATCGAAGGGCTTGATGTTGGCAGGGACATGATCCGGGTAGCCCTGGTCCTCTATGGTGCTGACCCAGAGATACAGTTCTATCTCAATAGCTATAACAACAAAGGGGACATCCGGAATGTTGTGCAAGGGCTTAAATTCCCTGGTGGAACTGATTCTAATCTGGGGGCAGCTTTGGAGCAGGTCACCGAGAGTCTGTTGGGCCCAGAAGCAGGGGGCAGGGCAGAGGAAGGGGTGCCCCAGGCCTTGGTAATTATAAGTGCTGGGGAGTCCACTGACGATGTCAGTGAGGGTGAAAGGGCACTAAAGCAGGCCAATGTGTACACCTTTGGTGTTTCCGTGAGTGAGTCAGCTACTGCCCAGCTTCAGGCTATCGCAACCGACAAAAGCTTTGTTCTGTCTGTCCCTGATGTCAGAACAATGGCAAGTATGGGTGATCAGCTGCTTCCATATATTAAAGGGGTGGCCCAGCGCAGCATTGTGATAGAGACTGAATTCACAGAAGGTATGTAATGATGCTAAAGGGGATTTTAAACTGAAATATGTACAAATAATCAGAGCCTTGTTTTTATTGTTTCCAATAAGTACATAACAGATAATAGTAATGTTATTAATCAAAGGTAAGGTCAAAACATTGTTTCCCAAAGAGGTTTCTGCTTTGAGGAAAGCAAATCATTTCTAATAAAATAAATCAAAATAACAAAAATGCAACAGACAACTACTGATGTTTTAATAAAAACAAAAAATTAAACAGCTGATGTGAAAACATGTAAAAATTCTGTTAAGTATGCAAATTTTTTGAAATTGTTTTATCCAAGGTTAATTTGACCTGTGTATTTTTATAGGCCCAATTGTTTCAAGAATACATATGATCTGTTAGGCTGTATTTAAAGCATGAAATGTAATAAATGATTTTATTATAAATGACAGAACACACAACATGTTCAAATACCATTTAATATATTGCATTTAATACGTTAGTTGTATCACTGTGCGTGCTAGTCTTTTAGAGGTGATACTGTACTGTTACTAAATTATACATCTCTAATAAAGTGAAAGGCATAGTAAGAGAAATGTTAGCTTTAAAAAAATTGCTGTATAGAGACATACACCTTAAAGCTAAATGTTTTGTTTCACACTTTACATCATATCTAACAACACACCTTAACCTTGGTAGAATCACTGTAATACACTTTGAGCAACCTATTGTTTTATAGTGACAAATGTAAAAATGATAAAATACCCCCTTTCAATGAATTTCTACCCACATTTTTCACAATCCTCCCACAGTTTGGGTGGCCTTCCCTCACATATGGGGAGAAAAACATGCTTTCTACCAGTACTGCTGAATCTAAACATCACTTAGTGATGCAGTATAGAGTGGATTGCAAAGCAGTTTCTGTACAAATTAAAGACAGTAAGACCCATACTTTTGAAATATAGAAAACTTGGTGAAAAAATGCTGAATCTACTCAGAAATGGCCAGCCAACCAAAATTGCTCCAAATGCAAATTAATGACTCATCTGAGAAAGCCCACACAAACTGCATCCCTCATTTGCCTGAGATTAGGTAAGTGGGCATTAGAAAGAGACTTGGAAAATACCACCCCTGGGAGACAGGCAAAACCAACTCCAGACTAACTTCAAACAACTTCAAACTAATTCAGAATCAGAATCAGAAACAGAAAATGTTATTGATCCTGGAGGAAATAGCTTATGTAATGACTGCAAAGACATACAGAGACACAGAGACAAGAACAATATAAAAAGTAAAGTCAAAATAAAATCAAAATGAAAAGTCTTTAGAAAAAAACACAGTATGAGAATACACTATACACTATATACAGGGGTCCTTGAGTCACTACACAGGTACATTCCTACGACAGTGATGTAACCCGAAGTCGAAACACACCCTAGCCTAAGTCACTTACCGAATCCTAACACAGTCGTAAAATCATGATCTAGAACATAAAAACACAACTAAGCCACAGAAAAAGGAAAAGGACCCAAATATACTGTACTGGGATCGCCAACTCCCTCACTCGTACACCACGTTACTGCATATTTTTCCACCATGCGCAACCATACTAGTTCGTCCACGAAGTCCATAAGTACAACGCTAACGGCGTAAGCTGAAACACTCTCAATTTTTACAGATTTTATGGGAGTGAGCTTCGTAAACTAGAAACGTTTTATGTTGAGACTGTCGTAACCTGAGGATCCCTTGTAGAAACGCTGGATAGATAAGTGATTGAACTATGAATTATTCTCTCCACCAGAAAGTCTGATCATCAGTCTTTCATGTAGGTGATATAGCTGTTACAAACTTTTTTCCTTCAATAAATTATATATTTTTAACTGAAGATCTAAATCTATGAAATAGGACAAATATGCTAATACAGAAAACATATGGAAAATCACAACACAATTGAAAAAGGCTCTTTGTGACACATTACTCAGACCCTTTTCTTTATCTTTTTCTTCATGTTACATTATTTGGTGTAAAATGTGTAAACATTTTATCATACTGTTACCTTTTGAATAAAACCATTAAGCTACGCAAGGCTATGCATGAAAATGATTTTGCCAAGGTAAATGGACATTGCTAGGCATAATGTGAAGCAAGTGTATCATATTTTTTCCAATGGCTTCAAATGTTTAGATCTGGGAAATGTATTTTATAATGCTTCCTTTTGGAAATTTAATATGTTACTGGTGAAGCCATACAATTTCCCATCTGTGTAAGCACAGCATGCTATTCCAATAAAAGTCCTTGGGCAAGTCCCACAACTCTACATAGGCCTACATCTTCAACATGATTCAGTTGTAAAGTTTTCTGGATAAGAGTGTCTGCCAAATGCACAAATATAAATATATGTATTACAAAAGCTCTAAAGGGTAAGCTGATAAAAAATTCAAGCTTGTCCCCACGCCAAAGTTCCACTGTATGTATGTCACAAGTATCTTTAACATCTCTGAAATATGAGAAGTGATTATTACAAACCTTAAAATACACAATAAAATAAATAAATCATGCATGCACATAATGTAGTACATGCATGATTTAAACAGTTAACTTACAGAGGTACACATACACAATTCTCCTTAAATTGAGCCATCTGAAAATCAAATATTATGAGGATGTGCAATTTGTGGTATAAATACATTAAATTAATTATATATCATTTAATTCAGTCCATTGAATTAAAGAAGAAATAATACAAAAGTGAAACTCTGACTTAGAACACACTTTTTGTCTGGTTCATACAATAATCTGGTTCAACTCTAGAATTCCTCACTAAACATGATTTGTCCTGAGTGCTTTGTATATGATATTGAATATATGATATTGATTTTTATTCACTTAGAAGCAATGGTCCTACCTCCAAATAATAAGAAATCTACTTCCGGTACTAACTGTTTTCTCACAAAAAAAATTAAATCTAAATTAAATTAAATCTGCCTTTTCTGCATAAACACATCCCATAATAAAAACCCTCCTTTGATATCTTTGTGTCCTCACACAGGTATAGTTTATTCTTGCCAAAATTAATGCAATTAAAGAAGAAATAGTGTCTCTTCTATCATGACAGCACACATGACAGAGGAAGCATATGATAGCGTATTTTATGCTCCAGCAACATTTTCATGAGTTAACCAACTTAGGCTGATTTGTTACTCTGGCTTTTTATATTTCAGAAGTGGTTGTTTCGAAGAGGGACATAATATTTCTCATTGACAGCAGCATGGGTGCCACCTACGTCAATGCAGTGCGTGAATTCATCCGAAAATTCATTGAAAGTATGCCAATTGGACCTGATCAAGTGCAAATTGGAGTGTCAATGTTTTCAAACACCCCAAGACTTGAGATCGACCTGAACTCATATAACTCAAAGGAATCACTAATCTCTGCTCTTGCCCGAATTAAACCTAAACCATCACCTGATGTCAATATTGGTGCTGCCCTGGAATTTGTTAGGACCAGTATGCTTACACCTGTAAAAGGCAGTCGCATTCAAGATGGAGTCCCACAGCTAGTGCTGCTGATCACAAGCAAAAAGTCCAAAGACAGCGTCCAACAACCAGCTGAGGCCCTACAACGAATGGGTGTATTGACCTTGGCTGTTGGCTCCAGGGCGGCTGATGAAGCTGAACTCAAGCAAATAGCTTTTGATGACAGCCTGGTCTTTATGCTGAAGGACTTCCGCATGTTACAGCGTAACCCCAAACAGATTGTATCTCCACTGTCTACGCTTTCAGGTGTTGTTGTGACAGAGGGACCTACCACAGGTAATCTTACCAAAAATGTAATTGCTGAAGAAACATCAATTGCATGTGTGTCCTTTATTTATAATAACATGGCTTTAAAGGGGACCTATCATGCATTATAAAAAAAACAAGTTAGAATAGGTCTATGGGCTTTACAAAACATGTTCATGAAGTTCTTTGCACAAAATCACTCCCACATAAAGAGATATCACCAGCTTAATTCTTGATAGTTTCAGTCCCTTTCAAAATGAACCGTTTAAGGCTGTGTCCCTTTTATGCAAATAAGCTGTTGCTGGCCACGCCCCACCATCCCATGCTTAAGCTGCGCCTTTTACTTCTGGATTTTACATTAGAATCCATGTCCTTTTTCTTTCTTTCTTTCTTTCTTTCTTTCTCTCCTTCGATCCCTTCAATCTGTGACAGTGGTCCTAGCCTGTACGGTGGTCAGGCTGAAAGAAGGAAGTGAGGGAGAAAGAGTGAGAGATACACTAGGTGGACAAAAGTATTGGGACACTTAACACACGTGGAAAATGCAGAAAACAGCCGGTATCCAGCCCTACATGTTCGACCCCGAGTCGGACCCAGAGCAAGATGAACACAACACTTCATGTGTGCCAGTAG
>JBBIGA010000002.1:5734626-5747795 GCA_037576975.1 Alestes dentex
ATTTCATATGAGCCTAGTTATGCTCTGTCTGTGTCAGACTTCACTGAGCTCCCAAATGTCCAAGAGCAACTTCTGAACTCTGTAGAAGCTGTTGCCGTTCCCAGCACTCCAGAATCACCAACGCCGACCGGTATGCTTTTGTGAATTGAATGCATTACATAATTAATATTCATGTGTTTTTTGGATGCTTTCTTACTTTTCATTTTTGAATATTTTGGTTGTTTTGGTGTTGATCCACCATTACTTAGACAGACTATTAAATAGTCCAATACGGTGTCTCTATAGCATTTAGTGCTCAAACTGATGCATGTTAACGAATGGCACTGTTTTTTTTTCTAGTCGATTATGACACCTCCAAAAGGGATGTTGTCTTCCTGCTGGATGGTTCAGATGGTGCTAGGAATGGATTCTCAGCCATGCTTGACTTTATACAAAAAGTAGTTGAAAATTTCAATTTAGAGGATGGCAGAGACCGTGTTTCAGTGGTGCAGTACAGTAGAGGCCCTGAGGTCCATTTCTATTTAAATACCTACTCAGTAAAGGCAGATGTCCTCAATGCCATCAGGACTCTAAGGCACCGAGGCGGGAGAAACCTCAACACTGGGTCAGCTCTCCAGTATGTGAGAGACAATGTCTTCACTGCCTCTGCGGGCAGTAGACGTCCACAGGGTGTCCCTCAGATTCTCATCTTGCTCAGTGGATCACGATCAACCGATAATGTCGATACACCTGCCTCTGCTTTGAAAGAAAGTGGGGTCTTGATTCTTGGTGTTGGCACCAGAATTTCAAGTAGAGAGCTTCAGAAAATTGTTAGTGATCCTTCATATTTTCTTTCCACTTCTGAGCTTTCTGACGTTGCTGGTGTCTTGCCGCAGTTTTACGTATCTCTCAAAAATGCAGCCATAGGTAAGGGTCTTTCTTTTAAATGCTTTAAATGTTGTTGCTTTTCTCAGAAATCTAATGATATCTAATGATGTTGCAATGTGTATTTATTTAATGAATGTTACATTTTTCCAGCTTTCCAGCTCTTTTCCCTTTTTTCATTACTTTTCATATTTTTATGCCTTTCTTTATTTAATTGTTTGTTTTCATGCCTAAATATCTTTTGTTTTTGTTGTTGTATTTAGCTTTGAACTTCAGCATACACTTTGCACACACTCAGTATTTTGGAGTAACATATTTTTCCCACAAAATGTCTTTCAGTATGATTTCTTTAGTGGTTTTAATAGTTTTCAAATATTTACATAAGTACACAGTATGTAAACATCTTTTTACGTGAGAGTTTATCTTCACAACTGAAGTTTTGAATTCATGTTTTGCAATGTACTAATTATTCACAAGGTTTCAGGTACACACAGGTCAAAATCTCCATGTAAAAAGCACTGCAATCAGAATGGGATGCACTTGGGTGTGTGATTCAGAATCATACAATTTTGCTGAGTATGGAAATGCGTTGTTGATTTAAATGTTCTGTTTATTTGAGGGAGTTAAAAATATTTAATCCATGTATTGCACAACAAAAACAGTATCCCACATTTCAGATAGCATATTTTTCAATTTTCTCAAATTTCTGTATTTTTGTGTATGCTCTGTTTATTATTAAATATTATTATTTTCCTGGTGAACATTCTTGATGATGTGACTATTTACAGACATCATCTTTTATTGTTAACACAATTTAAATATCAATCATATATATCCCTAATATTTTCTTATACGTGATGTCTTATATTCAATTTGTTCTTAAAATGTTCATAATCACTCTGGAGATTGTGAATATCAGCACTACATTTAACTAGGTGCTCTCCGTTCCGAGCTGGATTGGCTCGGTGTTATATTCGTTCTTTACCTCTTCTTCCTGTTATGCACTGCAAACACTCAATACTTGTCACAGCTACTCCTTTCAGGGAATCCTTGATATATGATGTGTTGGTTCCCACCAGTCTTTTAGAAATTGGGATTCCTAGCCATGTGGGACTTTTGATGTGATGTTGAGAAACTAGCAGTCGAGAAACTGACAATTGCTTTTACTTGAAGAACAATTATCAGGAAGGTAGAAAACTAGAGACTGAAATAAAGACAACCTTTTATGGTTATCCAAATTGCATAAGGCTTGACACCTTGAGAACTTGCTTCACTAAAGTCTGGTAAAACTATGCCTTTTTGTAACATGTTACTTTCTTTATACTTTCCTTTTATGGAGAAACACTTCACTGTAAATATCTACATCTAGTGTCACTGATTCTCTTGATTTTTAAATAGTTTTATCCAGGCTATTGGTTAGGGAAGTGACAAAAATATGATACTTAGCCTTTTATTTAATGAGAAAAAAGATCCAATATGTCTGAGTGGCAGCAGTAAGCACATTTTTATTATCTAGTGTGACCCCATTGTGCAGCCATATCTGCAACCTGTACATCAGCATGGAGTGATTGTAGTTATTCCACCAGAACAGCTTCAGCTCTGGCGTTGATGGGTTTCCTCACATGAAGTGCTTGTGTCCTGTTCTTACAAATAGTTTCTATTGGGTTAAATTCAGAGCTTTGACTTTCCAAAATGTTAACTTTTCTTTAACTTTTCTTTAACCATTCTTTGGTAGAATTACTTTTGTTCTTAGGGTTGTCTTGCTGGATGACTTACTTTCTCTTGAGATTTAGCTCACAGACAGATGTGCTGATATTTTTGTTTCAGAATTCATTGTTCCATTAATAATGGCAAGCTGTCCTTGCCCAGATGCAGAAAAATAGGCCCAAACAATAATACTATCATCACCTTGTTTCATGAACGAGATAAGGTTCTTATGCTGGAATGCAGGCTATCAGTAGTCTTGATTTGTTTTTCATTTTTATGCTGATTGTGGGTTGGTTCAAAAGTTCAAATGTATGTGAGGGTTTGTAAGCACATCCAGCCTGATGAACATCAACCACTCTTTTTCTGAGGTCCTTCAGAAATCTTCTTTGTTCTCCATTTGATTGAAAACACTTAACTCTAATACAGTAAGACCTGATCCAGTAAAACAAAGTATCCTGAAACAAGAAAGAGGGAAGAGGTGAAGATGTATCATACACATAAAATAAAGAAATATTTCTAATTAAGACCTTTCACTGTTTACATAATGTCCAGAAATTATTCATTATTCTTTCACAAGTTTCTCATCTAGAGTAAGCATTTTTAAGGTATGGAACCTAAATGAGTGTGTTTTGAGACACTGAATGGGGCCTGTGTAGATTTCAATCAGGAGTCATGGCAAGGATGAGTCTGTCACTCTCAGGGCTACTTCACAGATGATCAACAGCCACTAGTCCAAGTGCTCAAAATAAATTTTAGAACTACCTTGAGATATTTGGGAAATTCCCAGTAGCTGAAAATTATATCACATAACATTGTTCATGTTCAGTTCAGAGTAACTTTTGAGCAGGTATTCAACATTATGAAACAAGATCTGATCTTGTACTAAAGTGATAGAAGATTTTTTTGCATGTATTTAGTGAAGACAGAGATACATAAAATAAGGACTCATCTCAAAGGGGCACAAACAAAAATGGCTAGAATGCCTCTGTATTTGCTGCTCTTAAGAACATTCAGAACTATGTTTAGTGGGACAGGAGACGCAGGAGAAAATCATAACAAAGATGCAAGATGGTAAAGGAGTTCATGAGATCAACAGAGATCAACAGATGTCTACTTCAAAAACTATATTGATTAGTAATGTATATATATAAATAGTAATGTATATATATATTTTGTTCATTGCAGCAGAGTCCCAGGGTCCCAAGAAGGATATTGTCTTTGTGATCGATGGTTCTGAAGGTGTTGGGAGAGAATTCGCCATTATCCAGGAGTTTGTTCGCAGAGTTGTGGAGAACCTAAATGTTGGTGAAAATAAGATCCGTGTAGGTATAGTGCAGTACGGAGACACCCCTCATCCAGATATATACCTTGATTCTCACAAGACCAAAGAGGGTGTTCTAAATGCCATTAAAGAACTTGTACAACAAGGAGGGAGACAGCAAAACCTTGGAAAGGCATTGGATTTTGTCACTCGCGAAGTCCTGGATTCAAGTCGTGGTGGCAGAAAGCTGGAAGGAGTCCCTCAGTTTCTGGTTGTAATCTCAGCAGGACGAGCAACTGATAATGTAAGAACACCCGCAAATACTCTAAAACAGTCCGGAGTTGTGCCTTTCAGTATTGGGACAAGGGACAGTGACCCTCAAGAGCTGAAAGTGATCTCTTATGTCCCCAACTTTGCTTACACTGTGGATGATTTACCTGGCCTTTACACTGTCCAAGATGAACTTATAACCAGTCTAACAGAGTTGTCTAATGAAGAACTGGCCAGATTGAAACCTGTTTATCCCAGTGAGCCAGGTAATTATGCCATTGTGTGTGTATGTCTATTTATTTTATTTGTATATACGCATGCATGTGCCCACACATATGTTTATTCATATTTGTATATATATGTTTTTTTATCCTTTCTGTCAAATTACAGAAGTACCCCAAATATCACTCGGAGAAAAGAAGGATGTAGTCTTCCTCATTGATGGAACAACAGCAATGCGCAGCGAGCTCCCAGCTATACGTGACATGATTCTAAGGGTTGTGGAGAAGTTAGATGTTGGCTTAGACAAGGTCAGAGTTTCAGTGGTACAGTACAGTGAAGACTCCAAACTGGAGTTTCTCCTTAATGAGCACTCCACCAAGGAAGAGGTTCGTCAGGCAGTGAGAAGAATAAGAAGCAAAGGTGGAAGAGTACTGAATACCGGCCAAGCACTGAACTGGGTGTCGAAGAATATCTACCAGAGATCAGCTGGCAGCAGAATTGAAGAGCGTGTACCCCAATTTCTCATCTTAGTCACAGGAGGAAAGTCAGACGATGATGTATCTGGTCCTGCCAACCAGCTAAAGTTGAATTTAGTGGCTCCTTTGGCAGTTGGATCAAGTAATGCTGATTCAGATGAGCTGAAACTGATTTCTTTGGATCCGGAACAGGCATACATAATTAGAGACTTCCAGCAGCTACCAACCGTAGAGCAGCAGCTTTTGTCAACAGTTAAGACCATGAACACTGAAGAAATCATCAAACGTGTGCAAACTGTGAATATAGGTACACTGGGGACTTAATTTGAATACATATTTTTGTTGATTTAATTCTTTTTAGTCTGATTAACTAATGTAAGACAAGTCTACAATATTTAGGAATATTAATGTGCAATATATTTTCATTCTTTTCAGGCCTCAATCTTGGAAAGAAAGATATTATCTTCCTTATTGATGGATCTGACAATGTTGGACCAAATGGAATTGCACACATTCGTGACTTCATTATTAGGATTGTCCAGCAGCTCAACGTGCAGCCTGATCAAGTACGGGTGGCTGTAGTACAGTATGCAGAGAGACCTAAAACTGAGTTTTCTCTCCTCACACATGAAAACAAACAGGCAGTACTTTCAGCTGTTAAAAGACTGCGGCAGATGGGTGGTCGTGGTGGAAATCTAGCTGATGCTATTGAGTATGTGATTAAAAATGAAATGAAGGAATCTGCAGGGGCTCGGGGCCCAGAAGCCTCTACACATTTGGTGGTGCTTACAGGTGGAAGGTCCACCTCAGATGTCTCTCTGTATGGCCCAATCCTCAAAGAGTCTCAGGTTAACTGCATAGGAATTGGTGCTGGGGCTGCAGATTCAAGGCAACTTAGACAGATTGCAACCACACCAGATGATGTGCTACAAGTACCCACCTTCCCAGCACTTCCAAGCATTCAGGAACAGTTTATTGCCAGACTTAATGGAACAATTCCAGTGCCAACTCAACCCCCTGTGATAATCGGTAAGTGAAACGGTGTTGCTAAATTGAGAGCATATGACAAATTACTTTTTTAGTTTCTAATTTGAACTCATTGTTTTAATTCTTTTATACCTCTTCCCATAGATACTGGTTCAAAGGCTAAGGTTGCAGACATTGTCTTTTTGGTTGATGGCTCTATAAACCTTGGCAGGGACAATTTCAAAGAGGTCATGGAATTTATCATCAACCTCATTGACCTCTTCTTCACGGAGAAAGACAACCTTCAAATTGGCCTAGCACACTATGCCACAGATGTGACTGATGTTTTCTACCTCAATAGTTATAACAATAAAGATGACATCATCAATGCCATTAGCCGAGCAGAGTACAAAGGTGGACGGAGGATTAATACCGGCAATGCCATTAAACACATTCAGCAAACCCATTTTGTGAAAGAGAAAGGAAGTCGGAAGGATGAAGGTGTCCCTCAGATCCTGATGATAGTCACTGGTGGACGTTCTCAAGATGATGGTAAATCAGCAGCACTGGCCCTTAAAGCCACTGGTGTGCGCATTTATGCCATTGGTGTCGGGGATATTGAGGAGGAACTAAATGACTTGGGCAGTGAGACTACCACAGTAGCCCGGGCCAGCACCTTCCAAGAGCTTTCTGAGTTAAATGAACAGATTTTAGAAACACTTGATGATGAAATCATGGGAATAAAACTGTGTACAGGAGTGCACGAGGCTCCAAAGGGTGAGGCTCTCAAAGGATTCAAATATACATTTATATTTCTTAAAACTACCTAGATTTACCATACACTGCCTGATGTAGATACTCAAAGACATGGTCAAAGATTTCAATGCAAAACTTATTCACTTAATTTGTTTTTAAAATTTTTAGCTTGCAACTTGGATGTCCTTGTGGGCTTCGATGTTTCTTCTCAGAATATCTTTGTGGCTCAGAGGTCATTGGAGTCTAAGATGGCTGCTATTCTCCAGCGAATTACCCAAATGCAAGCCATCAGCTGCTCTTCTGGTCAGGCCCCATCAATACAAGTTGGCATACTAGCAATGGACTCTGCCTCTGAGCCAGTTCAACTGGACTTCACTGATAACCACGCTCAGCTAATGGAGTCCTTCAGGTCCCTCCGCAGTCGTGGACCCTTCCTCCTTAATGGCAAAACTATAGAAGCATATATTGCAAGATTAAGGAACCGGCCTTCAGTTAAGGTACTTGTTCCATTCTACACATAAAAATACATTAGTTTATAAATACCGTAGTTTTATTTTCTTGTTTTGTTTGGCAATACTTTTTTCTTAATCATAAACTAATGTTTTTCAGAATAAATACAGAATTTGTAGATTTTTATTTCTGTACTGTGCAGGGAATGGATTCTTTATCGCTTAATATGACACACAAGTTTTTGCATGCTCATTCAATTATAAACATTTATGTTTCATTTAATTTACTATTTCTTTTTGCTTTTTAAACATACATAAAGGTTGTAATCCACCTGACCGATGGACTGGATGCCCCGTATAACATCCTGAAACAGCGAGTTGACCAGATGCAAACTTCAGGTAAGAGTGACTAATAGTTGCCTAGTGGTTAGGGTGTTCACCCAGCGCTCAGTAAGTCATTAGTTTGATTCCCAAGACTGCTAAGCACCTCTGAGGTACCCCTGAGCAAGGTACCGTCCCCACACACTGCTCCCCGGGTGCTGTGTTCCTGGCTGCCCGCTGCTTAATTGGGTGAATGGGTTAAATAGGTTAAATACAGAGGAAGAATTTCATGCTGTTCACACTGTGTGCTGTGGTGTGTTCATGTATGATAAGAATGGTCACTTTCAGAAGAAAGGGATTTATTACTGGGAAATAATAAAAATTGTTTCTGTTGTTATTTTAGTACAGAAAGAACTATTAATTTAGTATTTAGAAAGTACAGCAATAGCTACACTAGCCATTAAATATTTGGAATCACTTGTTGTAAAAATCCGTATTATTTAATACACAATAATAATGCTAAATCTATAATGCATATATCAATTTTTATAAACTAGACAGTAAAGGATATTTTGGTTTATTCAATAATTAAGAAAACTATTCAATAATATACTGCAATTATCTATTTACAAACATTTGAATGTTTTCCTAAGTTATCTGCCTTGATTTTGATCAGTATTTTTGAAGTACAAGACGGTTTTTTGTTTTGTTACCGATATTATATGGCTTTCTCAGTAATCCTCAACTCTGCTCATCATTCTTTTCTTTTTTTATACATGTATCTGCAACCAAATTCGTTTTATTTTATTGAAACACAGATCACACATTTTGAGTGTTATTGTGTAACAGCAGTGTGTTACATGTGAATTAAAATTAATAAAAACAAGAAAATGTCTTTTAGACATCAATGCCTTCATCTTGGTCGCTCTCGAGAGGGTACCACAGTTCGAGGATGCAGTGCTACTGGAATTTGGCCGGGGTTTTAGGTACACACGACCTCTGCGTGTCAACTTAATGGACTTGGACTATGAACTGTTGGAGGAACTGGTATGCTTGGATGAAATGCCTTACTTTGCTTCAACACTGCAGATGGTTTAATACAGGTAAATGAATGCAAATTATTCTTTACTCTTTTGTGTAGGACAACATTGCTGAACGAGTGTGCTGTTCTGTGCCTTGCAAGTGTACTGGGCAGAGAGGAGACAGAGGAGCAGTTGGTCTTCCTGGGTCAAAGGTCAACATTAACTTGTTTACAGATTGTGTGCAATGATAAAACATATTCACAGAAATTTTAAACGAAAGATTCAGTGCTAATACATACATTTGTTTACAAAAGGGATTACCAGGTGGTCAGGGCTACAGAGGACATCCTGGTGATGAAGGCGGACCAGTGAGTGTTAACATGAGGCAAACACTTTGTGTAGCCCAGAATTATACTACATGGCTACTATTGTAAATCATTTACATGTATGCAACCAACACTTACTTTTCTATAATATATAATCTTACAGGGAGAGAGAGGTCCTCCAGGTGTGAATGGAACTCAAGGTTTCCAGGGGTGCCCAGGACCAAGGGGTGTAAAGGTGTGATCATTTTAACACACTGTTATTCATCACACAGTGACACCACTATGCATTATTCGCACAATCACCAAGTATTTTTTGTTTGTTTGTTTGTTGTTTTTTTTAGGGTGCACGTGGATACAATGGTGAAAAGGTGAGGAATGTTCTAAAATACTTCAAATGATATATTATCTTTAATGGATTTAGATACTATGTCTATGTACCTTTTCATTTTCCTAGGGAGAGATTGGAGAAATTGGTTTAGATGGCATCAATGGAGAAGAGGTAAGTTGTCTAGCAAATTACCAGCAGGATTAGGAATTGGTGATTTGTTAATTGCCAACGAATAATTGTCTGTGTATTCTCTATCTAATTAAAAATTTGTCAGGGCACAAGTGGAATTGCTGGCCCACCAGGAGACAGAGGCAACCCAGGGAGAAGAGTAATTTATTTTATTTGTTGGAATTTCTAGCTAAATAGTGGATGATTATCTTTTTAAAGTGATTTTTAAAAATCGTTTTAAATGTCCTCTCCACAACAACATGTACGTAGGGTCCTAAAGGTGCCAAAGGACAGGCAGGAGATGTGGGTCAGTCTGGTATACGTGGAGATCCTGTAAGTATTTGCCAAGCTTTACAGTAGACTTAATTATAATCATCATCAACTTCAGATGCTGAACCTCCTTTTTAAAAACAATTTGCAAACATATTCAAGATATTCCACAGAAAATCAGTTTGATGCAATGTACCCCTGATTTTGAGGGGATATTGTTCTCTGTAATTATGCATTTAAAATGAAGCAATTTTGAAAGAAATTTTGATTGTTATTATTAGCATGTAACATGAATAATCTGTTTAAGAACGAAATATTTATCATTAAAACAATGTAATAAAAAGATTTTTAAACAAGATTCTTTACTGGAATTTCAGTTTGTTTTCAGTTTTCAGAGTGTTCAATGAGATACCTTTTGTGTTTACAGGAACCTGATATCACATTATGAACTGAAATAGGTCTGACTTGAAAATAAACAATTGCAAGCTTAGTCAGACATCAAATTATGTCTTCAGATCTTGTTTTCTGTGTTAAAAAGGGCACAACAGGAAAGGACAATGCTCAGAGGGGACCAAAGGGAGATCCGGGTGATGCTGGACCTCCGGTAGAATCTCTTTTTGCCTATTTAAAATGATTAGCTTTTTAAATAAGTTCTAATAATTCTATGACTATAGCGCCATAGTCACACACACACACACACACACACACACACACACACACACACATAACTATGAGGAGATGCTGATCAAGACAACACCACCTTAGTGGTGTCTTTTTTTGTATATACATCATACATTATATAGTTACTGAACTATAGATAGCAGGTGGCTAAATACTTTATTTTTGACTGATAGAAATGATAAATTAGCCTATAGCACCAGTCATCTGTGACAGTTTATCTATGTATATGTTTCTCTGTGAACAACTGACAGACAAAAAGCTGTTTCATACCTTTGTGTTTCAACGCTGCTGTTTAATTACTTGCCATATTGGTTGTGTTTTAAACCATGTACGACTGTCATGCTCTTAAAAAGCATGGTGCTGGTAAATAACTTACCGCTACATTCTCCACTGTAAAGCATGCCCCAGGACAAGGCACTATTTGAAACATTCATTTGCTAATTTGCTAACTACTGAAGACAATGGCATGAGGATTTTTACATTTCAGATGGTTTAGTGTCATTAAGAATTGTGAGAGGTACAGTAAAATATCCATATAATACCTGTCATGAAATTGTGTATAGTGCCTGATTATACCATGATAGTTTCTAATATTAATATACTATCACATCCATGTAATCAATGAATTAACAAGCCCTTCCTGAGCTTAAAATGCTACAATGCATACTCCAGGACAAGGAGAGAGAATCACTAAACTATGGCTGCATCATTCATGTTTATCATTCGGGAAAAAATATTTCATTTTGTGTCATCTTCCAACAATTGAAAAAAACATTTTTTCTCCCTACATTTTATTTCCGTTGCTAGTCTCGGAATACCTTCATATTAATACCTTCATAATAATACCTTTTTTTATATACATTTCACTATGAAATTGTTTTTAAATGATTGAAAAATTGATTACATGCTTTCAAGAGGCAGTGTAAGTATCTGCTGATAATCATTTTGTCTCTAACAGGGTGAACCAGGTGAGGATGGTAGAAGAGGGGGTGCAGGGGAACCAGGGAGACGGGTACGTGTTCTCTGCACAACCTGCACCAATTAATGTTATTGCCCTGTGCTAATAATTGCATATTTAAATAAAATTAGATATTTAAATATGCAATTATAAATTAAACTAGTTCAAAGTGAAAGAAAACGAATGGCATTATAGGCACTGAGATTACAGTATTTTTCTGTCCTTATCTTGTCAAAATGTCAGAATCATAACCTAGTAAAAAGTGTGTAATTACCATGTACTTTTGTTCAAGCACTATGTGTTGTGCGCTCAAGAATGCATAAAATGAGCGCTTAAGTTAATGTTCTCATACTGCTACTATACTCACTATACTGATAAATAATAGTACAGTTTACATGAATGGGAAATGCCACTATCTAATAAAGAAAAGAGTATATTTAATTATTAGGTCACGAGCATGAAGAGTGGCATCATAATAAAAGAGCAAGATTATTGGCCCTGGGATGAGGGTTGTGTCTGGACAACTCTTGTGAAATGCATACTTTACTTACTGTTACTGACCTGTAAAAATGGGTCAAATGACACAAAAGAGTGTCTGCATTCTTAAACCATTTCAATATTTTCTGTAAATTAAAATAGTGACCAAAACATCCTTTTCTTGTCACATTTTCTGAGTGAAAATCTATAATGCTACCTGAAGGTATAGTTTCTTCTGTCCTTCTGCTGACTCCTCTTTACAGTGTCAGACTGAAGGCAAAAGTAGAAGTCTTTGGTTATGTGATAAATGATTCTTCCTACTTCTATTCTTTCTACACCTGGTAGATGATTGAATGCCGCAGATGATTGAATGCCACCATTTTTTAGGAAGTATAAGCTGCCCTTCTACATTTAGAATGAGATATGAAAAGAGTTTTGTGATTAGAATTTGAATTTTGCTAGTGTTCATCATCCAGCTCCATGACGGTTTATTTTTAAAATACCCCACACCCCACCCCCAGTACTCAGGGCCTTTGTTTACTGATACTTACATTAACGAATATTGATTTGGTGGTTTCTGAAGCTATTACTGATAGTGATTGCATTAATGGTTTGAGATTGTCCACCAAAGGTGCTTTTTTTGGAGAACATTAGAGTACTGAATGGCATTCACTCTGTTTTTTAAACAGGGTGCTGATGGCAGGAGGGGTCAATCTGGACCAGCTGTGAGTAGACCAGGGTCTATTTTACACTGTCTTTTTCCACTTTTAAAAAGAATTGTGCAAATTTGTATTGCTTTTTGAACACACATTATGCATGCACAATGATCATATGGAGTTATTTTGTTCTTGTACCTGACATTCTAGGGGCCTTCGGGAAAGCCTGGTGAAGATGGTCCTCAAGGAGAGCCTGGAATTGGAGGATCTCGGGTGAGTTTTTTTGAGTATGACAATCAATTATTTTTTAAAGAAATGTCCTAATCTCAACTTGTGATAGTACATTTGAATTATACTGAGTATGTCACAATTGCAATTACTAATCTATAATACTCCATCCATACCACTGCAGAGAAGGGTGGGCTGATTAAACAACTAAAAACAACTTCGCTAAGTCAGAATTATTAATTTTGTTTTAGAGGTCTAATTTGAGGTGATATTGGTCTTGTAAAATACTAGCTTCACTACTCTGAACTATAAGTTGTTTTTTTCTGATGAAGAGACAGTATTTTCTCTGCTGTCCTGCACCAATACACCAGTCAGCCAGAACAATAAAACAACCTGTCTAATATTGTCTCAATCTCCCTAGTAACACTATAACAGCTCTGACTCATTGAGGTTTAGACTACACAAGACCACTGAAGGTGTGCTGTGATATGTGGCAATAAGACATTATTAGATCCTTCAAGCCTCCATTAATCAAACCTGTTCGTCCAGCACCTCCTACAGATGCTGGATCGAAGCAAGATCTGGGGAATTTGGAGGCCAAGCTAATACCTTGAACTCCATGTCATGTTCCTCAAACCATTCCTGAACAATTTTTGTAGTTTGCACCTTATATATATATATTAGGACATTAACGACTTCAGATTTTTTCAAGTCGACTTATCCATCAAGATAGTCGAAGTTGAGTCGACTAGTCGTGATGACG
>JBBIGA010000002.1:5749457-5764232 GCA_037576975.1 Alestes dentex
GGAGCGCCAGGAATCAGGGGAGAAGATGGTAACCCTGGACCAAGAGTAAGAGTCTGATCTCTTTAACAAATCAGCGATATTAATCTTTTTTTCCTCTTTTTGTTTTTTTTGCTTCTTTTTTCATTGTTTTGTCATCTTTGTGCATATTATTTAAAGATTATTTAAGATATTGTATTGCCTTGTAAGCAACGTATTTTCTTGGATATTATTTAGTGTTAAGCAACATATGTGTTAAATGACTTAGATTTCTCTTTTTCTATACTGTATATTGTGTTTGTAACTTCATAAAGTGTACCAGCCATCCACATTCATTTCAGTCACACCAGCAAGCTAGTTACCCTTCTAAGTAACCTATTAGTTCTGTAAATAATTAAAAGCCTTTCTGTTCAAATTATGTAAACTTTATCTTGTCTGACAGCTTCCTGATTATTGGCTTTTCACAATGTGGATGCCAGACTTATTTGCATAAGGTAGAAAATTACAAGACAGATTTTTCAATGCAACCTCTGCACATATTGTGCTCCAATGAAACTAGCATGATGCGATGCAGTGACTTTGAAAGTAGATATGACAGAATAGACAGAATATTAAAGACAGAATATTAATAGTCTATAGTAAAATTAATAATTGTCTTTTTTGTTCTTTAGGGTGCTGGAGGACTACAGGGATCACCTGGAGAGAAGGGCAGACGAGGGCCTGTTGGTCGTAAAGTATGTAATATAGCTAAAATTGGCTTCCATTTGAACTTCTGTTGTGTGTATTATATTCTTTATTTTCCGTAAAAGAACCTAATCCTGCCATGTATATAATGTGGCAATATGCCAGTATCCTTCACTCAAAGCAGTATCCAAGACGTTTATATGATAGGATAATATCAGGGATTGATTCAGATATTTTTTCAAATGAAGTCATGCTCTATATCCATCTGTAGGGTGAACCTGGTGACCCAGGACCAAAAGGTGCTCTAGGATCACAGGGACCCAGAGGAGAGCCAGTAAGTTGAAAATCAAGGCATGGACCATATGACTAACCCTTTTTACATGTAGGTGTGGGCAACTCATCTATTATTGTTGTTCAAATAAATTACTTTACAACTTATATTTCTGTGTATATCACGAGTATGATCCAACAGCCTGTTTCATAAAGACAGGTTTAGACGAGCTGTACAGGGCTTGCAATGTACTTTTCTTTGTACTTTTCTTCAGTCAAACAATGCCTCATTTTTCTCCATATCCACTTTGCATCCAGGCATTTGAATACATACATACAACTATAGCTTTGACATATGATTACAGCAGTCTTGATTTCATTGTAAGCTTTAGTGGAACAATATTTTGGAACAATTTATTATTATTATTTTTATATATTTTGCTGTAACACACTGAACCTTGAGCAAAATCTCTCTTCACAGGGAGAGGATGGTAGAGATGGTCTTGGCATACCTGGCCCTAAAGGAAGAAAGGTATTTTTTCTTTGATCAAGTGGCTGCTTTAAGGACAATATTAAAATGTAGAAAATTAGCTACTTTATATACTAAATTAATTGATCATTCTAGAGTATAGATCATCTGTACATTATATTACTCTATCATATCAACATTTTAAATATTTGAGACACTAAAAAAGCCTTTTGGTGCAGGGAGATGAAGGTTTCCCAGGATATCCAGGACCGAAGGTAAAGTCAAATAAGTCATATAACCAAGATTACAGTATATGTACATTCTGGTACTGTTTATTCATTATTGTTAATATGAGAGCTTTTCAGTTAAATTAGAAAAAACAGAAGAGATTCTGAATGACAGTATTTTCTCTAATTTTATTCAGGGAGCTGCTGGTGATCCAGGAATCAAAGGAGTACTTGGACCCAAAGGAAACAATGGACAGAGAGTAATATATTTTCCTTTAGCTTATTAAAAAAAATATCAATGCTGAATGTTTTCATGGCTGATAGTATAATTTTGTAACATGGTTTATAGGGTGTTTCAGGTGGTGCTGGTGAACCTGGACAGAAGGGAGAAGTTGGCTATCCTGGACCTTATGTAAGCACTATTCTTCATCAGTAGTATATTTGCAATCCAACATGTTGTCTATTATATGTGAAAAGCCCCAATCAGGATGTTCTGAGAGCCATGTTCATATCTCTGTGGATTAATGAAATGTGTTGCTTATGTGGCATGGCATTACAACTTCAATATCGCGCAATACTCCCCAGTCCAAAACATCCAAAATTATTGGGGTCTTTATCAGCTCTATGCTCCCCAATACACAACATCCAAAATTATTGTGGTCTCTATCAAGAGTAACCTGAAATGGGAATGACTGTTGGGATGCAAGAGGTTTTTTTTCGAAGACAAGAAGTTTGAAAGGAAAGACAGCACATTAAGGACTCCAGCTTCCTTTGTGTATACTTTCTTTACTTTTATGCTCTCACTAATTCCCACCTTTGCAGACTATGGCTTCAGGACATTTAAATGATATTGGATGTAACTGAATAAAAATATATAATTCTTTGAAGTTTCAATTTGTGACCTTACCAACACATCAGAATCTGTTAACATCCTCTAGTTGTTGTTTTTGGATATGAATTCCCTAGCCAGAATACATCTTTAAACATTTTTTGTAACTAGCACTTCTAACCGTTGTTTGCAATCAAGCAGAGAAATACATTTGACTATCAGTATTAAGGGATGGTTCTCTATGGCATTTTAATTAATTCTCCAACACATTGACCAGTGTAATGCTAAAATACTAGCTGGCTGCTCATGAAAATATTTATTTATTCACTGTTTCAGTGAAAAGAATTAAATAGTAGCCTAATAGATATGACATCTTAGCCTAATAGAAATGAGCTGATAATTAATTCACTAAATCCAGTTTGATTAGATTTCCTTTACCAGACCCCAAACTGCATCCAGCTGTTGGAATATAATGGTTTTGTGCTTTGGTTCACACAGGGCCAGAAAGGACCAAGAGGGCCAGGCGTAGCAGTAAGGGCATTTTCTTATTACACTGTGGGCAATATCATACATGCTTCTTTTTCTATCTTTCTCATTTATTTACTTACTTACTTTGCTCATGATCCGTGTTCTGTTGTAGCTCTCAACGCAATGTGACCTGGTCAAGCAAATTAGGGATAACTGTCGTAAGTATTGGTTTAAAGTCTTTAGGGCTAGAGTTTGTGGAACATTGATTTATCAGTTTAATAATAATAATAATAATAATATAATAATAATAATAATTATTATTATTATTATTATTATTATTATTATAACAGTAATAACAATAATAACCATAACCATCATCATTTACTAAGGAAAGAAATACATTGAAATATATTACATTAAAAAACAGCGAGGATTGTATTTAATAAATTTCCTGTCCATATTTCCACTTCAAATGTACACGTTTTTTCTTTTTTATTTGTATTTACAAATAGAAATAAACATTCATTCATTAGAAAAAAAATGTTAAACTGATTTTATTAAAACATTGTCTTAAATGTGTAGTTTTCTTTTAGCAAAAGAAATTCAGACACTTGATGTCACTATAAAATATATATCCCAAAACAAGTGTGTGTTCATTTAAATAGGCTATATATACATACAAGTTTCAGTACTTGTTACCCCTGAAGGTACATTTGTTAGTTTACTTTGTTCTATTTTTAATGTACTACTTTTTCAGTGTGGAAATACAAATGTAAAAGGAAATAAAACTGATTAATATTTGTTTTCATTGTTTTTACTTTTAGCTTGTTGTTATGGTAAGTTATCGGTTTTGTTATCTGTTCTATTACATGACATTCATTGATTTAGCTAATTTAAAGATGCTTAGGACAAAGTAACAGTAACATTTCTGCTTTCTGTCTTTTCCAGGAGCTCAAGAGTGCCCTCTTTATCCGACTGAGCTGGCCTTTGCCCTGGATGCATCAAGTGGTGTGTCGAGGGCGGCTTTTAACAATATGAGGGAAGCTGTTCTTCGCCTGACGCGAAACATCACCATCACAGAGAGCAACTGTCCACGAGGAGCTCGAGTGGCCTTGACACTGTACAACAGTGAGGTGACCACTGAGATACGCTTTGCAGATGCTTTGAAAAAGCGAGTACTGTTGGAACGTGTGGAAGGCTTGCAGGCCCTGCAGACAAGTAAGCAGCGCAGCCTGGAGACAGCCATGAACTTTCTGGCACAAAACACCTTCAAGAGGGTGCGCAGTGGCTTCCTGGTGCGTAAAGTAGCTGTGTTCTTTGTGAATGGCCCTGTAAGGGTTACCCCAGAGTTCAGTAGTGCTGCACTACGCCTCTACGATGCTGGAATATCTTCAGTCTTCCTCCTGGCCAGTGAAAATCGTCAGCTCTCTCGTGCCTTGCTGGTGAGGAGCCGCAGACTCTAAACCAGAGACATTTTTTTTCATAGCCTATATATAAAAGTTTCTTTAATAATGGAAACATTATTAATATTGGAAACATTATTATTGTTTATGATATTTTTAAGTTGACATGATTGATGGTGCTAAAGCATTGCAGTTTTGGTTCTAGAAGACACTGATCATGAATCAGTGAACAGAAAGAAAATTAGCACGCAGCTTAATCTATCACATGTTTCTGTTTCAGGTCAATAACACAGCACTGGCTCAGGTTATAGTCTTACCCCCACCTGGAAGCAGTGAATACAACTCAGCTATCATGAAGATCATGAAATGCCACATTTGCCTAGGTAGAAGCATATTGTGTATGAAGCATGTGTGTACTGTGATGTAACTTCAAACTTTAAATTGTCCTAAGTGTCATGTGTAAACCAACCAAGAGATTGTCACACCCTAGATAAAAGAAATTACATATAAATGTGTGTGTGTGTGTGTGTGTGTGTGTGTGTGTGTTTTTTTTTCTCGAATTGAACCAGCTTTGTGATTCTCTATTTCCAGACTTCTGCACTCCTGATCAGATATGCGACAGTGAGTCTCTAAGTACAAGAGGCAGAAGGGCCTCCACCACTGATCTGGATATTGACATGGCTTTCATCCTTGACAGCTCTGAAAGCACTTGGCCTAGTGTCTTCACTGAGATGAAACAGTATGTTGCACACATGGTGAATCAACTGGAAATCTCAACAGATCCAGCCTCAACCACGCATCATGCCAGAGTTGCATTGGTCCAGCATGCACCATACGAGTACCTGCATAATAATAGCGGCATTCCTATCAGCATTGGTTTTGGCCTGACTGACCATAAGTCAGCACAGGATATCCAAAAGTTCCTACAGGACAAGATACATCAACTAGAAGGTGGTCGTGCTCTTGCCGCTGCCTTGGAGAGCACTGTTGAGCAAGTGTTTGAGAAGGCACCATATCCCCGCCACCTGAAGGTGGTGATATTGTTGGTGACTGGAGCAGTGGAAATGGATGAGGAGAGGCTTGTGAAGGCTGCCACTGAAATTAAATGTAATGGTTACTTTATTGTGGTGATAAGAATCGGTAAGGATATAAGTGCTGGAGATGCCCGTGTCCTGGCCCAAGTGGCTAGTGAGCCTTCAGATGTGTTCTACAAGAATGCAGATGGACCATCAGGCTTCTACAGCAGTCACCTTCAGACATTCGCACAGCTACTGCCCAAGTACCTTAGCTGTAAGTGGTGCACAGCATGTCTCTTCAAAGTCACAGGGAATGTCGTGTAAAACATTAAACTATTCACATAATACTAAACTTGAGTAAAAAATAAGACTAAATTATGGTCATTTTAAAAATCTAAAATATCTGAATTTTCTAATTAGCCTGCTGTAACTGAGAACACTCTTTGTGTGGCCCAACTATCTAAGGAGCACAGTTTGATTGATGCCTCTTGCTCCAAGTTTCCATGCCTTATAAGTTTCTCAAGCTAGGTTTACAGCAAAGGGGAGACAATCTGGTGAAGTACATCTAAACAGTTATTAATCAGCCTGCTTTATATTGGATATATACATATGTAAGACCAACATTAGCCTAATTATAAGGCAATCAGAAATGTACTTTTCCTGTGGCTTTGATAAAACATTGATTTTCATGGATTAATCAGATTTTATATTTTAACTATATATCATCATTTTGCCATTTTTTCTGTTTGTGCACATCATACTGCAGTGGAGAATGCCTTCTACATGTCCCCCAATGTCTCAAGGAACTGCCAGGGGTTTCAAAGTGACCAACCAGGCAAAATCTCTTTTAAATCACAACACACACATGAGTAAGTTTTCTGATGATGTTGTATATAATGTCCAAATTCATGAATTCTTTGCATGTGGCATATTTGTATGTTTGTTTTATAACACACACACACACACACACACACACACACACACACACACACACACACACACACACATTTTTATTCAACATATATAAACATATGTTTGTTATTTTATTCTAGGAAAAGCCATAAATACCATCAACAGCAAGAGGTCAAAGAAACACCTAATGGTATGGAGATTTCTTCCATTGTTCATGTAATGCAAAGGTGTTTATACACACTTTCTAATTAATGAATTCAACTACTTTAATATGCACCCATCACTGTCAAGTAATAACTCAAAACTCCAGAGCTGCTAAAACACAGATCCACCCAGAGCATGTTTCAATCAGCTGTATACATTGGGGAAAATCTAAAAAAAAAAAAAAAAAAAACCCTGAGAATTTCAACAGAGCAGAGGTGTATCAGATGCTAAAAACAAGCAGTTGGAAAATAATTGTTGGAAAAAGTAAATGCAATAAGAATAAATGAAGATCTGTGGATGAAGTAAATAAAGATCAAGCGTAACAGGCATCTGGCATCTTACACCCCACAAATACACTAACACAGTACAGAATCAGAATCAGAAACAGAAAACCTTATTGATCCTGCAGGAAACTGCTTATGTTACAACTGCACAGACACAGACACAGAGATAAGAGAAAAATAAAATACAAAGTCTAAATACATCCAATAAAAACTCTGCAGAAAATACTCAATATGAAAATATACTGATATATACAGAAATGCCGGGGTATAAATGCTACAGATAAGTAACTTACAGTTATGGGAATTACTAGTAACACAAAAGGTGGTTAGGAGTCTGTTATAGCAAGAATAAGAGATAGGTAATATTGGTATAAGTAGTGATATTTCATATGGTAAGGCTATTGTACAAAATACGAAATTGTCCATAACTAAATCATATAGTACCCAATAAGAAAACTGTACATGATATTGCAGATTGTAAGAATATTGCAAATAATTTTAAGTTATTGCACATAATGATAATGTTTTAACAGCCAATAAGAAAATAGCAGAGTTTTGCACATGGTAGACTATTGCACAATACTGCACGTAATAATAAGATAATAATGCACATTTCAACCAGATAGGAAATTGCACAGTAGCATCAGGTTTTTGCACAGATGATTGTGTGGATTTGTGACAGGGGGAAGAATTATAGAGTCTCGTTCAGTGTAGTGCTTTAAGATGGTGAGTCTGGGGCTAAATGTACTTCTCAGTTCAGCCACGACACTGTGGAGAGCATGATCTGCATTGTCCAGTCTGACAATATTCTCCTTTCTGCCACAATTTCCACATTGTCAAGTTCGTCACCCATGATTCCACTTTCCTTATCAGTTTGTTGGTGGCCAGAGTTCTTTGACCAGTCCATCTTATTGTCCATGTTCACACAAAAGTATTTGTTGTCCTGCAAAATCTCCACATCCACTTCCCTAATGGACAGGGGACTGACAGAAAACCATGATCTTCTCAGGCCCATCACTAGTTCTTTGGTCTTATTGATGCTGAGCTGCAGCTGATTCAGCCCACACCACTCAACAAAACTGTCCACAGAACTGTTCCCTGAGGAGCTCCAGTACTACACACCACTGTGTCAGACACACATCCCTGTAGCCACACATACTGTGGCCTTTCAGTCAAGTAGTCCATAATCCACAAGACTAAAGGAGCATGAACCTGCATAGCAGACAGTTTACTCCCCAGCCGTGCTGGCTGAGCATGACCCACAGAGCATGATCCTCAGGGATCCACCTGGCTTGTCTATGTGGCTGTTGTCTAGGTGCCCTGGATGGCGAACTGAAGGTGAGACAGATGAAGAGAAACAGAGAAAGAGAGACAGCAACTCCAGGGTTCAGTGTTAGCTGAACGAGAGCTATAGTTGCAACAGGGAAAGCTAGCATTTCTAAATTGGCCGCATCTGAATAGTTTCTTTTATTTAAACATTTTCTGATATACTTTCCTTCATTTTAACTAGTAGAACCACATGCTGCTTACTTCTGCCACTACACTGAGTGAATGAGTTACTGGGCTACAGATCAGGCCAGATAGATAAGGAGCTTTTACTCAGCTATTCATTCTGTCAGAGTGCTTAGCTTTAACAACTCATGGGTACACATCTTGCCAACCATATGGATAATGTTCTTTAGAAAATCTGTTTTCTGTTTAGGTCTTCAGGCTTCTTAAGGGCTTGTTCTAACAGTTCTAATTATAAGTATAATTATAATTTGGCTCTCCTTGCAATATGTTCAAAATGAGAGCTTCCATTTGGTTATTCATTATTATATGACAATGCATAATATTTCTCCTTATTGATAACTTGCACAAGGCCTATAAGGCCAGAATTAGTGGTGTATGTTTTTACGTTATCCTTGTACAGAATGAAGGAATTCTAAACTATTCAAATAAAATTGCATTCATTAAATTTTATCATATAGAAAACTGGGATGAAAAAAAGAAATGTTGCATGACCAGTGGTGCAAATGAAAAATATTATTTGTGTTTGTTTGTATGTGTGTGTGTGCTTGTGTTTGTCCAGATCCAAATGTTATAGACCTCCACCTGGTGAACGTCACGTCCACAGGCTTCACTTTGTACTGGGTCAGTGATGATCCAGAAGCCACCAATGAGGTCACTGTGACTCACCTACAGGATCATCGCCTGGTATTTAAAAAGAACATAACAGGCCACCATTTGGCCGTCCATCAACTGGAAGCTGCCCAAACCTATCATGTAACTGTCACTGGTCGCAACCTTAAGGGACAGGTTACCAGGACCTACAAAGGCATCATAACCACAAGTAATGTTTCTATGTTATTCACTAAATATTTGCTAAAAACACACTCAAAATTCTTTGCTAACAAATAAATGTTCACCATTTGAGTACCTTTATTAGCCAGAAAATCACATATATTTTATTTATCACTCAATAAAAAGCCACCTAATATAATTATAATTATAATGTGGAAGACAAGTGTTTGAAATTTAAAAATGGAATTAAATGAAATGAAACAGTTAAAACACTTAAAGTTAAAGGAAAGCCTAGAATTTGACTTCACATCACCACACAGCCAGTTAATAAGATGTCAGACACGGACTGTTGCATATTCTTTCCGTGTCATTTATTCAGTTGTTCATATGTATACAGTACTGTGCAAAAGTCTGTGGAAATAATATTTAAAAACTGTTTAGATGAGCAGTAAGTGTTTTCGGCATTGTTATTACTAAATCTACTAAATAAAATTAAAAATAATAATTTTTTTTATCCGCGCTACATGTCAGCTGGTTTTCGTGAGGGTCAGGCGTCCCATTACATTTGTCCATGCAGCGCTCTAGGTCTCAGCTGGTTTTTGTGGGGGTCAGGCGTCCCATTACTTTTGGCCATATTATATGCACACAAGTAGTGGGATGCCTGACTATTACACCAACAGGGACTTTAATGACCGTGCATTCAGATGAATAGACTTTCATATGGAGTTGGTCCCCTTTACAGCTGCTATAATGCTCTGGACGCTGAGAGTAACTTGTTTTTCAGTAACAAACTAGATAAAACGTGAATACCCTGGCAGGGGCAAATAGCTTTGGTTTTATATTTGATTTGATTACATTAATGTTTATGTTGAGATTTACAGAAATGTTTGAATTGTAACTGTGTAACTGTGTTAAAGGGAACACTGCTGTTAAAAAGCTCCTTATTTGTTCAAAGTATTTGCAAACCAAATGCTATTGTACTTTTGTTCAATACATGCACACAATAACAATGCAATACACTACTTTTGAATTGTCTTGGCGTTGGCATTTAAAATCATGCGATTAACTTGAAAGCGATGTTAGATAATTAAAATTCATTTCTATGATACAATTTTTTTTCTAGAATATCAAGCAGGACTACATTTTTGATTGAAGATAATACTGATATTTCACTCAGAATTATTTATCTATTTGAACAGAAGCAGCAGACCTCAAAAATGTTCCTGAGGGTGAAGTGACCGGGGTAGCGTCAACTGCACCACTGAGTAAACCAGAAATTGGTGAGTAAATCGGACCCCCTTTTTGTTAAATCAAACTATTTAGTCAGTAGCCTGGCTTGGTAGGATGTGCTAGGACAGCAAAACATGCCAAATATTAAATTAGTTTATGGTTTCAGATACATGGCTGCTTCTTTGAAGCATCAAAAGTCAAAAGTTTGTACACAATATGGATTGTATCATTTTTGGTAGAAATGTTTAATCTGTAGCAGAGAAATGTAGATAGTGCTACTTTAAAAATTAAACATAACATTTCAAAATGTTGATAACTGAAAAATAGACTACATTTTTTTTTCAGTTCTACATTTCATATAATGTATGTCACAAAACTAGTTATCATCATTTAAGTTCAGTTTCGTTTAGTTACATATTTACTGCATTTCTGGACAAGTTGTGGTTATATTTCTGTAAGTTAGGGTCCAGAAATACTAAAGTACTCAGTTAATGAGCTGCGAACTTTATTAAACTTCATGATGCTCCTTTTTTATTTGCTTGTTTACTTGATTACTGAACATTTATTTCTAACCAAACAGTTTGTTTCTGCCAAAGAAAAATGTAGTAGTTCACAAGAGGAATGTTTTTGTTAACAATTCATTTTCCAGTTTTACACTATAAATGTATCTAAGACTGAACTCCAGGAGGTGAAATCCCTGTAAACATTTTAATGAGTTTCCCACCATAGTGTATGAAGGACCTCTGACCCACTGAGAATTACCAGCTGTGTTCCCCCTTCTGCATTAGAAACATAAGGCATACCAAAGCCGTGATATCATTCAGTGCACGGACCAGTCACACAATACCTTTGACTTTACTTTAACATCGCCTAGAGTGAATTTTTCACATAAATCATGCTAACCTATCTAACACTTTTTAACTACTAACATATCATAGCACCTAAAACACAGCTGTTCTGCAAAGATGACAAGTTTTGGTAACCCCACAGCAAATGAGAAAGAATGAAATCAAATTAGTTTCAGATGGTGGGTGTGTTGCATGTTGTATGCTGTAGCAGAAACTTTTTGTTTTGCATTTCTTTAAAAAATGAACTATTGGTTTTATTCATGTTTGTGGCAAGAAAATTGTTTGGCTAAAAGTCAAATGCCTCTTTCAGCATACTGACATACCTCAAACATATACAGATGTTGCAGTGTTATGTCTGAGAATGTAGTGCCGGAAGTCTGATTGAATTGTTTTATTGTATTATAATAGATACTGAACTAACTGCATTCATTAACATTGGCAGACATTAATATTTGGGACAGGATTCAAACAGTGGGTCAGAGTTCAGTCAAACAAATCATAAAGCAGAGCTACAGTTGAGACAATATAATGAAAATTCTTCTTACTCAGTGTTGCTTAATGAATAGCCGTTGTAACAAATGTTCAGATTATGAATAGAACATACAGTTTGACTGAAAAACCCTATTGTTTGAATGTAATTACATAAAGCTAACTCACAGAAAGCTTTCCAGCTCATTCAAATGCTTAGCTGCAGCAATATGCTTACAGACTCTTAAAGACTCCAAACCAGTTGACATCACTAACTCTCTTACCTTTTTTACAATTCACCGCCTTCTTTTTTTGCATGTTGTGGCAAATGACTTTGCAGACCCGTGTTCACATGACTTTGACATCGGACTGCCATGCAAAGACTTTGAGGCTAAATGGTACTTTGACAAAAAGAATGGATTCTGTACCCAGTTCTGGTATGGAGGTTGTGGAGGCAATGAAAATAGGTTTGACACCGAGGTGCAGTGTCTCAAACGCTGCTTGAATACAGGTAGGTGTTTTTTTGTCCCAAGTAGGGGAGTGTGGTGTTGTTTGACAGAGAAAGCGCAGTGCAATCAAATCCTCACAGAAATGTGCTTGGACACTGTGTATACATAACATGAGGAGTCCTTCAGTGCTAAGTGTCAGCATTCCACATTCCAGAGAAGAAGGCCGTCATATAATGACTGAGGGAAAAGCACTAATTGGTGCTTAGTCTAGTAAAACATTTGGAATGTTTGTATAAACTGTTTTTCAATGGACATGAAGGCTATTGAATGTGTATGCTTAAAATGGTCTAATTATTTGAAATTATTTTATTATGTAAATTTTTGGGGGGGACGGGGCAGGATGGTGCAAGTGCTGATTGTTGGGGCAGGATGGTAGAGATGCTCAGTGTGACTTTAGGCAGAAATGAATTTAAATGTTATTCAACACTAAGTCTTGTTGAATGTCTTGTTTTCCCTGTTTTCATTTCCTGAAAGTTTGGGTTACCCTGACATATGATACACTGGAGATATACAGCAGGAAATGAAACGGTTCCTACATATTTAAAAATGACATCAGAATAATTGATAATGTTTTTTTTCTGACACCTACAGTGCTGGAGCCACAGGCGCTGCAGAATACAGACAAAGTTAAATTAGACGTTAATGCTGCTCCAGGTAAGTCTCCTAGGGAAACCACCTAATACTGACACATCAGCAAACTTTAGAAATGTCTCAAAACAGATCCATGTGTTCCCACGCCTGTGAAAAGCTGTCATTGTGAAAAGCTGTTATTGGATCTTCTTTTTTTAAAAAGCCTTCAAAGGCTATTAATGGGGCATACATATTTTTGAAACATTTACTGAAATGTTGCATGGGCACATCAAAAACTACCTCACCAATGACCTACATAATGTTCTTTGCAGCAACCTTTCAACATCTAGTTTACAGACAGAGGGGGGGGTTGCATTTACAGCCAGTTCTCCCCATAGATCTGATTTTGATTACCAGATGCTTTCAGTTTTCAAATGCTGTTTAAATGCTGATATTGGTGAAGGCATGTCATGTGAGTTCAGCCTATAGGATAGCATGTCTTACATTTTCATGAGAAACTTAATTTTCAGACACAACTCGTGCAACCATGCAACAGTTTTTTACTTTAGTTTTAATTGGTTCATCCCATTAGGCAGTCCAATATTGACTGCTTACAAAATTATTAATTTGAGCTGAATGATTAACTAAGTATAAATGCAATACATTAAATGTTTCATGTAACATATTTATACGGGCTATTGATTTTTTATGTTTGACTGAAGTTTTATCTGTAAAACAGGTTGTTTTTGATATGATATTTACAAATTTTAGATTTCTGAAAATATAATACAAAGTGCATCCTAAAATTAAGGTGTACTGGCACGAAATGACACGATAGTGGTGTTTGTGTAGTGTCTAAAAGATTATACATTATTTTTTTGATCTCCCCCAATAATCTTGCAGTCATGTAATGTCTATGTCCCACCACAGGCCACTCAAATTCTTTGGTTGCTTCTGTGAAGAATTAAAGCCAGCTGAAATACTTTTTTACTGCAAATGAATTGTCATGTCTAAATTTTTTACTGTTTATTTAAAATTTTATTTTCATAATTTTCATTGTTATAAAAAGGACTTGCGAGGCTGCAAGTTTTTATTTAAATAAGTTGGAATACACCTGATTCCACTTTATGGTTGATCTTAATCTTTAACAATTAGTCATGTGTGTCTCTTTACTGAGATAAGATTGGACAGTCATGTCTTACAAGCGCTGGGCTTATTTGAGTGTTTGTCCTTTATGGCATTTACTTAAACCCTTTTCATTATTTTTTAAGGTTTGGACATTTGTAAACTGCCCAAAGAGGAAGGCACCTGTGTCAAGTTTGTATTGAAATGGTTCTACGACTCCATTAGCAACAGCTGCACCCGCTTCTGGTATGGAGGCTGTGGTGGTAATCTGAATCGCTTTGACACACAAGAGAAGTGTGAGAAAGAATGTGGGAAAGGAGGTGAGCATACTTAGCAACTGCTAATTATAACAATGATCATAATTAAAAAAAAAAAAAAACCATAGTGTCACTGTTATAACAGTATGCTTTAATGTGTATAAGGTATAAGGTTTACAATGATGTAGTCCTCTTAAAGGACTACAGCTACATCTTTAAGACTTTAATATTTAAATGAAACAATACAGATTTGTGTCATTACAACCATTTTGTAAAAATTATTTCAAATAATTAAAATGCATTATTATTAGGGTTAATGTATTATTTCATTAATTCCATTTCTCTATCCTATTCCATTTTGTACTTGTTTGTTCTTTTCAGTAAAATTCAGTTGCAAGGTAAAAAATTTGAGCTGAGACTTGACTCGGACTTGGGTGTTGTGACTCGTGAGTCATAACTCGTAAACAATGTTCATTTCATTGATTTATTTATATCTCACACTCTTTCCAATGACTCCTCGTTTGCCATAATCCGAAAACTAGCCAAACACCCTTCACCTCGCCCCAGGGTCCCATTAATTTTGTCCAAGGTGAATGGGTTTTCGGCTAATAACTCCGGATCGCCAGGGGGCCATTATGTTAAACGAGGGGTCGTTGGAAAGATGCCACTGAGCCCTATCTAACTGTGAAGTTTCACATTTAGAGTGCGAGATACATTTTTCATATTTAACATTTAGATTTAAG
>JBBIGA010000002.1:5764332-5808911 GCA_037576975.1 Alestes dentex
TATTGGAGTAACATTTGACTAGTGGTATCTGTACTTTCACTTAAGTACTGAAGTTAGGTACTTTGTCCGCCTCTGTGCTTAGGTCACTGCTTTTGGAGTGTATGAGTGAGCAGAAAAATTGTGTTTTTTAACCATCATCTCAAAAATGCGAGAGCGATCATGGTTTTAAACTTTTTTAAAATCATTTTTAAAAAAGCATTTTTAAGCATTTTAGAGTGATGTCATTCTTAAAAATAACTCAGATGAAGACAAGCTATGTCTCAACCCAACACCAGGCTCATCAAAAATCAACTAAATTAATAAAAACTAAATAAATAAAAACAAAATGTTTACATTTTAATGTACTGTATTGCTCTTTTCTCAATTTTTACATCATTGTATTCTTTGCTTTTTCATCAGCACACATCAAACAAGCACCTGTCATTGCTGCAGTGAGAACATAGAAGTACACTGATGAAGATTTAATATTCACCTCTGCTAAGACTTGGAGGGAAAAAAAGCACCAAAAAACCAAGATGCCTGCACTGGATTCTGCCAAAGGAAAACCTTTGAAATAATACTTTTCCACAAGAAGAGAAAAAAGACCAAATAGATTGCTGCATGATATTTTTAACTGGTGCTAGATAGTGTTTTTCTATGTTTTTGTTTTCAGAGTCATTTCCAGTGTCTAAAGAGTACAATTCCAGAACAAATAGATGTTTGTTTCTTTGTTTTGTTCTCTACGGGAATTTGTGGTTTTATAAAAACGTGTATGAATGTGATGAAAACATATCAATAAATCTGTTTTGTTATAGAGCAGGATGTTCGGTCTAGTGTTCAGTCCATATAGTCCATCTAACACAAAAAGGCACTCCAGATACCCTCTTTGTTCTTCCACTTCTTGTTTGCAAGAATCTCTTTTCTGTTGCTCACATGCTGGGACGCTCAAAAAAAGATCAACATGTTTTTCATTTCAAGAATCCGCACTGCTGTTTACACGTCTAACTGAATCTGGCAAAGTTAAAACACCTAAATTATCATGACTGTCGTCTATTTTGCCAGTGAAGATAAGTCACTCCTTTAAAAAATGCACTTCTGGAACCGTTGGCTCAAAGCAGACATGTGCTGCTAAAAATATTTTAACCCTAACGCTGTTAAGAATCAGTTCTAAGTTGATTCACCAGACTTTTATAAGCACTAGATAATACTGATTCAATCATAGAATATATAATATAAGAACAAGTGGAACATGTGAGGGTACTGGGGTGTTTTTTCAACTTTGTGTTTTCATTAGGAAATGGAAAGACATGAATAAAATAGTCTTTATATTAAACTTTGTCTTAAGGTGTTGTTAATCTGACTCTTATGTGCAGTGGAACAACTTTTTCATCCCTACACCTCCCTCTTCTCTTTGCATGGCTGCAGGGTCTAAGAAATCTGTGCTAGCTTCCCTCAGAATAGGCACGAGTGATTTTTGCCGTTACGATCATTCAGAGACTGTTTGAAAGCTATGGAACAAATGTGTTCTCTGACTTGTGTTGAGCTAGGCTATTGTGGACAAACGCAATGAGTCATTTTGAGTGGAATGTCCTTTTATGGCTCTGGAGATCACTGACCAAAAAAAAAAGAGAGAGGCAGATGGAGTTTTATAGGCAGGATGAAGCAATAAAGAAAAAAAAACTTTATTTAGCATGAATTGTGGGTTGGATTTCACACGGCTCATCTTCAACCCTAACATAAGTATTTCCATGACTGAAGAATTCTTGCAGACTTTGTAAATCAGAATAAATCGTAACCAAATTTGGTCAGATTGTGGCTGCAGTGAGGGTGGGGGACATTTTGAGGAGGAGGGAAGATTTGCTGTCTCCCTTTTCAGCCGAGCCAAGCCCACAACCTACATTTCCTCTCTCTTCCACACAATCCCACGCTTTTCACTGCACTGGAAATGAAAGCACAAAACAAGTAGGAGTGGGTGAGGAGTGAGGAGGGGTCTAGGCACAAATTTGCTCACTTCTCCTGAGTCAGGCACCATAGCAACAGAAGTCAACAAACACCAAGACACATTTAATATTCATTTTGAGGGCCTTCCCTCTGAGAATTTTTTAGTCAACTCAGAGAACAGGAACCCTCTATTAACTGAATGTTTACAAGAAGGATACATTTCATATTGCAAGAAGCACTAAATCTACAGACACAGATCAAGCCACGTCTTGTAAAACCCGGCAAGGAAACCCACCTATCTAAGTAATGTTTGAAAATATGTGGCAATATATTCTGTTCACATTTTAGAATATAGAGATGACATGTAATCATTTTCATTTCCAGAGAGACAGTCCTCAGTACGGAGACAGTCCCCATATATATAAAAGCAAATAATGTAAATAACTTTTCCACTGATTTCACCTGGTGAAATGTTGAAATATGTCCGGTTAAACATAAACCTTTTGATTAAACAGACTTGGCTTATGCTTAGTTCAGCCAAGTACAGTAAACAAGCTTGAAGAGCTGTGTTTATTCGCCAGAACTGGTTTTTCAACAGCCGTCTGTATTTGAAAATATATAGTACAAATGTTTAGTTCTTCAAATACAATGTATATTCAGATGTACCAAAGCATAAATATGTAATTATGACATTTGGCATGAGGTTTGCACACTTGTGGTTAGAAGTCTGCATTGAGACCGGGACGTAAAAAGTGCTGAAAATCCCATCAAATTACAAATGATAGAGAGAAGGGGCTCCCACACTACCAACCTACATACACGCCATGTCATCAGGGCTGGGACCAAAAATTTCCCCTGAATGTTGTACCTATTGTGGTCCACAACAATCAGTCAGACACCATCCACCAGTGTACCATCCGTGTACCCCCTTGAAATATGTGTACCTACTGTACTATTCACTCAAACCACTGCATTAAAAAGTTTCTCAGTGTACCTTTATATTCAGGTGACAAAAGACTGTACAGTTTAGACAATACCATACCATTCCATTAATGCATGGAACTTCCATCTTATTTCATTTGATACTATAAAGTTCATAAAAGTATCCAAATATTGTTATGAATATTGTAGGATTACACCTTTTATAGTAATGTTCAGGGAGGGGTAATAGTTCTTCCACTGTGATAGGGCATCAGGCGCAATATAAGGTCACATTTGAAGATCAGGCATAATAGAAGATGGAACATCAGGCCCTAACAAAGGAATGCAATTTGGTCATCTTCCTAACAAGGAGGATGCCATCCCTTTTCAAAACACATATTTTACATTATCTAAACTGGCAAGCTAACTGGTACTTGCTATAGGACATATATTATAAGCATTTAGGTTAAACAAAGAGTTACTTGTTATTCAGAACTGACAAGTAGAGCAAAAGCAGACAGTAAATAATTAGCTAACTAGCCAGTGAATTGCTTTCTCAGGTTTGAAAATAAGAGTAACTCTGTCACACTAATTACATTTTATTAACTACAATAACTAAATTAAATACCTTCTTGGAAGTTAATGCAAAATACAAGGAAAATGTACTCTAACAAGAATATTTTTAATTTGGTAGTTTCCATCTCCTGATGAAATTTAAGTAGCTACCTCTTCAACATAACAAGGCACAGATGGCATGTCAGTGTTATGTCTTTCTACTTTTATAGGCTTGCAAAACAACAAGCAGTGCTTGAATGCATACCATGCTGGCTCCGCCAAGTCAGAGTTTCCTCTGAGTAAATTTATCTCAGGCCAACATCAACGGCAAGCATTAACCACCCAGAAAAAAAATTCCCTTGGTACACACACAAGCACTGAACCACTGACTACTGACTTTCTGTTTAATAACATTCTGTTGGTTCTTTGCTGACTCATAGACAGAGTTTTATTTAAAGGAAAATTCAACAGAGGAACACAAAATAGTCAAAGGAACTCACTCATTATTTGTATGAAATTTGTTCCAAGCACGTCTTTACTGAAGCTCAGTGCTCCAAATTTATGTAAGATAACACAGGAATATTGTAGCACCCCTGCATTTGGTGCTCCCACAGCAGCCACACTTTTATGATGAAAAAAGATTTCTCTATGAAAAATTAGCATTAATCCACACTTTACTTTCTGTATAAAAAAACTATTCATAAAAACTATGAATAAAATCTATAAATCTCCTTTTGTTTTTACTAATAACTGTTTTTAAGCCATCCATAATTTTTATAGATCTTTTTGTTTCATTTGTTCTGTACCCACATTGAAAATGATGGTCTTCATAGGACGTACAGCCTGCTTTGACCCCTCTTGTAGGTGGCCAGAGAGTTCTTCAACCTGTTCAGCTTATTTTTCATGTGCACACCAAGGTATCTGTGGTCCTGAGAAATCTAAGAACATGACCCTCAGGGAACCTCCTGGCCTTTCCAGGTGGCTGTAGGCAGTGCATTGGCCTGTAGTTTGATGGGGCACTGGGGAATACCAGATGTTTTCCATAGCAAAGGCACTTTCCTGCTACTGAGGCACGAGTTGAAGATCCTCAGCAGTACTCATCTAGCTGGTGGACGAAGAACTTGAGCACCTGTGGGTTTATGCCATTTGGGTGCAGCACCTTGGCAGGGTGGAGTCTGTGTAGTTCTCTCCTCATTTGGTCCTTGGTGATGGTGACGGATAGTCCATGGATACTAGAGTCTTTATCAGCACGAGAGGGGTTGGGGGGAGGAGAGGTGGAAGACGTAGAGAGGTAGGATGTAGAGATGCACTGATGGAGGGAGCTGGAGTGCCGTAAGGGTTATGCTGGAACTAGAGGAGGTGTGGGCTGAGGCCTATTGTTGAACATTTTAAAAACAGGTCAAACTCATTGGCCCTCCCTACATTTCCATCAGTTCTGTGACCGCTAGACTTAAAGCCTATGATTGTCTTCTTGCCTCTCCACACATCTATGTTGTTCTGCTGGAGCTATCTTTCTCCTGTAGCTGTCCTTTCCCTTCTTAAACTCCACAAACAAGCGCCTTTGTGCCTTCTTGGCTCCCTCCATGTCACCTGACCTGAATGCATCCTTCCTGTCATTCAGAACTGCTTTGATGTCTTTGCTGACCCATGGCATGTTGTTGGGAAGAACATGCCATATTGATTTTACTGGTACAGTGTTGTCAACACAGAACTTGATTGATAGGTGGGCAGGAGATGCACTAGGTTGTGGTCAAATTACCCAGAGGTGGGATGGCTGTCAGCTGTATGCCTCATCTGTAATTTTGTGGTCACAGATTGGATGATGTCACACTCTGTCATCGCATTTGCTGATGGAGGAATGTATACAACACTGACAATCACGAGAACTCTCTAGGCAGAAGGTACGGATGTAGCCCCACCGCTAACAGCTCAGTGTCCGAGATGACAATGTGGCACCACTCATTAACAAAAACAGCAAGCCCTCCCCCCCCTTATGCCTTCCACTGTCGCGCCAAGTTCTGTCTACCCAAACACATTAAATAACCAGCAATGTCTACGGCAGAGTCAGGAACACGCTTATGCAGCCATGTTTAAGTAAAGCACATCAACTGCAAAATTCCCTGTTGTGTCTGACTACTGCCGCAAGCCCATTTATCTTGTTGTACAGTGACCTCATGTTGCGCATAATAAAGGAGTCCTCCCTGCTCCCCAGGCTGTTGTCCATTCATGGGTGCTCTTTTTCCTTGAGCTTTTACTCATCCACAGTGCAGTCATAATGTGTCTGTCCACTGAATAACAATAAAACATACCAAAATTAAACATTTAACTTAGAACAGGGAAAACAGTTGCTGGCTGAGTGGTGGTTAGTGTCACGTCTCCCCTCGTATTCTTCCAAGCACTCTAAGCAGGCGCACATGCAGACTTCCATTTTTACTCTTTATTGGTAACCTTAAATCAAACGGCACGTGGGCCCAAAACTGAACAGTAACCAAAAGGAGATCCAAGAAACATTCACATTAGAATCAGGATGACGGTGGATCAGCACTCAGGTCCACTACTCACAAACTTAAATATATACTCCCAAACCCCAATACCCAATCACAACAAAGACATGCTTTCTCTTGAGCACACCGGCAGCTGACTTACATAAGTCAGCTGACTTACATACATAATTAAGAATTACATAACAAAAAGCCCTGGCGGCCGCGTCACTGCCCCAGACCTGACGGAAGTTTAAAGTGGTCAAATGACACCAGTAAATAGAGCTTTAGAGTATCTTATATTTAATTCTTGCCCACTGGCACACTGTAGCTAAAAACAAATTTTCCAAGTTAAAGCACATGATACCAGAAAGGCGGTCACTGGAGTGAGTTTGATCATATCAATTATTTAGTGTAAGCAACAATAAGTATTGTATGTGTCACCAGCAATGAGTCTTAGAGATAAATTATTCACTAAATCTAGAGTTTTAATGTATTAGCAAGAGCATATATGTGAATCAGGTCACAGTAAACAAGAATTGATAATAATGTTGCATCAATGGTCTTTTTATGATGAATAAGAAACAGAGGGTTCAAACAATTTTTACGATAAAGTCTACATAACACAACATAATGTCATCTCAACAGAGATAGTTTTTACAGTCCACACTCCTACAAAAAAACTGAGGAGCACTTCAACACCTGGCGGACAATGATTCTTGACTTCTTTAACAACAAACCACAGACAACACACATGGGTTAACATTCCCCCACCTCCATAACACCGAGCACTGGGGCACCACAGGGCTGTATATTAAGCCCTCTCCTCCACTCCCTCTTCATACTGCAAGCCCTCCCATGATTCCAACATCATTGTCAAGTTTGTGGATGACATCACTGTGATAGGTCTAATCTTGAATTAGCCTAATGGAGAGAGGGTGGAGGCAGTACAGAGTTTTCAATTCCTTGAGGTATATGTCAGCCAGGACATGCCGTGGGCCACCAACACAACTGTACTGGGCTAAAAAGGGTGTTCCACTTCCTGAGGAGCCAACTCCCACACCTGGTCAAGTTCTACAGGTGCACCATAGAGCCAGTTATTGCATACTGCATCTCAGTAAATAATTGTGCAAAAATAGCCATCAATAGCCGCAACAGGGTCAAAAAAATTACAGTATGTGATAAATAAATGGAACTTGAGTAAAATTTACATTGACTTTGCTTATTTTGTTTATCGGGAGTGCATTTGTGTGTGAAGTTTAGTTTGGATGAGTCCTGATTCAGGAGTCTGATGGCCTGGGGGAAGTTTCCCAGACTGGTAGTGAAAGCCTGTATGACACAAAACCTTTTGCCAGATGGAAGGAGGGAATGCTGTGGAGTGATGTCTTTGAATGCTGAACTGAAGCCTATGAACTGAATTTTCACAGCTGACACATATCCTTTTTGTTCAGATGGGTGATGGCATGATTTTACGTGTCTCATGATGAGACACCTCTTAAAGATCTTCATGATGATCTTTATGTATTATGAAATGACAGTCATTGAGGCAGGACACTGAAGGCTTCTTCAGTATGAAGATGATGGTGGTGGCTTTGAAGCATGTTGGAACAACAGTTGCACTCAGTGATATATTGCGATGTCTATGAGAACATTGGTCAGCTGGTCTCCACATTCTCTCAGCCTGGAATCTTGTCCGGTCTGGCGGCTTTCTGTGGGTATGCTCGGACAGAGCACCTGGTTGTTAGAGGTTGGGGGGTGATCCTCCTTGCTCCTGTGCTCAAGAGGAGTCAAAGAAAGGCAACCCATAGGAAGAAGAACTAAACATGGAATAACTAACTGTAGGTGTGCTACCTGCACACGGAGAGGTATATACACACACTGCCAGAGTCAGACAATGCCTCCACCATCTGAGGCGGTTAAAGAGGTTCAAGGTCTCCACCATCATCTACAAAAGGATCTACACGGGAGTCCACACAGAGCCCGACAGAGGGTGGTGCATGCAGCTGAATGCATCATCAGATCTCCTCTACCAGCCCGGCAGGACATCTATGCTGAAAGGTGCAGAACCCGGGCCCTCAGGATCACAAGAGACACCAGCCACCCTGTACACAAACTATTCAGACTACTGAGGCCAGGGAGATGTCTCCACAAGCAATTAGACTTCTCATCCACAGCACATAATGGACAACACCTCACACAGACACAGAGACTTTCAGTTCCATTCTCCCTTTCTACTCCCTTTGCACACCTGCACACTTGGAACACGTAAGCTAAAACAGAGACAAGGCGCAAGACAACAGCAGAATGTTACAGTAGTACAGACATAGTGATTTTGTTAACAGGGGTGGAGGGTTTTGTTTTGATATAGATTCATCAATCAGTGAGTATCAGGACAACTGGAATGACAAGAATGAATCTGCATCTATTTGATATCCGTGAAAATGAATAAAACATTTGGGGCTGTGGCTTTGGACACTCTGGCCCTCCAGTGTGGAGAATCTATTCCTCAAATGTCATTTATATATTTTACACCAGATTAGATTTAGTTTGATTGCAGTGAGTGTAGGATTATTTTCCAGCCATAAGTTTTCCAGCCAACAGTTTTTACTTTCAACACTTTAAATGACTACAATTTCATTTAAACAAACCTATTTGGTTAGTTTGAACTGTCAGTCTTCCACTCACTAGGACTATTAATGGTTATAATGCAGCATCTTAAACAGTGCCGTGATTGTCTTGTTTATCAATTTGTAACCAACAAACTTTTTCCTTCAAGGGAGTTCATAGACAAAATAAATATGCAATTATCAGGATAAAAATAGAATTCATCTATATAAAACTTGTATAAACTATTGTATATTTTGTACTTAGCTGCTTATTTATTAATGTGTAAAAAGATACTAAGTTGATGAACACAGAAGTGTCTGACAGATTTTTTGATGCTCAAAAAGGTTTAGTCTGCGCTGCCGATTACACACACAGATTTTTGATCTCTTGAGCACAGATTAATGTGCCTTATAGAGAAAGGGTTGAGAGAGAAAAGTGAAATGATGAGATGAAATGATAGAGCTAGAATTATATAATCAAAGGGCATATCTACAACACACTGCTAAAAAGCAAAGTTCAGGTATCTTCAGAGCCAATTACTGGAGGACAAAGACATCCCAGCAAATCTTTGCCTTTGCTATCTGTTCATGTCTATCTAAAATGTGATATTTACTGATACATGTATGAATTTTGGTCTGCCTTGAACAAACATATGTTTCATTTTCACTGCAGATGCCAGAAATATACCAGAAGTAGAAATATTTATTTAGGGGGAAAAAAAGTAATAGTATATACCATATTTTGAATATACACTACGTAAATAATCAACTCCAAACATTGCACAATTTTGACAGGTCTTGACCTCTAGCCTAAAGGAATTCAAACAACCTTAGTTTACCTGTTAATATGTCAGTGTTAATTATGGAGACTCTTATGTTAGGAAACTCCTTAACACTGTATACAGCAGTGGCCCCATTACTGTTTAGGTGACTGCTTCTTCAGTTTACTTTCAGAAATGGGTGGCTTTAAACATGCCCATCTAGGGCACCATTTATTACTTCAGTGTCATCTCAAGAGCAAACAACTTGGCATAGTGCGAATACAGAGCATAGCCTACAAACTACCGAGTACAGTGCCGTGTGCAAAGCCCATTAAGCCTTCACAGCTGGAAGAGCCAGCTGCAGGCAATTACAGATGTATAAGTTCAAACAGCTTGAAAAAAAAATGCAACCTCGTGCAAGGGGTCATAATACTGTATGACCAAGTTGAAGAAAACAAGTGATATCATTGAATGAGCTTTTGTCTTAAGCAGGACATTTGTTTAAATAAATATAGTTTAAAACCTCTTTTAACATCTGCAATGCTTAAAATCTTCAAAGTAAGCAATTAAAAGATCCCTTTGACAAATGTACAACTTGTGTCTGTCCCAGCATAACAAAACACACACCACCTCTTTGAGGTCATATGCTGCAGTTCCAGGCTCAGCCTGTGAGTCATCTTTCCACATGGAAACATTTTCCCCTAAGATGTGGTGGGGGTTTTTGTTTATATAAATTCAATAAGGCCTTTACTCTTTGAGAGTTTGGAAAATAGCCCTCAATTTTTAAAAGCAAACTTATGCTTCTCTGTTTTGGACAGGTTGTTAGTCTTATGATGTCAATTTAGTGCACAGTAGTGCTAGTTTGCACACAGAGGAGCAGAGAGCTAAGGGCTGCTGAAGTGTTTATTCTTGCTGATGTGCAGGATTTAAATATCCACACTGATGAATAGTCATTAGCATCAGTAGCGGAAAGAATAATTAAGCTAACAAATTAAGGCTTGCACTTTTATTTTTTTTGTATGTTTGTTACACCATGGTCCTGTAGGAATGTTGTTTCATGTCACCATGTACTGTGAAATCATTTGAAATGACAACAATTACTATTTAACCTCTTATGGTGTGTAAGTCTCCATGTTCAACATGGTACAATCCCCATTCAAATATTATATGGTACAGTCTGTTGCCTTCTGGTATAAGGGACTGAGGAATGGAGTGCTCCTCAGGAGATGAATGAACATGTTCACATCCAAGTAGACTTCACAAAAACACATTGTTAACATCACAGCCATAACATCACACTGTGTGCTGTGGTGTGTTCACGTAAGACAGAATGGTCACTTCCACTCTCATAATAAAACTAGTATCATAAATTCACCTATTCATTTATAGTGACTTGCTAAATTACTCAGTCTGCTTAAAAGTCATCATAATTTTCTCAGTCAGAAAAGATTTGTACTCATATTTTTCCATTCAGTATCTTTAATGTGTACTCTTAAAACAAAAAATCAAATATAGAGTTTGCATAAGAATTCAACCCCTACACATTAATAATTTGCAGAGAAAGCTTTTGATGCATTTAACTGCAGTAATAGTTTCAGGGTAAGTATGTACCTGTTTTGCATGTTTTACAGTGGTGACTTGTCCCCCTTCTTCTTGGCAGAATTTATAGAGATCCTCTAGAGTGGTGGGATAGCACCTCTGGTCAACAGGGCTTAGGATCACTGCCTTCTCCTGAGCCCTAGGTTCCTCTGCAATATTACGCAGTATTTATGTCCATCCATTTTCCCTTAAACCCTGACAATATTCCCAATCCCTGCAGGTGAAAAGCAGCCCCATCGCATGATGCTGCCACCACCATATTTCACTACAGACATAGTGTTATAGTCATGGGGAACGTTAGTTTGACACCACACATACCTCTTTGAAGTCTGGCCAAAAAGTTCTATTTTGGCTTCCTACAACATCTTAACTGGGTTATATTAAGTACACCTTCTTAAGGAATAGTTTCTTTCTTGCTAGCCTTACCAGTTTAACTCTCATGTTTAGTTTTGAGAAATGGCCTCTTGTAGTAAGGGTCTGGGGGCTGTGATGAACATTCCACTATCTGATTATGGATCCAATAATAGACTGTATTTACAGTATTTTTAGTTGCCATTTCCTGCCTTGTGCATTTTAAAGACTTTGACTCTCACATCAGCAGAATGCTTCTTTGTCTTCTATTTTGCAGTGATTTTCCAGCACAGAAATGGGTCTCACAATGGATGCATTTTATATCCAGAGAGACAACCTTAAGGACAAACCTTAAGGTTTGAATACTCTGAAGAGTACCATAAATGTAAACAAAAAGATTTTAACAGTTACCAAGTTAAAAATGCAGCAGTTGTGCAAGTATTGCAGTGTAAGGGCTGTCTTCAAGTAGGTATAAAAAAAAATAATATGTAAACATTTTGCTCTTTAACAACTGTTGAGGGGCTGTGGGAGTTGTGTGTAGAACAGGAGCCCGGTCTCACGAGTGCAGCCATCACGAAATACAATTTAATCAAAATACGTGCTCTGATCACACTTTAGGGCTTTTTTTTCATGCGAGGACAATGCTTCTTTTTTTCGTGCAAGGAAAACGCTTCACTACCCTGTGTATTTTAATGCGCCCTGCGTAACATCGGCAGTATAAGTGATAACTGGTGACTGAGTTGATTCCTTATCGTTTTTGTTTGCAAAGTGGTTGAAACAGGTTGAAATGCAATGATACGGGGAAGTCCCTAACCCAAACCCAAACCCTAACCCTAACCTTAATCCTAACCCTAACCCAAACCCTAACCCTAACCCTAACCCTAACCTTAATCCTAACCCTAACCCAAAACCTAACCCTAACCCTAACCTTACCCTAACCCTAACCATAACCCTAATCCTAACCCTAACCTTAACCCTAAACCTAAACCTAAACCTAAACCCAACCCTAACCCTAACCCTAACCCTAACCTTAACCCTAACAGTCACCAGTTAGCGCAGATACTGGCGGTGTTACACAGCGCACATTTAAATGCATAGGCTAGTGAAGTGTTATCCTAGCATGAAAAAACCCTTAAATCGTGATCGCAGCACGTATTTTGATTAAACTGTATTTTGTGATGGCTGTACGAAAAGTCGTGAGATCGGGTTGAGAGCAGGGTGCGGTGTATTCAGTTCAGTGTGGGAAGGGCAGCATTGTGTGAGTAGACAGTTCAGAGTGTGAGGGGGCAGCAAGATGTTCAGGAGTCGTACTGCTTGGGGGAAGCAGTCTAGCAGACCTGCTCCTGATGCTGCAGAATCGTCTACCAGATGGGAGGGGGGTAAACAGTTCGTGGTAGGGCTGGTGGGGGTCCTCCACAATGCTGGTGTCCTTATGGATGCAGCGGGAGGTATAAATGTCCTGCAGGCCTGGTAGAGGGCTGCCAATGATGCGTTCAGCCGTCCGCACAATCCTCTGAAGAGCTCTGCAGTCGGAGGCGTGGCAGTTTCCATACTGGACTGTGATACAGCTGGTCAGGACGCTCTCGATGCTGCCTCTGTAGAAGGTGGTGAGAATGGGTTTGGGGAGGTGCACCTTCCTCAGCCGTCACAGAAAGTGCAGGCGCTGCTGGGCTCTTTTGGTCAGGGACACGGTGTTGTTGGTCCAGGAGAGGTCTTCTGTAATGTGAACACCGAGGAAATTGGCGCTCCTCACTCTCTACCATGGCGCCATCAATGTTGAGTAGAAGGTGGCCACCCTGGGTCTTGCTGAAGTCAATAATCAGCTCTTTCAGATCAATAGATCAAGAGACGATTGTGTCGTATTTTGATCGGTTTGGACGGCACACAAACTGCAGTGGGTCCAGTGTGGGAGGGGGCAGATTCTTGATGTGGCTCAGGACTAGCCACTCAAAACACTTCATAATGATTGGAGTAAGTGCAACTGGGCGGTAGCTGTTGAGCTCTGAAACTGTGGACCTCTTTTGTACAGGTCTGACAGTGGTGGCCTTGAAGCACTGTGGGACGGCAGCTTGACTGAGGGAGGTGTTGAAGATGTCCACTAGAACGTCAGTCAGCTGGTCAGCACAGGCTTTGAGCACGCGGCCGGGATCATGGCCTGGTCCAGCGGCTTTGCGTGGAATGTGCTTTGAAACTAGTTTTCTTTGATTGATGAGTTTGAGTTGACTGACATGGTTTAGTTGATTGATATGGTTTTCCCTATAGAATAGGACATTTGAAATTACTGTGATATGTGTTTCTTGCTGGTTTATGATTCAGACAAGTTTTTTTCATAATGCCATGATATGTCTATTTTTTTAACTTAGTAAAGACCTTTCATCTTTAATTGATTGTTTTGCCTTTCTAATTTAAAACTTTTCCTTTTTATATGATAGCCCTTTGTTTGGGTCAGTGTTGACTGGGTCTTTCATTGATCCTCCCTCTTGTTTAGACAAAGCCAAAACTTTGTCTCTGTGGGTGGTTTGCAGACTAGGTGGCATGGTCGCCTGTGTATTGTTCCTACTCTGTTTGCACTACACTTTGCAATATGAGTCTGTGACCTACAAGCATGTGTGGCCGTGTTAGCTTGATCTTTTTTTATTCATTTATTTATACATTTTGCAGTGCCCTTTAGACAAACCACCCCTGGTAAAGATCAGCACTAGAGACTATGGAAAGTGTTTTTTTCCTCTGTCAAATTCTCTTACTTTTGGTAACAAACAAGATCTTCTTCCAGAGCCACTTCCAGAGATCAAGATTTTCTTCCAGAGCCATTTTGTTCATCTTTACTGGGTTGCTAATAATTGCCAGTAAAGACTGTTTGTGCATTTGTACGAATACAACTCTATTTTGACAATCAAATGCAAAGCATAAAGCACAAGGTGCAACTAATATTTATGGGCGTCATAATCCATTTGCTATTTTGTTGATGGAAAAAACAGACGTTGCTCCAGCTAACTCTCTTGATTATGTTTTGTGTGTAACATGCTAAAAATCAGGATGGTATGTCACCTCACCTTTAAAAGGCAGGGGAGCATGAGCTATAGTGGATTGCTATTATCATGGCGCGTTTACCTGACAAATCAGATGGATTTTTGGCTGAGGAAACATCAGCTTGTGCACCGAACATCCCCGCCTCTATATTTATATATAATTTTTCCTCCACTTTTTGCAAAATGTTCTGACAAACACACTCAGCCTGGTGTGTTTAAATACCCATGTGTTTCAACTGCTCAAATAACCCTTAATCAGTACTGAACTTGGATTAATTTTTAATGACACTTTTATTTATTCACTTTTATTTACTTAATTATTTAGGTTTTCGTGAAACAATAGGACGATGTGAAAGGACCATTTATGCTCTATTATAAAAAGTATCTGAATGACATAAAAAAATGAATGCACTTCAGCTGTGTTCCTGTGTCTGTAACAAGCGTCATACATCCGCATGTTTCTAAAAGTTCCAGCCTAAATACAGTTTAATAATATGCCACTGACTTCAGATACTTTTCCAAAAGGGCAATTTTATAAGTGGGAAAAGTGCAAAATCTTTTGTTATTTTGAAAATGTTCACACATTGAAATGAACATGAGGAATGCACAGGTATGGAACAAGCAAAAACACTTTACGTGGCACTTTCTGCCGGTGCAAAATAGGACCCTATGACTGCCAAAAATTATTTCTCAGAAGGTGCACCAAGACAGCCTAAACCAGAGCTACTTTGGTTTAGCTTTTTATTTAGCTTTTTCTAACATTATTCATTCTCATATTTAAGATCCATGAGGTGTCTGAACTCAGTGCTCCACCAGAGGGCCAGCATCTTATATTTTGGTCAGAATTTCTTAATAGTTTAGTACAAAGTCTGAAACCTAGAAAGATTCCTGACAGCTGCCTAAACACTACCATGCACACATATAACCAAGATACAATATCAAAAATGATATAAAATTTGATTAATGACTACTGTTATTCACATCAGCTTATTCACATTAAAGGGACATATTATGCAAAACTCACTTTAGTTATAACAGGTCTATGGGCTATACAAAACATGTTCATGAAGTTCTTTGCACACAGTCACTCTCACATAAAGAGATCTCACCAGCTTTATTCTTGACAGTTTCAGTCCCTTTCAAAATGAGCCGTTTAGGGGCTCTGTCACTTTTATGTAAATAAGCTGTTTTAAGTATTAAAAGCAGATTAATCATGACAAAAAACAAGTCATGATATTTTTATCCTTATGCAGTAGCTCTAAATCATGTGTTGCCTTACAGGCAAACTGTAGTGGGTGCAAATTTGCCCTCCGCCTCCACAATGAGCTGTTATAAAATCTCTTCATGCAAAATCTCCTCATGCAATTTTTCGACACAGAAAATAGTGCCACTGAATTGTAGTCGGTTCTTTACATCTTTAGCATGGTTTTTCATACAGTGAGGGACAATGATGGTTTTCTTTCAGGCTAAAAGGACAAATCTGGAGCCAAGCAGCTGCTGGAAACGCTGTGTCAGCATACATTCCAGTTGTGCTCCACTCTCGCGCTGTCCTTAAGCTCATCTGGCCCAAGAGCTTTCCAGGGCTTGACTTTTCACAGAAAGGACACTACTTGTTTTTCTTCATCTGTTACTGGGGGAGATGAAATGTTGGAGTTCAAAGATGTCTTGAATAGTTTTCAACTACTTTCATCTGTCAACAACATCACCACTCCACAGACCCAGAGAACATTCAACTGACAAGCAGCTGAAAAACAGACCATCTTCTGGCTGCCTTGAGTCGTCACCTAGGTCTCATTCTGTTGAGACAGTCTGTGTCTGTCCCCCAAACTATACAGAAAAATAGAAAAACACAATATGTGTCTTGTAATAATTCAATCAACCTTTCTTGAACAACGAGCAAATTCAACACCTTAGATCTAAAGCTAAATACATAGAAAATCAATTTAAAAAAAAGACTGATAGTGCAATGTAAGTGCCGATGCTTAAAAGGAGGTGGAAGAGAATAATAAGAATTTTAGCAGCTTTTTAAAGCTGGCTATAACTTTTAAAAGCTGATATTGATGGCATGTTGGTACTAGCAGCGGTCACCATAGTGACTAAACGCCATTTCACAATGTTTAGTTTTAGCTTTTTTCACCACTAGCTGCCTATCTCATGCAGATCTAAGAAACCTACTAGGATTATATACATCAAAAATATTAGAGATGTACTTAGGCCCAAGCCATTCAGTGACTTGTACATGAGGAGTAATGCTTTGAAATCAATACTGTATCAAACTGGGAGCATGGACCTGAGAATTGGAGTGATGTGATCTGTTTTCTTGATTATGGTTAGAACTCTGGCAGCAGCATTTTGAATAAGCTGTGGCTGTCTAATGGATTTTTTGGGAATCCTAGTGAGGAGAGCAGCAGTCAGCCCTGCAGGAAATAAATGTGTGGATAAGTTTCTCTTGTTTGGACAAAAAATCTTGTTTGGACACAAACTCTCTAATTTTAGCAATGTTTTTAAGGCGCTAAAACTTTGTAATAGCTTTAAAGTGATCACTAAAACTAAGATCTCCATCCATGGTCATGCCAAGATTTTAAGAGAACTGATCTTTAAATATGCGTTTCAGCTTAATCATAACGTAAGCAGATACCCTCGTTTTCGTATTAGTCGTACAATAACATCCGCCACAGCTCTTAGTTTCATTGAAAATCTCTCAGGTTTATCAACCCCTTTTGGCACTCCATCTGGTCCAGCAGACTTGGATCACCTAACTGAATGCTTGGAGAACTCTCTTTGATCCATATTAGACAATGCTACCTCCTAAGAGAAATATCTTGTTCTTTGGTATAATGATCAAACACGTGCGTTGAAGCAAAACATTCAGAAACTAGAGCATAAATAGTAATAAACCAAGCTGGAATCTTGCCACTCTGCCTGGAAGGAGAGCCTTAGAGATTACAGCAGAGCACTTACTGCAGCACATCCCACATCTATAATCTCTCATGGAACCAGGGATACAGTTGATGCAGACACCAATCAAAACTTAGCTGCAGTAGAGAAGCTGGCACCTTTTAATCCAGTTCAACAAGCAGAACTCATTACAATTATTATCTCATCAAAATCGTCAACGTGTACACTCGATTCTATTCCTACAAGTTTATTTGAAGAATATTGTCAGTATTAAACTCCTCACTTAGTACTGGTTATTTACCAAAAGTCTTTAAACTAGCAGTTAATCAGAAACTAAATCAGAAACCATATTATTATGATCTAACATGTCATAGGCCATAAGGCTTAAAGTGAGGAGCAGGGTGTCAATGTGGGAAGGGGTATTTATGAACAAGAGACCATAATGAACACACACTGAACCAATGAACGGGACAGGAAAGGATACGGAGCATTGAGGCCAACAGGGTCTTGGACTATGGGCAACAGGTGTACAGTGGCAAGGACTAAGACAGACACGACACCAAAAAAGGGAACTTAGACACACATAAGGAAGAAAATTAAGATGGGAACAGTGACAGGAACACCCAGGGTTCTGGGGACAGGCTTAAGGGGGACAGGAACATGAGGGGCTAGTCTGAATGTCGCCTTTGACGGGGACCAGGAGGCTGGGCGGCCAGAGACAAGGGACAAGGAAGCTGGGTGACCTGTAAGGAGAGACCAGTGGATGAGTGGCCAGTGAAGTGGGATCGGGAGACTGCAGGACCAATGACAAGGAGATTAGAGGACTGATGATGGGGGACAAGCACGCCAGTGACAAGGGACTAGAATATGAGCAAGCTGGTGACGAGGGACCAGAAGACACTGAGGGATCAGAAGACAAGGAGGCTGGTGGTGAGGGACAAAGGGACTGGGAAGTCATCAATACAGGACCAGGAAACTGGGAAGCTGTCAGCCTGGAGACCAGGAGACTGGGTTGCTGGCATTGAGGAAGCCGGAGACAGTATTGTCAGTGACAAGAAACCAGGAGACGGGGATGCTGGCGATAAGGACTTCAGAGATAAGGTAGAGATAAGGTATGCCAGCTACGAGTAGCTCTCTAGAGGAAGTGCTAACGGTGACTGAGCACTCTCCAGAGCAGCAGGTTAAGCCTGTGATGAAATGCTCTCCAGAACAGCAGAATATTTACTGCCCACTGGCCAGTCCCCTAGTTCAGTTACTGCACAGATGGTCTTTATCCAAACTGCCAAACTTCATCCCAGTAAAGAAGGACAAAAGGAGGAGACAGGAAGGGTAAACAATCACAAATGGCTAAAACAAATGGTCACAAACACGAGAGCATGAAAACACAAAAGAGAGCGTCAAAGAATGGTGAGATAGCATTTGATAATGAATACACAGAGTGAACACGAAAGGGAAGCGTGAGAGACATGACGTAACAGCATACAAGCTTAACCCTTCCTCGGAAAAAGAGACCTCATTGGCAGTTTATGAGCATCTGGTGTTAATAATTGGTCTCTGCACCTTGAGGGGTACTCTTTGTATTTTAAAGAACATCAAGTTACAGAATGACACTGTACCAAAGCAATGCTGAGCTATCATGTGGCCACCAGGCCAGTATGTAATTCATAATGTTACAAAAAAACTTTTTACTCAAAAACTAAATTTTGAGTATGATGTTTTTCGGGCATGGTTATTAGAGCTCATGGAATGTTGCCACTCTTTGTAACAATTAACATGCCAAAAATGATTAACATTATATTAATTATATTAATATTATTAACAAATAATCACCTTTGAAGTTGAAATTACAGAAATGTTTAGTGAATGGAAGATATAAGTTGGAGATCAGCCATAACATTAAAACCACTTCCCTAATATTGTGTAGGTCCTGGACGTGCTTCCAAAACAGCACTGACCTGTCGAGGCATGGACTGCACAACTCCTCTGAATGTGTGCTGTCGTATCTAGCACCGCGACCATATCAGATCCTTTACATCTGCAAGTCGTGAGGTGGGACCTGTATAAATTGGGTTAGTTTGTCCAGCGCATCCTGCAGATGGTCAGTTAATTTGAGATCTGGGGAATTAGGTCAACACCTAAAATTATTTGTCACGTTCCTCAAACGATTCCTGAACAGTTTTCAGGGCAGGGCACTTTCTGCTGATGGAAGAGGCCACTGCGATTAGAAACACTATGGTGGGATGTACTTGATCTGCAACACTGTTTAAGTAGGTGATACATGTCAAAGTAACATCCAAATGAATGCCAGGACCCAGGTTTCAGGGCATCACACTGTCTCCGCCAGCTTGCCTTCTTCACATAGTGCACCCTGGCGCCAACTCTTCCCCAGTTGAGTGACACATACATACCTGGCTGTTTACTAGAATGTTATTCATTAGACCAGGCCACATTCTGCCATTGCTCCATGATCCAGTTCTAATGCTCTGCAGGAATATAATGTTCACTTCATCAGTCAGTCACGTTTAGTACTATTAAAGAAAAACATCTTCATAAAGAAGACATCTTTACTTCCTGTTCACACTCATCCACTGTGATTTAGTGTTGCAGATATTTAAAGAATTACATTAAAAGTGTAAAGCTAGACTGAAACTAAAGCTGTCTAATCTTGCCAGATGGGTGCAAACTGGGCTTATTTTGCCCCCACACTGGCCTTTAGCAGACATGGGTGGGGAAGTCTGAGCAACAGTCAACACATGCATACCAGATGTTTCAGTTCATCTGTCTATGACTCCTGACCCCTTTGGATTTTAAAGGGTTTTTTCAGCCGCTCTGTTCTCATGCTTTTTGATCAATATAAGGTCAGATTTGAAGGAGAGGGCTACATTTTAGAAACCAGAGTATGAATTTAGTAAGCTTCTCTCCCTCCTGAGCCACCAATACACTCCCAAACACCCAGCAATAGTGTACAGCATCAAATCTAGGCTCTAAACCTCCTCACACTGAAATGAAAGTTTATTGACTACTTTGTGAACAGTGATGCTATTATCATTTTGGAGATATGAATACAGATTGGTTTATAAACAAAGGTAGCTGAGAACATCATAGCACCGGTAACTACAAACATTTTTCATTCTAAATGTGGCTCAAATTGGTTTGTCATAGCCCATGTCCTTCTAAACTGCATATCCTCCTGCTTCTCTGTTTTCTCCCTGTTATATTCTTGTCTATGTATTACTTTAAGATGATTTTAAGCTGACATGCTTGAGTTAGCCACTGAAGTTAGCCATGACATGACATCACAATCTAGATTCCAAGACAAACACACTGGTGAGAAAACAGATGTGAGAGAAATAAAGCATGGCCAAAAGGATGTTTATATTTTACTTGTTTGACAAAAATGTTACATGTAGGGCTTTATGAAAATAAACCAAGTTTTAAAGCTTAACAGGTGATTTCTTACATCTTTCCTTTTTTTGTTTTACCTGTGATCCAGTTTCTGTTGGAGCAAGTTTCTGTTGGAGCGAGTGCATCCTAATGATGCCCCATTGTTGAGCATCTTTAGTAAAAACATGAATAAAAAATAAAAACATAGACATTGAGGTAACTGCTTATCCCTGCTCAAAAACAGATCATCTGAGTGGAAAGGTATTCAGCAAACGACAAGAAAATTTGCCTAGCTGTTTTACCTTGAATTTTTTTTTTTTTTTTTTTTTTGTAATTTTGTCTGTCTTTGGTTCGGTTTGTATCATTAGATGTTTTCCCAGACCTAGATTAAGCCTATGACTACACCATATAGGATTTTTAAAGGTGAAACACCTTCACATCCAAGAGTAGGTTTAATCCATATCAAAGAAACAAGTCTTGTAAGCCCATGCAACCCGTTTTACCAAGTGGAAGCTTGAATCGCAAGCGTTTTAAGCATCCATAAAATATTTTGACATTGCATGATACACTCTCTCCTTTTTTCTTAGCTGAAAGTGCATTTGCTACTTTAACAAGAGAAAATGCCTCTGCCATCATAAAAACTGCTCTTGATTTACATGTTAAAAGCATGTGATGCCTGCCAGAAGCAGATGGTTTTCTTATGCTCACTGTGGGAATGATTACTGAGGAGAAAGAAAAAAAAAAAGAGTTCTTGCAAAAGATGGACTTATCAACTGAGAAGCAGATGTTTGCCATCCTGCAAAGAGTAAAACACTTCAAAACTTGCAGCTGACTAACAGTGTGCTGAAACATATTTCACAATCTTAAGTTGCTTTGTTACTGCTTCTATATTTGCCTCACATGGTTAATCTGTGTAGGTTCACTACTCTTTGGCTGAACACTAAGCACATCAGCCTACCCTCATTTTACCCACAGATGCTTACTTCTGTAGCTACAAAACGAGGTTGAACAAACACATTGGCAAATGCTGCCGCTGAGTTTTTGCCAGAGTGTGTTTGTAATTTCAAATGACATTAAAAGTTAAAAGATTAAATCAGGCCTAATTTTTGTCAACTTGCCTTGCAGCTACAGCAAGTAACATCTACTAAATTAATTTCTGTATGACTGATATATTCTTTGTACTGATATACTTATCTATCTCCACAATTGTCACCAAGTAGCTTGACTTTACTGATGGACACCAGCACACCCATAATATGGCTTGGCACTACTTTCTACATTCATTAGAATGTCTACCTCATCTGCTTTTGAAGAAGAGGCTTATTCTTTATGAATTTGCATTCATGGGTAACACCGGACCCACATACATAACATCCACCATTATAGTTGACTAGAACGGATCTAGCATGGCGGGAATTGTGGCAAAGGTGAAGGTGGGAAAATGTTGGAAAATTCCACAGGCAAGCTACAGTAGCTTGCTTGCAACATTAAAACAGCTGAATTAGTCAAGTTTCTGTTTAAGCTATCAATAACATATTTTTACTTAAAAATCACAATTGGTAGATTGCTATGAACTATAGAAACTGGGGTTTATTTGTACTAAAGGATTGCCGCTATCGTAAATCATGAGAAGGCAAAAGTGGAGGTTCAAATAACTGTACTGTTCTGCACACACTCATTACACTAAGTAAAATTAAGGTCTCTCTTAAATTTTTATTCACATCTAGCTACCAGGCCAGGATTTGACGTTTACGCACTGGCAGGTGAGGGATCTGGACCAGATTGTTAAAATCAATAAGAAAGCAACAATGATCTTAAAGAATAATTCAAGAGCTTAAAGAATTAGTTTTGTTTATGACAGTCTCCTTTTCCAGCAAATTACAAATAAGACATCACAGGCTCCAGGTGGGTCTTTTACTGGAGGACAATATAAAACAACACCAACATTATTTATTTATGTTTTTAAAAAATACTATTCTGAGCTGCAATAGTGACACAGACAATTCAAAATATTACAGAGGCATCACTGTACACCATTACTAAGCTTGGTTAAGCTGTCCTAACTATGGCACCTGGTGACCTGGTGGTTAGGGATTTGGCCCTGCAATCAAAATACTGTGCTTTCGAATCCCAGGACTGCCAGCAGTGCCCTTGAGCAAGGTACCATCCCCACACACTGCTCCCCAGGCGCTGTGTCGAGGCCCACCGCTTCACTTGGTTAAATGCAGAGAAAAAAAAATCATGCTGTATGCTATGCTGTAGCGTGTTCACGCATTACTATAAGGGCTCACTTTATATAAAATGCAATGCAAAAATTAGCAGCTAAAGGAACAAACAGCACTAAAACTGATTTAAATATGATTATATCAAGAAAGACTACTCTCATGTTTTGGATTTCTAAGGATGATTGGTATAAGGATATACTGAGAATACACCCTCAGGAAAAAAAAAACCGACCTACACCCTTCATGACAATGTCAAGGTTTTTTTTTTTTTAGATATATAGCAACCAGTTTTGAACACAGCGGTCCCCTCTGGAATGAACTTTGTTTTACCTACCAAGGCATACCAAAGTAATGTGATTGTAGTTAGGCCAGCCTGGTGGTGTGTGTGTGTTTTCCCTCTTTGTTTTGTTCATGCTCGTAAAAGTTGTGGCTCCTTCTGTTTCGGTGTTATGTTAAAGTAGTTTAAAAAATAGAACTTTTCTGCTTTTATGAAAAAAAAGGCTAGTTTGTACCAATCTTACAATTTGGGACTGTTTGTCAGGACAGGTTGCAATTTGATGGTACCATGAATTCTGGATCGTATCTGGAAGTTATACAAGAGAATATCAAGCCACCCACCCGCAAACTCAGACTCCGCAGCTGGGAGTCCTGCAGAAATTACCCTAGTCTCATGAGTCACACTACATGAGATTAAATTTCCACATTTTTAAAAGAAAGAATCAACAGTCGCCATGAATACAGAATAGTGTTTTGCTTGTAATACCCACCTCTAAAAAGCTAATGCAACAAAGTTGGGCCTGCCTGACTGTGACCAAAAATATTTACACTACATGGACTGAATGAATTACTTGACTCACAGTGTACGCAAATATTTTTATTCATTAAAAGGTTCATCTGCATACAGCAGTCTTCTGTAATATCAGCAATGCACAAGCCAATACAGACTAAATATCCTGCATAGCACCAGGTGGTTCCACCACATATGCAGAGTGACTGTGTCATGTTTTGTGTTGACAAAAGCAGAACAATTTTCTGTTTAACGTGCTTTGTGTTTTTAAGGATATCAGTTTATTCATTTACATAATATACTGTCAAAAGCAACTCAGTTCATTAAACACAATAAAACAAGCAAGTCTCAGAAATATAATGGGGGGGAATATCTTTGCACCACAAGAAATTCCACTGAAGTTTAAATATGAACCAGTTTAATTGCTGAAGTTCCAGCATAGCTGTACTGTGGATGTCTACAGACATGAATGGATAATAAAAGTTTTTATGAGGAAAATTAAAATTCAAAAGAAGGTCTCAGACACTTTGACATATAAACCACTGAGCATATTCCGTCTTTTGTATAACCAGTTTACTGTATGGTTAATTGTAAATTATTTAATGGTAACATGTTGCCTCACATAAGGCAAATAATTGTATAAGGGAGCATCAGAACCATACTGGATTGCCTTTATTGTGCAAAACTATTAGCCTAATTTACCAAGATTTTATGTCAGATGACATTTTGCAATAAGAATGATAAAATAAAAATAGTAAATTACCAACTTTTGCTTTTTTGCTTTGTTTTTGTATGTATTTGCCCAAATTGCAAAAACTTTCCCAAACTGGTAAGGCTGTAGATGAACAAAATGTTTCAAGAAACAATGCATACACAGACGTTTGAGGATATCCCATCTTTAGTTTAGACAGGACTGTTTTACAGCAAGCGTCTGCAACAGAGAACTGTGGTTGTCAGTCTGGCCAAGAACCGGATGAACGTACTTTTGTTCTCCATACGATGGACTACTTGAGGGTAAGGGAGGAGAGGGGGCTTTATCAGTTCTCAAGGAAAGCCACGTAGTCAGTGAGTCTGGCCAGCTGCTGTTCATTTGGAACCAAAGAGACTGGGGGTGGATCTGGAGAGAGGAAAGGCAGAAGACAAGGGTGAGGAAGGGGGAGTGACAGAGAGAGAGAGAGAGAGAGAGAGAGAGAGGGAGAGGGAGAGAGAGAGAGAGGGAGAGAGGGATAATTAAAACCATGCAACATGAAACAGACTGTATGAAAGAAAGAGCTAAGCACAAAAAAATTAGAAGAAATGAAGGCCAAGAAAAAAAAAAAAACTATCCAGAGTCAGTGAAGAAAAGAGGAGAGTGGTGGTGAGCTGGGGGGAGTATGTCATGTGTTTCCACGTGAGTGTTATGAAAACCATGGAGAGAACACAGCTTGGTTTTTATACAATGCGGGGGGAGTGTGTGACTGGAACATTATAGAGCAATGACTCAGCCATGAAAGGGGAGGTAAGCAAAGGGGGTAGCTTTGGAAGTGATTTTCTCTTCTGCAAACATGAAATGAAACAGTGCCCCCACCTGGTTTCTGCGGCATAATCATCCGAGTATTTGGATCTGCCTGCCACCCATGACTGACCACGCCTGTTGAGAGGCAAACAAAGATGGTATGGGTGGTTAAATATCTGAGGTGTAATTCTATATGTACATAATGCATATTTAAATATTATATAGACTTATAGAAACAGAAGAAAGGCAAAATGCTCTGTTCATTAGAATATCATGGGGGATATGACAAAAAATATAATGATGATTCAAGAAATGTCATATTACATATTTAATCTGGAAAAATCAAACACGAAAACATGCAAAAACAAGAAGCCCACAGTCCAGCCCTAACCCACATAGCTCATCCCCAACTCTGGTCATCTGTTACGGCAGCAATTTGTCATTTGTAAATGAGCATTCTAACCAATCACAATATTATTTACTGTGTACTGTGAGAATCCTGATAATTAACAGTGCTGAATGAGTATTTTGCATGCTAACCATCTTCACTCATTCAGACACCCCTTCAGATTAGTTATACTATTCTAAACACACTGGTGTGCACAGTCATCCACAGAAACAGAAAAGAAACAGAAGCAGAACCAGAATGCATTTTGGCAACACGCTGATTTTCCGACATGCACACCCGAAAACACGTGGGGAAAAAAACATGCATGGCCACAGAAAGGACAAAGAGATCAAAACAGCTCAGGGTGGTTCAATTAAACTCTCACACCACTGCACACACTAGTGTCCTTAAGGCTAAACGTGAACATGTTTCTCACCCTTTAAGTTAAGAGACTGGCTCAAACTGGCTAACTGTGCTGGCTGACTAGCATTAAATCACATTCACAGACCGATCATTCATTCATGAACCAGAAGAGTGACACACGTCTTTCCTTTCATAACTGACCTGTGCTTTATTGACTTAACATGCCAGCGTCCCACACTAAAATCCTACAATCCGCTACTTTGTATCGTGAATCGTTCTTGCATTCGCCTCCAACAGGAAGATTATTTGCTGTACAACAGCACAAGCCGTGGTTGCTGTGGTTCCAGTGTTATAGTAGTCATGAATGAATATGGGTGGATGATACATACTCCATAAAGAATGTTTATAAAAGCATGCAGTGAAAACAACTGCTTGGCTAGTGCAATTCTCCGGCATTACTTTGACACATGTAAAGTACACTCAATAGTTCCATAATATGTAAATATTTGATTTACGCCGCTAAACAGCAAGTGTGCGTTTTTTTTTGTTGTGTGTGTTGTAATCTTGAGTGTCCTGCATTGTGCTCTCTGCATCCGCCAGCTGGTCCATCAATTGCTCGGCGCAGCGTGAATGATTTAGTTACTGACTGACTGTCGAACGTAAATTAGATCGCACTTCCGCAAGATTGTGTGGTGTGAAAGCGTGGTCGCTGTGGTGACTGTGGCTGTTACTCGGTGGCTGCTATGGTGTTGCTTTCTGTAAGAAAACTTTTCGAGGGAAACGTCTCGTTCTACTCACCACCTGAGAACAGTTTCTCCATAATGGAGCATCTCACACTAAACTCGCTCTGAAGCTTTTTGTTAACACCTTAAGCAGTTCATTATGGGGGATTTTGGCAACGAAATGTTCCCCTTTAAAGTGGAGAGGGGCAGGAGCAGTGCGTGGCTGCAACAGAGAGCGATTAAAACAGCACAGAGAAAAACTTTGTTCGACAAAATGGGCTCTCGTTCTCAAACGAAAGCAGGAGGGGGGCACAGGGGCGCTATGCATGTGGGGACAAACAGCTCAGAGAATCAGAGAAAAATGGGGCGCAGACTGGAGGGTGTGGCATGCGTTGCGGAGGAGGGGAAGTGGTGTGTGTGGCCGCCTAGAGAGACCGCAGTTCGCTGGAGAACTAACAGCAGGGGCGTAAAACAAGTGTCCAGTGGCTGATTTTTTTTTTTTTTTTTTGTAATAACCACAACATATTTCTTGACCTGTGCATGTCTGAAAAGGGGAGCCCTCAAAGGCTCATTTTATTTTAACAAAAGGAAGCGGCTTCCAAAAAAATGGAATTAAAATAATGACGGCATGCATTTCCGTGAGAAAATTCGAAATGTGATTGTGTGGTTGCTAAAAAAAAAAACAAAAAAAAAAAAACAGTGTTTGAAGACATTAAAAAAAACAATCTATTTTCAGTGTGGATGTAAACCGATGCCTGTTCTGATTCTCTTCATTCAGTACCCGGCATTACACTGCTGAACCACCGAGGGGGTGTTAACGTGATGTCTCTGACAGTCATTTATGGTTTAGGATGGCTGAATGCGTAGCCGCGAGTTGATTATCTTTAATTAAACCACAACAAACACTCACACATGTCTATTTTTAAACTGACCTCAGCTTTACTGTTCTGAAGTCTGTTTACGTATCTGCAGGCCCAACACACATTTTTAAGACAACTCAACCTTCCGCTCTCTCTCCCCAGAGACAACTCGAACACAAACATCACATTTTTAAACGATCAGTACTCGGCCCCTGATCAACTGATCAAAATTCTGAATACACGCGCACTGCACCAGATATTAACAGACATTTTCACACTGGAATAATTTCCAAAACTGTAGGAGAAGAGGTGCCAAATTCCAGCTATTTAAAGAATAATAATAAAAACTAGATGCATTTCTGTGGGAAAATGCAAAGTAGTATTGCATGATTGTTTTAAAACCAGAAAAAGAAGTGGATAAAAAATATTAATAATAAAAAATAATTTTGCAGCGTGGATTCGAACCGCCGCCTCTTCTGATTCGCTTCATTCATTGACTGCCATCCTACTGCTGAACTACTAAGGGGGCATTAAACTCACTGGCTCTTACCAAGCTATGGTAAGGACGGCTGCATTCACAGGACGATTATTTTCAATTAAACCACAACAATCAGGGACACGTCTTTTTTTATAACTAACCTGAGCTTTAATGTCTTGAGTCTGCTGTGTGTTTAGCACCACATGATTGACTCGGTTCTCCACGTTTTGTCCCTGTCCGGGCCACCTCAGCCATGACACCACTCCATTTTTGTTTCATACAAACCTACGAAACTAGATTTTATCAGATAATTTTAGTCCTGTTAAAACTTCAGAGCTAAGTGTGTAAGTTTTAAACTCAAATGACATTAGCTAAAGAAAATTTCTTAAAATTCTCAGTTCACTCATAAGCTTATAGCACATTACAGCGAAGTTCTCCATCCATATACACTTTCGTCACTTCACTGTACAATGAGACTCAAAACATGAATTTTTCCTCGCCTTGATGTGTTGTGTCACTTTTTATGGGTATGCGGGTGGGTGAGGATCAGCTTCAATAAACATTTTGACATTGCAATTATTATAAAAAATAAAGAGGGGTGCTGGTGGGGGGGATTTAAAAAAACAACAAATATTTGCAGTTTTCTTTGCACTTCGAAACAGCGGCCCTACAGTGTTAGATGAGACCCTGATGGTCTCAGCCGTCCGCACTACGGTCTTGTGATTCGAAACAGAACTATTCCGGTACAAAGCTGTTTTGCACCTACAGAGAATGCTCTGTACAGTCCCTCAGTGGAACGTGGCGAGGACTGGGGGAACACGATCTCTTCCGTCTCCACTGCTGGGCCTTCTTAGCAACGGAGCTGGTGTTGAGAGTCCACGTGAGGTTCTCTGTGATTTGAACACCAAAGAACTTGGTGCTCTGGACAGTCTCCACTGAGGAGCTATAGATATTCAGCAAAGAGTGATCAGGTCTGTGTGAACACCTGCCATCTGCACACGACCAGGAATGTTGTTTGGTCTGGAAGCCTTCTGCGGGTTGACTCTAAGCAAAGCTTAGCCACAACAGAGCATCTGGTGGTTGGGAATATGGTGGTCTTTCCTGCTGCCATGTCATCTGCAGTTCAAACCATGTGTAGAAGTGATTCAGCGTATTTGTAAGGGAGGTCTCACCATCACAGGCAGGTGTGGCTAAAATCTCCGGTGACAAATAGTTAGTCATGTTGTTCATCCCACAGGATCCAACCACCTAGCGACACCAGCAAGTGACACCTTAGCAAACACCTGCGATGCCACAGTAACCACCTAGCAAACCCTTTTAATACCATTGCAACCATCTAGCAGCCAGCACAGATGTCATAGCAAAAGGCCACAGTAACCACCTACAATACCACAGCATCCTCGCTAGCCACACCTTAGTGACCACTTGCAATCCCATATAGTAACCATCTAGCAAAACCCTAGCAACTACCACACTGACCACAGCAATTTCTTGTGGAAATGCATTCTAGTTCATCTTTTTTATTTTGAGGCGATGGAGGAAAACACGGAGTAACAGATAAAATAAAATACAAACAGAATAACAGTAATAATTCAATACAAGTATAAAATCAGCCTTTAAACTTGATTTGATAGTTAATGTGATACTTTTTGACGTGCAAAAGTCCCAGCTCAAACTCCTTAAATGTTCAGATTACAAACGTACCCTAACATTCAGAAGCAACTATTTGCGAGAATACATGTTGCAAATAATCCTTAGGGTTTCTTCTTAGGGTTGAAACATCAGTTGGAGGATTATGAAAAAACAGAAGAAAATATAAAATGTAGTCCCTTCAAAAATTCACAGAATCTGCAAGCTGTCACATACTCCAACAGTTTAAAAAATGTCTGGAACAGAAGGAGCAGATATGCGCAACTGCCTGAGAGAGTGTGAAAAAACTGAAAACTGGGAGCGAGACGCAAGCAACCAAAACAATAACAAACATGGCAAATATTAGGTTTCCACTATGATTAGGTTTGGAACCGATGGAGTTTATATTCCACTGTTTCCAAACCTAATGTGCTGCCAGCTGTCATCTGTGTTCTACATGGACCGAAAGCAGGGCTATGAAATGAGTAGGGATGCTTGTTTAAAACGGTTAAAAATATAGTTTTCATGTACTTATTTCTCCCCCCCACTAGCCTTTAGTGATTGATGGTCAATTTGCACGTTGTAATCTTCAATGTATTGCAAAGGCTAATATTGTGAAAATGAGTAACAAAAATAGTGTTTTCCTAGCATCCAAGACAGGTCTTGAAGATTTGTGAGCTTTTAATGTAATCTTACCTTTTACTGCCTCTTCTACTGAGTATCCTACAAAAGAAGCAAAGTCCTCTGCACTGATTGAGGTATATGCTTGGGCTACAAGTCCATACGCTCTCCTGCGAGTCGACTCTAGAGCGAGGAAAAGCAAACCAGAGTTAGAAAATAAAAAGACTGCTGTAAGTAACCAGACAAGCCGCATCAGTTACACTCAACTCACTGAGCAACACAGATGATGAACAAAAATGTTTAAAAATGTCCATGTCATGAAACTTCAAATGTAGTAATGTAAAGGGCAGTTAGAGCTTTCAAATGAGTAATAATATCGCTTTTGTGTGTTTCTCTGCTGCTGTGTAAGTGTGTGTGTGAAGGTGTGTGTGTGTGTGTTTAGTGTAGCAGCCTTGATGATGTGCAGGTTTGTGATTGGCCACACGGGGGCGCTCTCCATTGTAACAGAGTGGAGAGACTGGGGAGACGTTCAGGGCTCTCTTCCCTCTGACGTGACCTGGAAGAAAACTTAGACCAACTAGGCATTTCTTACACTAGGCTTGTGCAAACTCTGTCAAACTTTGTTTGTTGAATGTGTTAACTCTAGTGGCCAGTGAGTTTATTCGTTTCTATCTGTTCTGTAATTTAAACATAAAAGTAACCGAATTATTTTGATTTATCTTGGTTCAAAGCAAAATCCTGTCAATTTTATATCCTTTAATTTCTAGGCTCAGTTATTTGTGTTTTCATTATTTGTTTTGTTTGTTGAGGCAAACACTCATCCCTGAAGCTGCTGTAGCAGAGGATTTGCCGTAGCTGAAGGCAAACACTCCTCCCTGAAGCTATATATACTAACATGTGGTCTTAAAATTACATTCATGGTCTCCTGGCAAATACCTGACATAGCAGGTAAGTATGCCCTGTTTTTATCTCCTAACTGAGGTTGGCATGACAAAGTAAATATGATCCTTTACTTTGATTACTGTGAAAGGTAATTAAGTCTATCTAGATAACAGGTTCCTAAATCCCACATATGCAATTTTCATAGACTAAATATCACTCCTGTACCAATGCAGTAATTTGAACAAATACTGAAATGTTAGCCTGATGCCTGCCCAGTGTATGACTACCACTTTCTGTACACTCAAAATTCAGTGGCACCATCATCCAGTGCTAATTTAAAACATTTCTTAGAATATATGTCTAAGCCCACCTTTGAGTCATGCAAGGTCACTGTGTAGCTATAAATTAGAGGCTAACTTGGGTAAAATAAAGGCATAAAGGTGACGAATGTGTTTAGATTTCTTTATTTGTTGGAATGTAGATCTTGAATGATTCAGAGGATGACAGCACAAATGTATATCTTCCGTATGTATGTGTGTGTATGTATACGTATATACACATGCACACACACATACATACATATGTAAAATACATATTTGGTGATATACTTACTGACATTTGTTATTTGGTGTCAATATACTGGGTATTGCTGACAATTTATCTGCTTACAATTACAAGGTTCTATGTGGGCATTTCTGAGATACTGTGGAAAGATTCTACTTAAAACAGTAAAACTCTTAGGCAGCAGTCATTCTCATTGCTTTGACATACTTTTCCCTGCTGACAAATAAAATTCTAGGATGTCTAGAAATGTTATTTTTCTAGAATGGACCAAACATGCATAGAACAATTTAAATCTGAGGCATCTCATTGACCCTCCTTCAGAAAAAGGGAAAAAAAAAAAAACCTAATGTAATAAACATTTCAAACATATGAAACACAGGTGAATAAATATGCATTATCAGTGTAATAGTGCACTGTTTTACACCTATTAAATATTCAGATATTTATTAAAAGTGATTAAAATATATCCAGATGAGAACTGTATAGAAACTTTTTTTTTTAAATGTTAATTTAATAGAATTCAGTTTTAGAACTCAAAAATACAAGGCTTATTTATATCTATACAAGAAAAACAAGATCAATCTACTGTGCGCCACCACTGAGGGGAAAAGTAGTATGTAGACATTACGGGGATCTAACACATTAACACAACTCGATTTGAACAAAAATGACAGAAAACGATTTGTCCTAAGCCACCGACAGTATGCGCATTCCATGGAGAATTTATTTACAGGTGATAATGAAACACAACCTAAGTCACAAGACGACTATTATAAAGGGTGCAGGGGGCATTTGGCTGACGCTCTTATCCAGGGCGACTCACAATAACTAGTTACAGGGACAGGCCCCCTGGAGCAACTGAGGGGTGAGTGTCTCACTCAAGGACACAGTGGTCGAGAGTGGGGGGGGTTTAAACTTGCAACTTTGTGGTCATCGGGTTCACAGACAAGTGTTTTACCATCTAGACTACAGCCTCCCTATTATGAGCCTATGTCCAGCAAATTATTTATCAAAATCCTTCTTGCTAGACATATTTTTGCCTTACTGTGGCAGTGTATTTTCTCTAAGCTAATGCTTAAGTCGTAATCTGGTCACTCCAAAGGGAGATTTTAAAAATACAATTACCAGAAGAGACAACTGAACAGCGAGTTAAATACACCTCATGACACCAATGCATGCCCTGGCCAATTCCCAGTGTACCCTTTCAACGCACACTTCGCAGCAATATAATTGTAAAAACACATAAAGTCAATACATATCAGTAGTCTAACAATTCATGCATTCGCCCCAAACCATCACTGAGTTTAGCTCTAGCTGATTGATTTCTGACTGAAAATGCTGTGTTCCTTATTTCCATAATGAAGTTACCAAAGTTGCCAGTTGACAATATGTTACCTGACTGGAACTGAGGGTTGGTGCTTCGAGCTCCAAATGTCTAAATATAGCCTAAACAGAAGAAACTGAAACACTGCTTCAATGCACAAGTTTTATTTTGTACCTTTACAAAATAAACAGTAGTCAATTGTGCCCCATTGCCCTTTTTTTTTTTAATCAGCCCACATAAAAATGTTACAATGCCCTTCTCCTCCTATTATAATGCTCCAACTACTGTGCCAAATTCCTCCTCTTTAGATGGGTTACAGGCCACTTACAGGTTTCTTTACAGTATTTTTTTGGCTCTCTGTAGTATTGTACTTCTGTAACAGAATGTATTGACTATAACCATGTCAGTTCAAGCCGAGTTGTAAATACACTGTATGGTGAATACTTTAGCAATGTTCAGAGAGAGCATGTGCTAAAACAGCATGACTATAAAAGCCACCCTCTCTTCAGCAAGCAACAAGAGTTGCTGAGCTAGGCAGTGGAGAAAGGAGGGGGCTAGAGTCCATTAACAGTAGCCCTTTCTGCCTGACCTAGACTGACATACTATTCCAAGGTCTCTTCTATCATATCTCACACTCATGTGCTTTAAAAATAGCCAGCGTCTTTGCTTGGGAAAGGCAAGCTGAAACAGATGACCAGGCTTCCAAAGACAGAAACTAGAGTGTTATTTTTCTTACATTAGTTGATAAGTAGAACAAACTTCAACAGACATTAATTGTATTTTATTGTGAATTAAACTTTGATATTAAAATGTTTGATATCTGGTGTAAATCACCAGAACAACGAAATTGTACAAAATCAAAAGATCAGTTATAAGAGCCTCTAAACACAATTCTGTGTATGGCATTTTCCAGGACTAGCATGTGCTCCATTTAATTTAGCAAGTAAGCAAGCAATCAAAGCAAACTGTAATATACTGAATATGCCAATCCTCTACAAAGAGACAAACAACTAAAATACACAAAAACAAAATTTTAAAAAAGTATAAAATTTGCACCAGTGCATATTCTGATATACTCTATGACCATGGGGGTGGGGTCTTGTAACTTTCAGCCTTCATTTGGCTTAGCAGCAACACACAAACCCCCCTCCCTTAAAATCTGTTTATTGTTTGTCCTTTTTTCATCAGTTTTATTTCTCATGCAGGCCCTGTAAGGTGCTAACTCTCTAATTAGTGTACAAGGCAGTTCATTCTTCTTCTTCTTCTTCTTCTTCCTCCTCTGCATCTTCATATTCTTCTTCATCATCTGCTCCAAAGTCCATCTTGGACAGCAATGTCTCAACGTGTTCCGTGGAAAGGGTAAAATGGTCCATTCTCTCAAAACCAGGCTCAGGTCTCTCCTCAGCAAGCGAACTCTTGGCTGTGTCCTTCGTCTGGACAATGAGGCTTTTAGAAGACTGCAGGAACTCGGCGGCACTGCTTTGTTCAAGGGCGCGCACTGCGGTATCAGTGAGCTCCGTGCCTGCTTGAAGACGGTCTCCATAACGCCTGGACAGTTGCCGCAAAGTTGCTATCTTCTCATCCTGTTCCTTGCTAATACGCTCCAAAAGGGCAGTTTTCCGTTCCTCCAGTGTTGCGTAGAGCGCATCAAAGCGCTCCCCTAGCCTTTGCTTGGCACGCTGGGCATTGTCCTGAACAGCTTTGCAAGCCTCATCCATCTGATCTAGTAGAGCCTGCAGCCGCCCGTTTCCTGTTACCAAACCATCAATAGCATTACTTAGCTCACCCTTCTGGGCCTGGTAAACGCTACCGAGAGGTGATACTTCACAGTCCTTATGCTGTCCAAACACTTTACACATTGAGCATGTGGGAACCTGGTGGGTTACACAGTAGATGTTAATCTTCTCATCCTCATGTTCTTCGCACACTGGTTCCGTTGAGGCCTTCGGCTTTAAAGGAGCCTCGGAGGTCCCACCACTACCTTCTTGCTGCTGTTTATATATGTCAATAATGTTCTCAACCAGGAGGTTTCTCTGAAGTCCGTGTACTCCATGCCGATCAAGAACCACCTCAAACCGGCATGTGGGGCACCTGAAAACACCACCAGAAAATCGGTATGGGTTTCGAGAGTCATAAAGGTCGCTAGCACATCCACGACACAGGTTATGCTGACAGGGAAGAATCACCACAGGCTTGGTGAACATATCTAGACAGATTGGACAACTAAGTTGTTTTTCCAGGCTCTCCATTGTGTTAGATGACCCCAACAGGGAACTAGTCCTTTGGATATCCATTTTTGTGAACACTTTGGTAAAGTACAATGTCTTCTGCTGCCTCCAGTGACCGGTGTAGTTGTCGTACTATAGTGTATAGATGTCCTTTCAGCTGTCAGTTCTGTTGGGTGCACTGTGGTTCAGGGTCTTATAAAATCCTCTGGCAGCTGGTGACACTCAACTCCCCCAACCAATCACGGCACACATTCTTTTCAGCTTGTTTTTAAGTCTGTTTTTGGAGAAGCAACCCCCCCCCCCAACCTTCCACCGGTTTCCATGTGTCATGTCATGCTCCTCGCCCTTCAAAGTGACAGTTTCTCAATGAGAAAATAACTGAGGCGTGATAAACAAGTGTTGAGTAAGGGACATAGGTCTATCATATGACCATTTAACTTGATATTTCAAAATATTCTTTTATTTACTGTGTTTTCCTACTGCTGTTCTCAACCACATCATTTACCCACTGTTTAAATTGACAAGAAACCTCTAGGTAACACCCATTAAACAGTAATTATTTTTGCAAACCTATTTTAGAGGTACACAGGTATGCTTCTACATATTTTGTGGACAGTACTGCTCTAGTTGAAATGTTCTCCAGATCTTTTCAAAACATTAACTGCGTATTTAACATAGTCAAAGTCTCTTCTCAGTTATAAGCCATAAGGTAAATATTAAGATCACTGAAAAATATAATATACAATGGTACAGCTGAAAACTGAAAACAACAAGATAAACGCATTATTATAATGTCTTCCAGTTCATACAAGATGTCATTTTGTCAGTTCAGCCAAGGTCCAAATTAATAGGCAAAGCTTTGTACTACTGAGTAACTTGTTTCTGTACCAACTCTGCTTGCTCAACTGAAACATTGTATAGCTATGCAAAAAGACTATATTTAACTTCTTTCCTTGATCTGAGTCAGTCAAGTACAAGTCTGAGGCGATCAAATGTTGCTATTTCTTAAATGACATTTGGAAGGCCGCACATTCTGAAGCACATAAATATTGTTTACTGAAGCAAGCTCACTACGTTCATAGATCTAATGTCACAATTCTGACAGTGAACTTACATGTATTAATAAAAGTAATACCCTTCATAGTTTACCCTGCATGTTTTTGACCACCTTTAGTCCACACATATGTTAGTCATATTAGGATTTGGTCTTTAAATAAGAACAACTAAGGAAACAAAGTGAAATTAACTATTTTACACATATTCGTCTGTGTACATTTAGTGATCTTCCTCTAAATAACTGTTAGAACTAGCAGGATGATGCAATGACTATGAAACACCTTTAGTTTACTTTGTTGTCTGTAAGAATGCTGAAAAAGCATGTCAATAATGATGGTTAACAGCACCAAAAACACCAAAATGTAATAAAAAAAAATATCTATAAAAAATAGTAAAGTACAGGAACCCTTTTCTTTAACATTATAGCATGAGGACCTTTATTTTAAACATGTCACACTGGAGCCCTCTGCTGTCTTAACCTCACAATTCAATTTTGACAAGACCTGCAGTTTAATGACTGCCTCATCAAAAAGTCCTAAACACACAGACACCTCATCATTTTGTAAACAATTTAGGGTATTTTGAGGCTTTATTTATAAGTGAAAGGCTGAAATACAGGCAGAGCTATGTTACTTTCAAGTTCATGTTAAATCTGAAGTAATCGGCTTTCAGCTCCTTTTCATGTCTAAGTCTTCTCTATATCATTTTATCCTCAAGTTTGAGTCTTGGGGTGTGTTTGCTAAACTATATAAGCAGAAAGAGAAATGTAGTGTAAAAGTTTCTTTGTTGTTGTTGTTAAATTGTTTTAAAAGATCAGCAAAGACAAAATCTCACCAGTAACATGTTTGAAGTATGATAAAGCAAAACCACTTTTAAGTCACTTAATAGCCTACATACAGTACTACTAGAACAAGGCAGAAAGTGAGAAAAGTGTGTGCCAGTGCTCACACGGTGCCTCACAGATCCTCCTGAAATTTGTGTGCATACCAAAAACTATATAAAATTATATTTGAAGTATAAATGATTCATGTAGCTAGAACCATTCAACCTGAGCCGTCTTTCCAATATATTAATTTCTACTCCTGTCCATCCCTTCACTTTTGGTACCAGCCTGTCACAAATGACTTCTGCCATTCTTCTCCACCCAATCCACACTGCCTATACCCTCCTCTGAGCTCCTCAGTGCTCTGAACTATTGACCCCAAGTATTTAAACTCTTCCACCTTTGCCAACCCCTTACACTCCGTGGTCCTCCCTCTCATTTACATGTGCTTTGGATCCCTGAAATTCGAGGGGGAGACCTAAGACTGCTGGTGGCACCTCTGAGATACCCTGAGTAAGGTACCGTCCCCTCACATTGCTACCCGTGCGCTATGTTCCTGGCTGCCCACTGCTTCACTTGGTGAATGGGTTAAATACAGAGGAAGAATTTCATGCTGTTCACACTGTGTGCTGTGGTGTGTTCACAAACGACAGAATGGTCACTTTACATCCCAAGAGCACACACAAATTGTGAAAAAAAAACGCAAATTTGTGATGTGGTAAAAATAAAATGCCTAATTTTATAGTGTAAACCCTAAATATGCCCCCAAATATGCTCCAAAAACACTTGAATTTCATTTTATACTCAGCTTAATTGATTACCCTTAAAGAAAATGTAAAGGTAAACCCGTATCCTTACTGTCTCCCGCAGAGCTAGAACGTAAAATAACGATGTTACTCCTGTATAGACTGTACTGTAATTGATACAAGCGCATTTTCTTTGGTACGCGCTGTCGTTTTCTTTGGAATAACCAGGGTAAATACAGTAATTAATTTAATTTACAGTAATAAGAATACAGGGCTTTAAGGAGAAAACGTTCAGCGAAACACTCGAGTTAGCTGCACGTGGGAAACTGTTCTGATGCGGAAATGCTGGACTGCACCTTCCAGAGATGCATCTCAGGGCAGCAGCCAATATACGATTGCTCTGTCCTCTCTCAACAGCACTAAAAAATGTATACCGTCATATTTTAGATGGATTTTTTTTTATGTTGCGAAATTAGTAAATTATATTTTTCTTAATTCAGAAAAATATAATTTACTACAATGCATGAAAAATTATATTTTGCCACAAGAAATGTGGATATGTGGGGACTCCAGTTCAATCTCATCTATCTGTCCATCATTACCATTGCAAACAAAAAAGGGCTCAGAGCTGATCCTTCATGTAATCCATGTAAGTTCACCTTGAATGCACCCTGCCGCAGACCTCCCAACTGTCACACTGGCCTCATACATATCCCACTCTTACCTACTTTTCTGCCACTTCCAAGTCCACGAAGACACAATGTGACTTCTCTTGAACTTCTCTATACTTCACCATCAACACCCTCAGAGCAAACTGTGCGTCCGTAGTGTTCTTTCCCAGCATGAAACCATACTGCTGTCCACTGATCATCACATCTCTTCTTAACCTAGCTTCCACCACTCTTTCCCAAAACATCATGCTGTGGCTGGTGAGCTTTATCCCTCTGTTTTTACTTATTCTTGAACATTGGTACCAGCACCCTTCTCCAATCCTCAGGCATGCTCTCACTTTCCAAGACTGCGTTAAATAATCTGATTAAAAACTACACTGCCATCCTTCCTAAGCATCTACATGCTTCCACAGGTATATCATCTGGACCACACCAGTCTCTACACTTCCTGATTCACTATCCCATCATACAACCTTCTCTCTTTCTCATTTTCTTTATTCATCCACCCCCCAAAGTTCTACTCCTATCTGCTTTCATCACCCTAACCAGCTGCACATCTTTCCTGGCTCTGTCCCTCTGCCTAGCCAATCGGTACAGGACCACTTCACATTCCGCTGTATCCAGCCTCTCAAACTCACCATACGCCTTATCTTCAGCCTTAGAGACCTCTCTCTTCACTTTGCAACTCATCCCCTTGTACTCTAGTCTACATTCTTCATCTCTCTGACTATCCCACTTCTCCTTCTGTATACTCTCTTGTACTTCCCCACCTTCCCCAATCCACCACCAGGTTTCCTTGTCTCCTTTTTCTGTCCAGATGTCAGACCAAGCACCTTTCTAGCCGTCTCCCTTACCACTTCTGCAGTACCTGCCCAGCTATCTGGTAACTCTTCACTGGCACCTTGTTCCTGTCGTAACTCCTCCCTGAACTTGCCGTCTTCCTTATTCAACCTCCACCATTTGATCCTTGGCACCGCGTTCACTCTCCGATACACCTGGTTTTACCATGCATGCAAAATATATTAACCTTCCTTCTCTCCATCAAATCAGCTAACTTTCTCCCTTTAGTCAAGTCAAGTGGGTTTACTGTTATTTCAGCCACATACACAGTGAAATGAAACAAAATTCCTCCAGGACCATGCTGCAACACAAGAACAAAACAGGACACTAGACTTCATAAGAAAAGGGAAGGACAAATAAATAGTAAGCAAAGACAGCAAAGGAAAGAGTGCAAGAAAAACACAAGGGCAACAACACAACATGACAAAAAAACATTTAATGCAGTTATACTGCCAACATTCGAAGTTCCCATCCTCACTTCCACTCTTATACCCTTTCTCCTCTCCTTCTGCTCTGAACATGCCAGCTTGGGTAAGCACTGAACAAGAATCAGCTCCAGAATTGTCCTTACAAAGTTATTTATATTCTGCGGATACAAAAAGGCATGCTGCACACAAGCATATGGGAGATTTTCCAGTACTCTCTCAGTTCACCCCTATCTGGGGTAATGAACAATTTATACTGGTAAGAAAGATAGGGGATTTAGATCATGGAAGGTGAAAGGCATCCAGACAGTGGAGGATTTGTATATGGATGGAGTGTTGCTTACATTCAGTCAGTTATGTGAAAAATATCAAATTCCCCAAAAACATTTTTTAAAATATCTACAATTAAAAAGCTACATGACATCCAAATCTAGATGTGTATCCCACCATTATCAAAAATAGAAGAAGTCTCCCTTGGACAGGTGGGAAGGAAAGGTTTACTCTATTTATTATAATTTATTAACATCCACCTCTAAAGATTCAGCAGGTTAAACGCCTGGAGGGATGACATACAAGAAGACATTACTGAAGTAGATTGGAATGAGGCTTGTTTAAAGGCACAAACACAAACACTAAATACAAGGTTTAAGCTCCTCCAATGTAAATGGTTAATGAGGACATACATCACCCCTGTCAAGCCTAACCATATGCCTGGCAACATTCCAGAAACCTGTATTAAATGTCTCAATAATAAAGGAACGCTTCTGCATTGCCTATGGGAATGCCCAGAGATTCAGAAGTACTGGAAAAATGTGATCAATTGTCTGTCTTTCATATCAACATCCCTCTAGATGCTAAGCTGTGTGTCCTTGGAATATATCCACTGAACTTCATACAATCACAGAAACAGACTAAAATACTGGACTTTGGACTTCTACAAGCCAGAAGAGTGATTGTGCTTTATTGGAAGAGTGTAGAGGCTCCTTCTATTAAACAGTGGATAAAGGAACTTTCAGAATGCATTGGTCTAGAAAGATTAACATATATTGCTAAGGGAAAACAGAAAGAGTTCTTTCATCTCTGGGAACCATATATGAACATTATAGAATCTGGAATGTAACCAAACCCCCCCCCCCACACACACATTTTTTTAAATATATATAAATTATATATTGTATTGCTGAGTCACTGCTATGTAGAATGCGCAAGTTTAGGTAGGTGTGTCCATGTATATGTGTGTGTGAATGATAAAGTGTTCTGTAATACCAGAAAACCCAATAAAGATATTTGGGAAAAAAAACAAAAAATATACTTGAACCATTATGCAAGACTCACCTTTAGATGATGCTGGAGTAGGAGAAACTGCACAAAACACTGCACTATTACTACACTGACATTTTTATTTTATCCTATTTTTATATTCCTAGACTGTATAGAAATAATTCTTGGTGCACTATTACTGTTGTCAATACCTGCTGCTACCAAATGTACACGCCAATATGTACCTGTATGTATATCCTCAGTCCTCTTACTCCACATACATACATACATATACTCAATATGTATATTTTCAATACACGAGTCCATATTCATATTTTTGTATTATTTGTACTGTAAAGTGTACTTTTTATACTGTACCTTTGTATAGTTTTATACTGTACTGTTGTATAGTTTTTATTCTATTGTTTTTGCTGCTCCTTGTTTCTGTCCACTTTCTGGCCATAGCAATGCACATTTCCCACTTGTGGGACTAATAAACGTTTATCTTATCTCATCACTCACAGTCTAAAGTGACTACTTTCTCCATCATTACGCATGACATATAGCATGTACCTCTTAAAGATTCCATCACAGGAAGAATCGATTCAGTCCACTGGTAGGCTGCAATCGTGCTGTAGATGCCTGGAAAATCTCGCTGCCAGATACGTTGTCCTACTGCCCAAATAGCAGCCAATTCTGGGTTAGCCTGTGGGGATTTGCAGGACATTGTTGTTATTTAACAGTTTGGCAAATAACATTTTATATTTTTAATTTGTATAGCAGTCCTTACATAAATGATGACTATGAAGACATTTATTATGTTGCTATTATTATTACTTTATTTGTAATACACAGCACTATTTATACAATAGAGGACTACACAAAACAAATGAGCTACGAAAAAGGATATACACTGGTCAGAATTTTTAACTGAATTGTTAAATATTACTGTTTTGATTGCTTGTGGAATCCGCTTCCAAAGATATCTTGCATTGTTCCTGCAAAAACAGAGTGTAATAACATGTTTGGTTAGTACGATTAACTTATAATGTAAGAAACATTTAGGGGAAAGAGGTGAATACTTACATATCATTGTGGAGAAGATACAGGGCAAGTAATTGAGAATACACTTGTGGAGTTGCAATGCCACCTGGAGCCTACAACAGGAGAATACATTTCACAGAACATTAGTGCACAGGACAAACTTAAGATGATAAAATGAGCATGTTTTATCTATTTCCCATTTTTAAAAAACAGACTGTAGTGAGGTACTTTTACAATGTTTTCTGGCAGAAGAGTACAACTTTCATGTAGAATTTTGTCTGTATGTACACGCTTAGGGTACTACAGCACGCACCAATCTGCCACAACATTAAAACCACTGACAGATCAAGGGAATAATGATTATCTTGTTATCAGCAAGTGATGCATGTGTACTGCAAGCAGGTAAAATAGGCAAGCGTAAGGATGAGTGATTTTGAAAACTGATACATTCTGATGGCTAGATGACAGGTTAGAGCACCTCCATAACAGCAGATATCATGGGGTGCTCTCAGTCTGCAGTGGTAACAAAAGCAGTCCAACGAAATCAGGGTCACCAGACACAGGGCCAAGAGTGGTCATGGCTAACCCATCCTGTCTGATCCCTCAGAAGAGAAGCTACACTCATGTAAATTGCTGAAAAGTTGATGTTGGCTACGACAGAAAGGTGTCAGAACACAGTGGAGGACTTTATGTTCATTGGTCGTAGTAGCCACTTGCAGAGCAAACAACTTACAGGACCTAAATAATCTGCTGCTAACGTCTTTGTACTAGATACACGGCACACCTTTAGAGATCTTGTGGGGTCCATGCCTCAACGGCTCAGGGCCCTTTTGGCGGCACAAGGGGGACCTACACTATTTGGACAAAAGGATTGGAACACACCTGTTTCGCAGTGTTTGGTTTAGGCCTCTTACTTCAATCTTAATGCTTCAGCATACCAAGACATTTTGAACAACACCATGCTTCCAACCTTATGAACACGGTTTGGGGAAAAGGCCCTTTTCTATTCCAGCATGACTGAGCCCCAGTGCACAAAGCGAGCTCCATAAAGACATGGTTGGATGAGTTCAGTTTGAAAGAACTTGACTGGCCACACAGAGCCCTGACCTCAACCCCATCCAACACCTTTGGGATGAACTGGAACGGAGACTGAGTCAGGCCTTCTCGTCCAACATCAGTGCCTGACCTCATAAATGCTCTACAGAATGAATGGGCACAAATTCCCGCAGAAACTCCAAAATCTTGTGGAAAGCCTTTCAAGAAGAGTGGAAGCTGTTATAGCTGCAAAAGGGGGGGGGGGTGAGGGGGGCAACTCCATATTAAAGTCTATGTATTTGAATGCAATTCTATTAAAATCCCTGTTGGCGTGTTTGCCATGCGTCCCAATACTTTTGTCCACGTACTGTGTAGGATAGCAGGAAGATGGTTTTAATGTTACGGCTGGTCTGTGTAAACAGGCATAACTTCTATGATAACTGCTATGTTAGCTCGGTTAGTTATCATTATATTAATGTGCTAAACACCAGTTATTTAGAAAGATACCATTAACATGCTGAAAACACAAATAGACCAGTTGCACCTCTAACAGCTAACTGTCACATTAGTTAGCTTAGTAACTATAGCTAGTGCATCTAAGAAAGTCTTTATAAGGAAGTTAACGTCAAGCAAAAATAGGACATTTCTTGGTTAAATATATATAATGACATCCAACTAAATAGACGTAAAGTCAAGAATCACAAAGATAAGGATAATACACGTCTACTGACTGGCTAGACCTCATTCAAAGCTGTCTAGGCTAACGTAGCTAGCCTCTTTCAGTAGAAAGTACACAAATAACCTTTATTTTTACCTCCAGCTCCTGTGTTTCGCATTGCTCAAGAAGCTTGTCGTAATTTTCACCCATCATGACAGCCACTGGCATTTTTGGAAAGGTTATATGTCAAAATGGTGGTAGCTTGTGTTAGCTCCTAAGCTACATGTAAACAGAAGGGGGACTCTATTCCTTGTTGGCTGGTGAAGTCTTACAGAGAAACAGAGGACACTGACCCCTATTGGACTGGGTGGGATTTCTCATTAATTCCTTTTCATGCATGAAAACCTCACCTTTTCTTGTTTTTCTTTAGGCATGATTTATTTGTGTATTTCTGTATATAGCATAGTGTATTTTCATATTGAGTTTTTTTGTTTAGATTTTATTTAGACTTTGTTTTTTATATTGTTCTTGTCTCTGTGTCTTTGTGTGTCTTTGCAGTCATTACATAATCCTGGATCAATTAAGTTTTCTGATTCTGATTCTATTTTTTAAACATTTCTTCTTCTTTTTCTCCTCATTCTTCTTCTTCTTCTTCTTCTTCTTCTTTTTCTTCTCCTTCTTGTTCTTCTTCTTCTTCTTTCAACTGCTCCCGTTTAGGGGTCACCAAGATCAACCGTCTCCGTTTCATTCTATCCTCTGCATCTTTCGTTCTTACACCAACTGCCTGCATGTCCCTCACCACATCCATAAACCCCTGCTGCTCCATCCTCAGCAACCTCCTCCCAACACAATCAGTCTCTCCTCAACATCCTTTTCCCAACACACTCAGAGTCTCTCCTCAACATCCTTCTCCCAACACACTCAGAGTCTCTCCTCAACATCCTCCTCCCA
>JBBIGA010000002.1:5809011-5828468 GCA_037576975.1 Alestes dentex
AGAGAGAGATAGATAGAGATATAGATATAGATATATATATAGATATATATATATATATATATATATATATATATAGATATATATATAGATATATAGATATATATATAGATATCTCACACACACACACACACATTGTGGCACTTAGGTCAGTCATTACCTTTTACTCCAAGTTTCCGTTGGCGCTAAAGTGCGTTATTCACATGGTATGTAAGAACAGTGATCTTTCAATCAATTACCTCTGCTGCAAAATGTATATTTACCAGTATCAGTGTTTTACAATTGATATTTTTGTTTCTAGTTTTGACAATGCTATGCAGTCCTTAAAAGCTTCTGCCAGGAATACAGTGGATGAACTCTCAGAAGTGTTCACAGAAATGAGAGCTCACCTGTATCTTTATTCTGGGACCCTGCTGCTGAAGATGGCCCAGGAAAAAGAACATCAGTGGAGAGCTGTTGTTCATTTAGCAGCCTTCTGTTACCTTCTGGCTTACCAGGTAAGACTTGGTCCATGTTTTGTGCTTTTTATAATGAAGGACGTAATTTCCTTCATGCATTTCTATTGAAAAAGCCTTTTGAGTGGTGAATCTTACACACACCAACATTTCAGGCTAAATACCCTGTCCAACAGTGTTAGTCGAAATGACTGACAGATCAAGTACAACTAACCAATATATCTGTCCCACCTACACAGTTTGAAAAAACAGCAACCTTTTATGTTTATTATGATTCTCAGTTCTTATAAAGAATAATTTCATTATTTCAGTATTGTATTTAAGTAGCTAGCCTACATCATCTAACGATTCCTGTAGAAAGATTCTTAATATAATTGTTTAGTTTTCAATGTTTCTGCTCCCCCATTAAGGTTCCCAGGCCAAAGGCAAAGCCTGAGAAAGGTGACCAGGCATCTCAGAAACCTCTGGAGTCATTAGCTTGTTATCGTCAAAGCCAGGCAGGCCACATGCTGCTGAATCTGAACCAGGAGACGGAGCACTTAGTAAAGGAGGTAGTGGAAGTGTTTGGGAATAGGAGTGGACAGATAAGTCTGCTGGAGATGCTGTTGGGTTCACAAGACCCTGCTGGTCTCTCATTCATTGGAAATGATGACATCAGTGCCATTAATCCACAGGCACCAGATATACAAGAACTTGCTAAGATGGACAGTGGTAAGTAAAAACAAAAGTTGCATCAAAGTAAAACAAAACGTTTGCCATTAGTCCTATTTTCTCAGTTGATTTCATAGCTTGTCAAAGATCTTAGTTGTTTTGGAGATCATGGTTTATTTTCCATACATCTTGACATGGCATGTAAAACAAGACACAAATCTTGTTTTATTTTGATGTTTGCTTAAAAGAAAGCATAATTTTATTATTTAAATGCCATATTTACAGGAATAGTTCACTGATTTAAAATATGTGCTCATCACCAGAATAACATTTCTGTTCAATAAGAGATTAAAGATAAGAGATTGTTGCATACAGTTATACAAGTGTAGTGAAGCGCGTCTCTGAAATGTCTGAGACTGTGTGATATAGATCATGTATCTTTTTACGCTTTTTGTCATCAGTGAACATTCCAGATTGAATGGTGCTATATCCAATACACCCCTTCATCACAATGTGCTAGAACCTGATTTGTGCCAATAGTATTTTTCTTGTGTTCTTAGGTTCAATCTTGTACTGTGGGGATTTGCAGTACCTGACTTGGGTGGGCTTGCAGTGGTCAATGATGGGCGAGAGACCGGCTCTGAAAGACTGGCTTAAGCAGCTCTTTCCTCGTCTCACTCTAGAGACGTTCAAACTGGACACCAACTCTCCTGAGTCAATCTGTCTGCTTGACCTTGAGGTATTTGTCATTTTCTTATTTTTAAGTGTTCAAAATTTGTTTAATTTTCTTTGGAAGTAGAAACATAAAGAATAGATTTGTGTTTTTTATACTTGGCGTTGTGTTTAAATATCTAGAAAATCATAGTTGTATTTTGTGATTTGTAAATTACTAAAATGCACATGTGTAATCTGATTACCATATTGTTCACATTGCATTAGATCAACCACTAACCAGATATTTGAATGGTGCACTGTTCTCATTACGGTATTGTAGTTGCATTAGTATGAGTGTATCAGACACTGCAGTGTTACTGAAATTCACCTAGTCAATAACTTCCAGCCAACAGTAGACTTTTGGTCAGGAACTGGCTAGAGCCGTTGTGCCCATCTCAGCAGAGTTTGGTTGTTCCTCCAACACATTCACTAAACCTGACAATTAGATGAAGTTGAACCAGGTGTCCTTAAGTGTGTATCAGCTAGGTACGTGTGCCTAATAGCAAGATAGGAGCCAAGCAACACTGCTGGTACATTTGCACCAGTGCTGCACATGCTAGCTGTGGATTAAAGTTAAAGAAAATAAGCAAAAGACCTGGAGTTAAGACACTGTTATGGAGTCAGTGCAACCTACAAAAATATAACTTGAAGATGTAACCTTGAAGGTAGCACCCCACTGTTGTACCCTGAAACTTTTTTTTCCCCTGACAGTATAGTATTATTTGTCTGAAGACTGTGTTAAAGAGTCACTTTGAATATTAAAATGTTCAAAAACTGACTGCTGATGAAATTTGGAGGACAGCAGAACTGTAAGATACTGAAAACAGATTGAGTAAAATGTGTTATATGGTGGAATGTATGATTCTCTTAAAAGGGTATTAAATAGCATGTAACTTAAGTTGTGCAGCGGTTTCCAGTTTTGCATCAGAAGCAAAGTTAAGGCCGTTGTGGATTATAAAAAAATTAATGAAATGCTGTTAGTGGCAGCAGGTCTCAGGGATTTTCCACTATTCATAGCACCTCACCGTGGCTTAAACAAAACCTTTCACTGCACATTAGCAGGTGTGTAGGTTTGCCTTTGGCAAACTATAGAAACAATTTACCCTTATTAGCCAAATGTTATGGGCATAGTGTTTTTGTAAATACTAAGTGTAAACGGAGTAGAAGCCATTATTTACTGTTTCATGCCACATTCTGTTGTTTGACTCTAAATCTTTTTATTTGTTTCAGGTCTTTGTATGTGGTGTAGTGTTCACAAGTTATACTCAGTTACAAGAGACTGCAAAGTTTTCTGGTAGCTCCCAACTGCATGAGCCGAGATGCTTGCCCTTGCAGCTCATGAAGCGCTTGTCTTCAGAGAGACAGAAAGAATGGTGGGATGCAGTTTACAGTCTCATTCATAAAAAAGCAGTGTAAGTTTGCAAAATGCGCTTGATAACTCTTTTCTGGATAGGCCACTGTAAATGCTTGTATAGGTGCTAAATTTCCTATAAACTTGCATTGAACTAAATAGCTAAAAGATGAACCTTAATTTTTCTTAACACTAAGCCTAACCTTGACCTTAACACACTAGACCTTATTTGACTTTAAAACTGATGGGCATCTGTAGGTCTGGGAACATCTTTCGAGAATAAAGTGTGGCTGTAGTCTTATATATACAAAAAAATCAGATAACTAGTTTCAGGATTGTTTAAATTTCCTGTACTTCTATTATAGCACTTGCAGTATTGCTGTAGATTTGAAGGTCTCTGCAAATTCTCTGTGTCAAATGTATGTACATAAATGTATGTACTTGTCTGTGCAACTATAGTCTCAATAATATGTATATTCTTCTCTCCCGAAGACCTAATATGTCTGCTAAACTGCGGATGATTGTCCAGGGAGGCCTGAGCACCCTGCGAGCACGAGAGAAACATGGCCTTCAGCCTGCACTTCTCATTCACTGGGCCAGGCACCTCAGCGTAACGGTGATTTATTTAACATCTTTTAGGGGGGAATCTTTATTAGGGATGGCCATTAAGAACCGGTGCTAAAATGGTACCTGATGGGACAATATCAAAATATCGGTAAGCTCCTGCACGAAGGACACTGCTGTCGATATTAATGCAACTCTCTACACCTCGCCACCAGACATTGGTTCATCAGGCACTTGTAGCAATTGCTCTTAAATCAAATATATACTATTTAAAATCTGCACTGGCTATGTGACGCCCCATGCCCTACCATTATCAGCCTAGTAGAGCCTTGAGGTTAGCATCGGCTAAAAGCGCTATGTTTTGGAATGTGGGGGCGAATGAAGGTGGGCTGCTCGACAAAAGTTCATACTCAATACACCCCAAGTCCATTTCACACTGAACAACTCCTTTAAAGAGGGGTGTGAAAATTTATAGAAATCTATTGTACCTAGTTTTGATGGTTCATAATATTTTTTTTCTGAATTCTATCATATATTGTGTAACCTTCTTAAAGGTATTGCTGTATCGTCCTCCTATATTGTCAGGTCCCTTGTCAAATAATGCTAAAAATTACTGGTGTATTTTGATTTTCTTCAGAGTGACATCAGAGTTGGAAACTGTCTTGTAAACAGTGGGCTTTGTGTGGATTGACTTATTGCAGGGTGAAGGTGTGAACTCTTACTATGACCAGAAAGAGTATGTCGGCCGTAGTGTCCACTACTGGACTGTGGTGCTTCCCTTGCTAGAGAAAATTGAGAAGAGGCGCAGCATTGCTGAACCCCTCGATCCAATGTTTATGCATTTCAACAGTAAGGAAATACAGGTATGGTGACTGCACTTTACTTGGGGTTTTAGGTGTGGGCAGTTCTTAAATATCCTGCAAAATGTAATAGTGATTAGCTTCTGTTTATTTTAGGTTTCTGAAATCAAAGGATATGAAGAGGAAGCTATGATTGCTTTTGCCATTGTGCTTGACATTGAGGGCAAAACTGACCAGGCCATCTTGAAGCTTGAGAAACTCAACTGTGTCTCCTCCCATTGGCATCTTGCACGGGTATTTGAGTTCATTATTTGACATTTAGGCCTTAAAGATTTAAGTAAAATCTAGGATAAGGTCATGTTTGTTTAACAACCTTACTACAATGAATTTAATTTGGGCAAATACCAAATAATGTGCATTTTGCTACCTACATATTTCATGGACAGCTTTCTTTGTCAAGTTAAACTTATAAGTCTCTCCTTGTTCGTTATTTTTATGACAGATCTATCAGAGACTATCTGAGGAGGCAGGAAATGGTGTTGAAGAAACTCAAGACATGTGTATGAACTTTCTCCGGCAGTTCAAGAAATACTTATCAAAGATCTACCATGCCAGTGCAAATGAAATGGAGAAGGTGTGATGTCTGATACTAATGGATGACTTCTTTATGGTGTTGCTGATCAGTGCCCAAAATTTTCAACTTGACTTTAACTTTGTATTTCAGCTGCCTGTATCAGTGGAGGAAGTTATGGATTTGCTCAATGATGTCAATCAGCAGCTTGGAGAGAGTGGAGAGGGTTTGGACAGAGTTGATGAAGGCTTTCCAGTGACCTCAAGCCCAAGATCACTCCAAGATCCAGCTGTGGCTGCTTCTCACAAGTTTTCCATGTCATCCCCAGCCAAAAGTGTACTCTCCCCCTCCAAAAGACCAGTGGTATAGCAAACATTTTAAAATGTTTGAGTGTTCCTTGCTGTTTACACATGTGATACATTTTGCTTTTTGTTGATAGTTTTCTCCCAAGACACCTCCTCATTGGGTGGAAGATCAGAAGTCACTCTTGAAGATGCTTTGTCAGCAAGTTGAGGCTTTAAAGGTCAGCTTTCAACCAGTAACATGCATTGAGCGGTTCGTTTAGTAGTTGAAAAACTTTAATATGGTAAAGTATGTCACGAATTAAGACAACTTGACAAGCGTCAGCAATATGCACTGTTTTAATCTTGATATGATGGAAACTACACTTAGGTGTGATTAAGGTTTGGGCCTGTACTGTTCGAGGAGTGTAGAGGCTGTATGCCTAAAGGGATTAGAAGGTAATTATAATGTAGAGTAGCCTAGAAGATAAACAAAAATAAAAAAATAATTTAGATACTTATTTCACAGTTCTAATGACTGAGGTCAGGAAGTCCTCTTATTACATGTGTTTGGATTTTTGTTCTGCAGAATGAGGTTCATGACCTGAGGCATAATGCATCAGAGGCATCAGAGTCACCCTATAACAGAGTATATGCAGGAAATTACTCAGGAGAGACCCTCCAGGAACCATTTTCATCTGCACAAACATTTCATGGAGTGCCACTTACAGGTCAGTCTACAAGCCAGTTCACATTATAAACTTTTTTGAAAGTCTTTAGTCTAACCAGATACTGAGATTTTAACTAGTTTCAGTTCTCTATTTTAATCATCTTGTGGGCTTACGAGTTGTCAAGTACTGCTGTGCTGTTCTAGTGGCGTCTGCGTTGTCATGATGGTACTGGAGAGAGAAACTTGATTGGACAATCTGTAGATCTGTTTGACACTGCAATCACATTTGCAAATCTGCTGTAAACTGTTCAATTTGAAATGTTGCTGTCAATCCATATAAGTCAAGTAAGTTTATTGCCATTTCAGCCATATACACAGCACACAGTGAAATGATATTCCTCCAGGACCATGGTGCAACACAAGAACCAAAAAACACCATTAGTTTTCATAATTACATTGCAAAGAGAGCAAGAGGGAGAGTGCTACGAAAAGACCAGAGCAACAGTACAGCGGCAGAACTAGAAGACATTGACTGCAGTTGACAAAAGCAGCTGAATACAGCATTATTATATATTATAATATATAATTGTGTTAAAAGAAAGTTAAGTTCAAGGGTGTGTGATCTCAGTCTCTGTAGAGATGCTGCTTCTTTGCAATTTAGCTGGTGTTGAGGGTCCACTAAGTTCCTTGGTGTTCAGGGCAATAGAGGTGATCAGCAGCAGAAAGTGATCAAGTTGTGCCATAGTCAAGAATCATCTTTTGTCCACATTCAGAGATGGGTTGTTGTTTCTGCATCAGCCTGTTAGTTGTTACACTTCCTCTCTGTATGATGCTTCACCGCTCCTGGTGATCCCAACACGGTCGTGTCATCAGCTGTACATTATTGCACAGTCATTGATCAGCACTGTGACCTGCAGAGGGCCCTGTGGTTCCTGTGCTCAGTGTGGTGGTACTGGAGAGGTCACTCCTGATCCTGACTGACTGAGGTCTTCCAGTCAGGAAGTCCAGGATCCAGTTGCGGGGGGAAATTTAAAATTGGGTTTAATTAGCTGGCTCCAGTGTTTCCTCTTTTGTCAGTAACAGTGATCGAAACTTCTCATTTACATACACTAGAAGTCATGTGCAGATTAATGTAATTGTGACCTCATGTCAGAAAATTCTGAAGAAGTGAAATGCTGTGACTCAGATAACTGATGCTTTTATTGGGCAGTATTCGTTTTACATTAATTTGCTTCTTTTTTAGTTGCCACTACAGGTCCATCAGTGTACTACAATCAGTCCCCTGGATATAATTCACAGTACCTTCTTCGCCCTGCTGCTAATGTAACACCAACAAAGGTACGCACAAATGTGGCTTTAAAGCAAAATCCATGTTGCGGTGTTGTATGAAAAATAAACACTCTTGAAATGTAATACCCAGTTTTTGTTTTATCTCCCTCAGACCCCAGTCTATGGAGTAAATCGTCTTCCTCAGCAGCATATGTATGCCTACCAGCAGCCAACACACACTCCACCTCTTCAAACAACATGCATATATCCACAGGACCAGGTCTTCGGTGCTCCGCTTAGATTTGAGTCACCCGCTACAACCTTACTCTCTCCCTACAGTGAAGAATATTGCAGTCATAGTGTTTCTCAGTCTTCTGCTAATCCAACACTGCCAGAGCCTGGGTACTTCACCAAGCCCCCTGTTATACCTGCCCAGTCCTACAAAAGCAGTGACGGCAAATCATCAGACCTGAAGATGGGCTTTGGCCCTAACATTCCTGTTGAAAGTCCTAAGGTTCCCTCTTTTACTAGTGGAGCGGCACATACAACTCCAGCAGGAATTGCTTTCAAATTCAATTCAAATTTTAAATCAAATGATGGAGACTTTACCTTCTCATCAACAAATGTGAAAAATAACGAGAGCCTTTTGGGGCTTCTGACTTCAGATAATCCACCTAGAAATGAAGGACTTCCAGCACTGAAGCCTCAGACACAAGATCAGGCGTCCAGCCACAGTGAGATCTTTACTTTTGGGAGTAAAACTCCCTCAGGATTTTCATTTACTGATGGTGCTCAAGGCAAAACCAATCTTTTTGGAAAACCTGACCAAACATTTGGCAGTGCACATGTGACCAAACCTTTATTTAGGACAGGAATTCCTGATGAAAATGATGAGAAATTTGTGGAAAGCGACGACAGCACGCATGTTGAAGAGGATGACGATGGGCCTCATTTCGAACCCATCGTGCCTCTGCCTGATAAGGTTGATGTAAAAACGGGAGAGGAGGAGGAAGAGGAGATTTTTTGCAACAGAGCAAAACTGTTTCGATTTGAGGCTGAAACAAAAGAATGGAAAGAAAGAGGGATTGGGTGCATAAAAATCCTGAAACACAAAACCTCAGGTAAATTTCGAGTGTTGATGAGGAGGGAGCAAGTTCTGAAAATTTGTGCAAACCATTACATCACTGCAGACATGGTTTTGAAACCAAATGCTGGGTCTGATAAATCATGGGTATGGTATGCTATGGATTATGCTGATGAAATGCCAAAGACGGAGCAGCTGGCTATCCGCTTTAAAACTGCAGATGAAGCAGCAGTATTCAAAATAAAATTTGAGGAGGCTCAGAGAGCTACAGTTAAGTCTCTGCACATCCAAGATCAGCAGAAGGAAAGTGACTGCAAGTCATCTGCTCTTGAGAATTCAGGCAAAAAAATTGATCTAAAATCTCGGTTTGCTAAGAAGGAAGGCGAATGGGATTGCAGTGTCTGCTGTGTAAGAAATGGCCCATCATCTAAGACGTGTGTGGCTTGCAGCACTCCCTGTCAAAGTGATCTCGCAAAGCCTGAAGCTAAACCAGCAGAGGGGTTCAAAACGCCCCCTGCTGTTGCGCCCTCTACAACATTCACTTTTGGACTTGGTGGGAGTACTGCTAAGGACACCACCTCCGACACCAGTTTTAAGGCATTTGGAACACAGATTCCGTTTTCTTTTAAATTTGGAACACAAACATCTGCTGTAACATCCACTCAGAGTGACAAAAAGTCTGGTCAATGGGAGCCCTCAGCAGATTCATCTCAGAATCCGAATTCCTCTGTGCAGGTACCAAGCAGCTCTTCAAGTGCTGTGCCGTCAAGTTTCTCATTTGGGTCTGGATTTGGAACTCAGTTTGCTAAGAAACCAGGTCAGTGGGATTGTCCCACATGTGCAGTGAGGAATGAGGCATCTGCAGGTACTTGTGTTGCATGTCAAACATCAAATCCCTCAAGCAAACCCTTTGCTCCACAAGAAGCTGTCAAATCATCTGTGAGCCCAGTCTTCTCATTTGGATCTGGATTTGGTCAGTTTGCCAAAAAAGAGGGACAGTGGGATTGTGATACCTGCTTAGTCAGAAATGATGCATCTGCCACAAAGTGTGTTTCTTGCCAGACCCCATGTAGCAGTGGTCAAGCGCACTCTTTGGCCATGTTTGGTAAAAAAGAAGGACAATGGGATTGTAATAACTGTCTGGTAAGAAATGAAAGCACATCTAGTCACTGTGTGTCATGCCAAGAACCAAATGCAAGTGCAGAAAGCTCTTCGGCTGCACCAGCATCTTCCTCCTTCAGCTTTAGTGCTAAAAAAGATAACCAACCTGCCCCTACGGGATTTAAAGGTTTTGATGCTATTAATGCTTTTCAGTTTGGTCAGAGTAAGAAAGAAACCCAAGGAAGTTTTAAATTTGATTCCTCTGCAGTTCAGAATGAAACTTCCTCAAGTGCTTCAAGTTTCTCTTTTTCATTGCCAGTACCAGCCAGTGGATTTAAGTTTGGCCTTAAGGAACCAGAATCAAAGCAAGCAGTTGGTCAAGAACAAAGTGCGTCTGCCTCAAGTTTTCTGAAAAATATCGCTGAACAGCACAGAGAGAAAGAAAAGGAGCTAACCACCTCCTCTTCTGTTCAGTCCCTGGTCACAACTAGTAACGATGACAATCCACTCTTTACCGGGAAGTTAAACACCTTTAGTTTTGCCGACTTGGCGAAGTCTTCACCAGGTGACTTCCAGTTTGGCCAGAAAGATCCCAATTTCACTGGTTTTGCGGGAGCTGGTGAGCAACTTTTCACTTCATTAAAGGACAGCCAGAAGGCAGACACCTCTGTCGATCAAGATGAGGAAGATATGTACAAAACAGAAGAGAATGATGATATTCAGTTTGAACCAGTGGTCAAGATGCCTGAGAAAGTTGATCTTGTTACTGGGGAAGAAGACGAGGAATGCCTGTACACAAATCGTGTTAAACTCTTCAGATTTGATCCTGAGACTCATCAGTGGAAAGAAAGAGGGGTTGGAAACCTTAAACTTCTTAAGAATAATACAAACGGTAGGCTTAGAGTTCTTATGAGGAGAGAGCAAGTGTTGAAAGTGTGTGCTAATCACTGGATCACTACCACAATGAACTTAAAGCCTCTTGCTGGGTCAGATCGTGCCTGGATGTGGCTAGCTAATGACTTTTCAGATGGAGATGCCAAGTTGGAACAGTTGGCTGCCAAGTTCAAAACCCCAGAACTCGCAGAAGAGTTCAAGCAGAGGTTTGAGGAGTGTCAAAGACTCCTTCTGGACATTCCTGTACAGACTCCTCACAAGCTTGCAAATTCCAGCAGAACTGCACATCTCATACAGAAAGCTGAGGAAATGAAAAGTGGTCTCAAAGACCTCAAGTCCTTCTTGACTTATGATGGGATCAAAGGCAAGGATGTAGAAAACAATGGTACAGTTGCAAATGACACTTCTGAGCTCCACAAGCCATTCACTGAGAGCACCGTGTCCGCTTTAGAATGGGACAATTATGATTTGCAAAAAGACACTCATGTCGAAAGTTCAGACACGTCTGTGTATGCCTCTCCTCTGGCAAGCAGTCCATTGCAAAAAAATTTGTTCCGTTTTGGAGAATCATCTGTTGGGTTTAGTTTCAGTTTCCAGCCTGTTCTCAGTCCTTCAAAATCACCAGCTAAGCTAAACCAGAGCAGAAATTCTGTGGGCACAGATGATGAACAAGAAACAACCCAAGAAGAGGAACGAGATGGCCAGTACTTTGAACCCGTTGTGCCTTTGCCTGACCTTGTTGAGATATCCACTGGAGAAGAGAATGAACAGGTAGTGTTCAGTCACAGAGCAAAGTTATATCGGTATGATAAAGACCTGAGTCAGTGGAAGGAGAGAGGTATTGGGGACCTCAAAATTTTACAAAACTACGATACTAAACGCACACGGCTTGTGATGCGAAGGGACCAGGTCCTCAAATTGTGTGCAAACCACTGGATAACTTCAGACATGAAGCTTGAGCCAATGAAAGGAAGTGAAAAAGCATGGATTTGGAGTGCTTATGATTTTGCTGAAGGAGAAGGAAAGGTGGAGCAGTTGGCCGTGCGCTTCAAATTGCAGGAAACCACAAATACTTTCAAAGAATTATTTGATGAAGCAAAGGATGCCCAGGAAAAGAGCATTCTCCTTGAAGCACCATCTCCCAGAGAAGCCTCGACCTCAAAGGAGACTATTTGTGGTAAAGCTGCCATTGCATTGTTTGAGGAAACTACAAAACTTCAGAGTTCAGATCAGTCTTCTGAAAGTGGTCTTTCACCTAGTGGGACACATACAGTAACCCTTAGTCCGCAAAGCACCTCTAAAACAGTAGTGTCTCCCCCCAAGTTTGTGTTTGGAACAGACTCTGTACAGAAAATATTTGGAAGTCCACTGTCTTCTAAAGAGATGGTCCCTAGCATTGCTGCAGGCTCCCCAGACAAAGCATCAAGCAGTACTTCGGATTCCAAAACCTTTGGAAGCAGTCCTTTCAGAGTGCCTGACAGAGGTGAGGATGTTTTGCCAGGTTGTTATTCTCTAAATACTTTGGATTTGACACTAAACGGTGTCATGTCTTTCTTCAGATCAGAATAGTACTTTATTTTCTGACAAACAATATAAATGTACCATTGAAAGTAACACATGGTTCTTAATATCTTAATTGTGTACCTCAAATGAGCTTATACATACACAACATGCACTTTTCCAGAGGAAAGTGTTTTTATTACAAAATTTTAAAAAGCCAGTAGTCAGGTCAAGTTTTCATTCATTGCTAAAAAAGAAGAAAAACAACTTCAGCCCCAGGGTTTGTACTCTAAAGCGTACAGTTTTTTTCTGCATTTATATTGAAGATCTGTCTAAAACAAGATCTCACACATAGCTGAAATGCCAGATTTGAGTTTTAGAAAGTTGTCTGAAAGTTTTCTTTCAATATTGTGTTCTCAGACGTGTAAAGTCGTCATGTTTGTTTTTTCAGAATAATAAAATGAGTAAAGTTATTAGTAATAATTAGGGAAGTAATTTGTTATGCACCAAGTAGATTATTGACTGCATCATATTTGGTCATCTCACCCTTGGGCCTGGCCGTGCATATTCTGGGTGCACTATAAATCACTTGATTACTTTGTCTCTACGAAACTGAAATACTGAAAGTCAGTAAATGACCAGATTTATTTATGTGAAAGTTGAACCATTTATTTGTGATAATCATGTTAGTGAACAAAGTGACTCAACACTGTGTCCATGTGGAAGAGGCACCATGAGACAACCTGTATCTGTGTTGGCTCAGTTAGGATGATTATATAATTTAACTTTGTGTAGTCCAACCATTTTTAGCTTTTCTCAACCACCAACCGTTGTTTTTTAGGATTGGATTTTAGACTTTTTAAAGATAACCCTATGGCTTTTTGGACGTGTACATCAACCACACAGTTTGACACGCAAGGTATTGCACACAGTGTGTTTCGTGACGCCTAGGACGCTGTGCTGTCACCAACTGGTCTTCCTTGCATACTTAACCCTGTCTCAAGGAAAACATAATCAGAGCACTGATGCATACTGAAAACATAACCTGCATGCCTTTGAAGTTTGGAAAATGTCTAGCTTACGTTGCTTGTTTTAACATTTTAAAAATTGCATTATGACTCTTTGCAGAGAATGAACCTTTATATTCTGTTAAACATTTTAGTGTAGTAAAAGTAACATTACTCCAGTATTCCAGATAATTCAGCTTAGGACGTAATATTTTATAACCCCTTCTGTTTTCAATCGGCCATGTTGAAAATCCTTATTTGGTGATCTTTGACTGCATTCATTTTTTTTTTTTATCCATGAGGGATAATAGCTCTCACTCTTCTGAAGGTTTACTGTGGTATCTAGACCCAAGAAGTTTGCAACAGGTCCTTCAAGTCCTGTAAACCGTTCAATTACTACCTTGTCAAAGTCATTCAGATATTTACACTTACACAGTTTTTTTTTAAAACTTTTTTAACTTCAAGAACTGTCTGAAATCCCTTCCTTTGGAGCTTGGACCCCTGTTTCCTTTATCTGCATTTACAAATTCAGAAAGGCATTATCAAAAGGCAATGTGATCATTATTGTGACTAGTAATTTAATGAGATGCATGAAAGTTTTTTTGCATGCATTTTTGTGTTTGGGGGTCTGTGTTTTGAGCGTTACTACAAGTCTTGGTAACACTTGGATATTATTATAAATTACAAAAACCCTGAATGAATTACTTAATATTAGACAAAAAATAAGTGAATGCCAGAATCCAAGTGATACTGTGTGTTTATATGTGTGTATATATATACGTACACACTTGCGCGTGTATATATATATATACGTATGTGTGTATACACTACCAGTCAAACGTTTTGTACACCACAGGTTTTTTTTTTTTTCTCATAACCTGCAAATTTTGATTCTTGTTAAGCCCTGAGAAATTAAGTGAATAACTAAAAACAAAAATGTCAAATATAACAAGTTTCCTTTATAAGATGGAAACTATAAGTAAAACTGCATGTCTGACATCCTATTAACTGGTTGTGTGGTGATGCAGAGTCAAATTCTAGACTGTCCTTTAACTTTAAATGCACACGTTAACTGTCATCACTTAATAGCTTGTTAAATAAGCTTGTTGGGAGATCCATAGTATTATTCTAGGTGGCTTTTTGTAGATCAGTAGTAACAAAAGGATATTTTGTATTTGTTAGCAAGGAATATTGAGTGTATTTAGTAAATATTAAGTGAATAACATGCAAATGTATATAAAAAAAAATCTTAGTGTGCTAAAACTTTTGACTGTGTATTTGTGTATATCTGTGTGTGTGTGTAACTGCAGCTTTGTTTTGCAGGGGTAATTTATAGCATGTAGAAATACACCCTAATGTCTTAATTGTTGTAACCGTTAAGGAAAGTTGCAAAACTTGATGGTTTGAACCCTTGTCTCCCAGTTTGTTAATGATTGCTTTAGACTGAGCATTTACTTCAATATATTGACAATTAGTTTATGTCTTGTTTCTTTCTTCTAGTTTCTCATCACACCCAGCCCGAAGCAGAGGATTCAGAAGACCAGAGTGACTCTGACATAGAAATTATGTTTGAACAGCGACCGACAAAGGAACAGGCAGAACTAGCCCGAAAACTGATGCTACCCCCTACATTTTTTCTTTACAAAAATGAGCCAGGATACGTCAGTGATGAAACTGATGGTGAGATTTTGCTGCTTGATTTTGTGCACATGTGTGTGTGAAAGAACGTTGTTTTAAAAAGTCTTTGTATCTCAAACATTTTATCGGTTGAGTCTTTATAAACAAACCATTCCCAAGCTTCAGCCTAGTCTAGTTTACTTTTAATGCTTAAAGGCTAACTGGCATATAAACTTGTTTTGACCAAGATAATGAAACTTTAAAGAATTCACATAAAACACCTTGGAGTGCAAACCCTTTTAGTCAGCTATCACTGTAGTATTAATGCAACTTGTTCCTTATTGCTCCTAAGTATGATTGTGCCTGATCTAATAGTTTATCGCAGGCCTAAGCATCCGTTACCACAGAGGTTTGATAACTGTCGTTACAAGTAGCCGTTGTCCTTTAGGCTTGCGTGCCAGTCATAAGTGGGACAGTATTGTTTACAAAATTAAAACACAACTCTCGCATGCTTCTTACATGCAGATGAAGATTATGAAACTGCAGTAAGGAATCTAAGAGGAGAGCTATACCGTCCTTCACCTTCACCTGCACAAGGTAAACTGCATTAATTCAGCTATATAGTGAGTATTTGGGCTGTTGTGTCTCAGTGTCCTCGGACTAGTCTATAGTTAAATGAGAAGTAACATTCAGAAATGGTTTTTCTATTAAATCCTAGGCAGTAAACGTTTTTTAATAAGAACAATACTGTGTATCCCAGCTCAGGCTGCTGGAAGTGCAAAGGATCCTGACTGTGTGCTTGTCTGGGAGAAGAAACCAACGCTGGAGGAGGAAAGAAGGGCTAAAAGCCTTCAGCTCCCTCCCACCTTCTTCTGTGGAGCTGGTAGTGATACAGATACCGAACCTGACAGACCAGAGGACTTTGGAACAGAGCTACGAAAGGTACAGCAAGCTCAGGTGAGTTGGAACGAAGGACATAAGTTAAACAAGTTCAATGTTTAATTTATTTCAAATGTAAATGCTCACTTTTGTGCTTATTAATACAACATGTGTTCATTTTTTCCCTCCGTGGGGTAGTTTTGGAAATCTACTGTAGGGTTGTTCGATTACTTTGGTAAATATCGAGATCATAATTAAATCAACTTTAGAAATCAAGCATCCATTGAATTAAAAAAAGGTTTTCTTGAACCATAATTTAACTCATCAAAAAATGGGAACTTTTTACTAATCTTTGTGTTTAGTTTTGTTTTTTGTTTTTTTTAATTGGTTTTCTCCCAAATCATTTATTTCATTATTTTGTTTCTCAGTGGGTGGGGTCTGGCTTCATTTGTAAACGGGGAGGGGGAAATGGGAAGAACAACAAAATAATAAGGGGCAAATATTGGGAAGACTGTGAAGAAAGAAGGCTATGCTATGAGAGAACCCCAGTAAAAATAGGTAGGTTGACAGGCCTAGCAGCAACATGACAAAAATAGACCAAGCGCTTATTTTTAGCAGGGCAGACCAGAGAGCTGAGTTTCGGGATCCTTCTGAAACAGGGCTGTGGCCTGTCTGATGTTATCACAACACGGTTCAACTCCCCCTGCGGAATCCAGGAGTAGCACAAACTAAAATGAGAACATCATTGCGAAGCAGAATTAGGCATAATTGTTTTGCACTGATTATCTTGTTTTCATAATCTTTGGACAGCATAGTTGTAAATGAAAATAAAGTTTGATTAATTGAACAGCACTATTGCACTGTGAAATCAAATTTTGTATGACACGTTCCCTTCTTGATTTCATAGTTGAAGTGTTTAACGTTTGATAGAGCAAGACCCAAATAATTGGTATACACCCTTATATAGCGGTAACACATATGGGGCCTGTCCGTCAGGCTTTGTTTCTTAATTGTAAGAGAGACGAGCAGGCTAACTTAAAATATGCATTGTCGTGCATGACAACTAATTATTGCAGATTTATTGAGTAGTTACATTTAAATCTGTGTGTTTGTTTTTATTCACGCAGCTGAGTAAGTTCATATCCCTAGAGTCCCTACAGTAATCACACCTTAACTTTCAATTTTTAGAAAGAAATGTGATTAGTCATTTATTTATTCAATCTCCTTAATACCAGTCTATTCTGGTCTAGCAGGTACATTCTCGACTTGATATAACAGTGTCTCAAATACTGGTCTCCACTTGATATCACACTATTTATTTGTTTTATATATTTTATTCTTATCGTTACAAGAGATAAACATGCACAGAGCTGCAGATCTTCTCATTGCACTGTACAGTCCTGTGTATCGCAATGACAAAGATATTTTATTCTATTCTAAGATTACGAAACCAAGGTTTTAACAGCAGGGCTAATGTTGAGTTGGAGGTGCCTGGAAAACTCTGCAGTGTTTGGTAGAAGCCAAATGTGAAGTACCATGACTCATGTTACAACTTTAATTGACTGTTCCAGAGTGAACTTAGCAGCCAACAGGGTCCATCCTCTAATGATCGACCGACTGAGTGGAATGACAGCAGCACTGAAGCCGCCAAAGTTACCTTAGAGCAGACTGCTGCTGCTGATAATAGCTGCATCATTGATCTCTCTACCAAAAAACATGAAGTGGAAGCACCAAATGGGACAAATACCAGCCAAGGTAAACCTTTCCATCCATGTCTAAAATCCTGAGAGATCTAGGTATTGATCGTTTATGATGATTAATATAGCTGTGCAGTCACTAGCTGTGTTTAATAGCTCACTGTCGTTTAATAACTCTTGATAACAGATCTTTATTCTGATGTTTTTCCCTCCAACAGATACATCTTCTGCTTTTACCTTTGGCTCCGCAACTGGATTTTCTTTTGCAGACTTGGCAAAGAATTCGGACCAATTTGCCTTTGGAACAATAGGTTAATAAGTTCCACATTTCTTTTTTTCAGAGACATGTTTATTTTTTAAAATAAGGCTTAAAAATGCTTAATATGTTGGTAGATGTTATATGTTCAGTAAGTCCAAATCACATTCCTAAGCCTGATTTTGCATGTGTTTTAATTGGCTACAAGTTTAACTGTCAAACATTTAACATAATGCTGATTAATCTCATTTTCATTTATTGTGTGTAGTTTTATCACATGTAATTTTTTGCCAAAATTTGATCATAAAGATGTTTTAGTTGAAGTCCATTTTTAGTTTTAACTAACATTTTTAGCTTTAGTTTTAGTTTATCTTCCATCTAAATATATTTATTTTTTAATAATGCAGTAACATTTTTATGTGAACATTTTTTTTTTTTATCACATGATTTCCATTATGTGGATAGTCTCAATTTCTAACTCTGAATTGGTTTGTGTATTTATTTATTTATGTGTTTGTAGATGCTAACTTTTCATGGGCAAATGCTGGAGCAGCAGTCTTTAGCAGTGGCATCAGAACCCGAAATGAGGATGAGGAGGAGGACAGTGGTGATGAATCTTCGAACAATCCTGACATCCATTTTGAGCCGATTGTTTCCCTTCCAGAGGTATGTTTGGCCTAAAATTATCATATATTAAATGGCCAGAATGATCTGCAGTCTTGGAAAAGCTGGAGCTTTAGAAGAATTCTGATGTGTTAAAGTTTAGAGAAGCAACACTAAACGTCCATTATTTAGGAATATGGAATGCATACATACGGAATACATCCTATTTCCATATGAATATGGAATGCAACTACTGCTTAAATTTTCCATCCCACTGTATGTAGTTACATTACAGTGTACAGTGAGGGGAAACAACGCATACTATACCTAATGTACGTAGCCACTTCAAAATTACATACATGATGTTCTTGTGACCTAGGCAGACTCTTAAATCTCGTGGAAAAAAAGAGGGACCCTTGCAGCCACAGTTAAATGGCCCAAAATTAAACCACAATGCTGTAAAAAGCTTAATTACCTTTTAAAGAACCTGTTATTGTCAATGTCTTTGCAGTTTTGTTTTTTTAATTTCGTGTGTCTGCATTTGTTCCTATCAGTTTCATTTTTAACTATTTGTTTAATCTTATAAATACGTTGTTCATATTTGTAGTCAAAGGGTAAAGGCAAAAGGCATTGTTTGTCCGTTTGAAGTGGATAAATGTTACGGAAGTATACAAAAAAAAATTCAATTATTTTTTCCTTGTATCGAATCTATTGTACATATGCACACTTATGTGTAAATTACATGGGCAGAGATAAGTCCCTTTCCATATCTAAAACATAATTGAATAGTTTGTATTAGTATTGATGGACATTAAGTGTGTTAAGTATGTTAAGTTAGGAATGGGATTATGATTTTTGTGTTCAATTCACTAAAACTGTAAGACAGAATTTGCCTTTGCATTGCATTGTTCTAATGGCTCTAGAGGGAAATGAGAACCGGTCTCTATTGAAGTTGTACTACTGGTACTAGTGTTGCATCAGCAGTGGAAGTCACTTTCTCACAGTAATCACCCCTTCTCCAGGTTGAAGTGAAATCTGGTGAGGAAGATGAGGAGATTATTTTCAAAGAGCGGACAAAGCTGTACAGATGGGACCGTGATTTGAACCAGTGGAAGGAGCGTGGCGTTGGTGACATAAAGATTCTGTTCCATCCAGTAAAGAAGTGCTACCGTGTGCTTATGAGACGTGAACAGGTCTTAAAGGTTTGTGCCAACCACACCATCACCCAGGCCATGGAGCTGAAACCAATGAACACCTCCGCCAATGCACTGGTTTGGACAGCTACCGACTATGCAGGTAAACCTTTCCAAACAAAAAGTCACAATTCTATTCCACTATTGTATGTTGCCACTTGCCCTGCACAGTGTGGATACATTTTCACATCAGTCACATGGGGCAACTGGTGGCGTAGTGGTTAGGGCAGGGGTGGGCAAACTTTTTGGCTCAGGGGCCACATTGACTTTCAAAATTTGACAGATGGGCCGGGCCAGCACCAG
>JBBIGA010000002.1:5839182-5861622 GCA_037576975.1 Alestes dentex
ATCAAATTCCCTGTATGTGTTTTCTCACATACTTGGCCAATAGACGCGATTCTAATTCTGATGACATTACGTCAATTGACGCACACAGCCATTCTAGGTATATATTGCTGTACCATACCCATTTCACCAGCAATTTAGTTTGTGTAACCACGTTTTGATTTAAAAAAATCAGATTTTTGCAGCAAGAACTTGAAGGAGAAATAGTGATAATTTTCTTTGATTTGCGTCAGTTGACGCAGTCAGCCCTACTTGAATTCAATCATTCATAAATTTGTCCCAAAACTTTTGTACATTTTGTGTAATAAGATTGGATTTTTTCAGGCATTTTTCAGGGACGTTGCTGTATTCTGCCATCCTGTGGACATTTCTCTGTAATGCAACTGTTCACGCATTGACGTTCGTACAACGTAAATCCTGTGGGTTTTTTTGAACAAATATACATCAACAATAGCTTGTATTTTGGCAAGACGACGTACAATCTGTTATAATGATCATTAAAGAGGGGTTAATCCATGGTGAAGGAGAATTGTGTAAGTATTTAAAGTGGACGCTGCTGATTGGCTGTTGAGCTGGCAGCGCAGTGGATTGCTGGCCTGCGATTGGCTGAAAGGGAAAACGCCGTTCTGGTTTAATAACAGCGTCGTGAACACAGAAAACACACAGTGGAGAAGAGAAAGAAACAAACAAAAGCGAAGTGAAGCGTCTGGGATTCACTGGCGGACAACCAGGCGAATTTAGGGATTCAGAATGGTGTGACTGCTGATTAAAGGTAAGCACACCTCTTGTTTACTTAATGTTTTTATGGATTTGTCACTTCACACAGTCGTTTTATAATCCATCAAGCTAAACAACACTTTTCCTGTGTGTGTGTGTGTGTGTGTATTTTTCTCTCTTCCTTATCATATATGTGTATATGTATGTAATTGAGCATGTAAATTTGTAATTGAGTATGAGTAATATAGGATATAGCTGACTCTTCCTATAGAAATGACAAGACAAACAAAGAGGGGGGGAAATTCCCAGTAGGAAAGAAATTCACTCACTCCCTCACTTACACATACATGCATACATACATACATATATGTGTGTGTGTATGTGTATATATATATATATAATGTGTGTGTGTGTGTGTGTGTGTGTGTGTGTGTGTGTGTGTGTATGTGTGTAATTCAGTATGTGTGATATATAATACAGCTTTGATAACAGTATATCAACACAATTAGTTGTTTACATTGTTCGTGTTGTGTTAAATGTGTGTGTGTGTGTGTGTGTGTGTGTGTGTTATTAATATTCCACAGCCGGTGCCTATGTGGTCCGGAAGATTCGTACGGCTATCAGAGAGGGAGAGGAGAAAGAACAGCCTGAAGTCACACCATGTAGCCTGGCACCAGGTGAGTTATTCCCAGGTTTTAAAATGAGTTCATGTTCAGAGATGAACGCTCCGTGAGCTGACGAGTAAAGAAGAAAGGTGATGTGCATAAGTCGGGTTGTTCTTAAAGTAATGTGAGGCTTAGCTGTGAGGCTTATCAGTCACATGTAAAAAGTGCATGTGTGTGGATAGTAGGAGGATTTACTTCTATAGATAATTGTAAACGTGTAACCAGGGTGTGTCTTCGTTTGTGTGTTTCAGGAAATAAGAAGGCGCGTCAGAGTCAGAAGCCTTTAATGGCTGAGGGAGCCTCGACCCCAGAGTCGACCCAGCTGTCCTCCGGGGCCGCGGTGGAAAAATGTGGCTCCTGACGTTAAAGGTCCCGCAGCTGCAAAACTGGGTGCTACAACACGGAGCTCTGAAAACTACAAATACCACAAACACTATGAATATCTCGGTTAGTGAGGTTACTTTAGCTTCAACCTGAAGAAACTCTGGAGTTAAGATTGGCAAAGGATATTGGAAAAACATCAGTTATTTTCTCAGGAAATCAGAGTTTGTTAATAAGGGAATGATTGTCAATCCAGTTTTGCTCTGCGGGACTGACAGATGTTAGATATCACCTCTCTCTGTTTCTCTACCTCTTTATGTTTAGCTTTATCAGCTGTAGATAATGATGGTCTGTTCATCAACTTCTGATTCAGGGGCTGTCCAGGCCTGAAACCTTCCTACCGCTGTTATATTCGTTGAATTTGAATGAAAACGGAATTTTTAAATGGAAACATTTCTAGTCATTTTACATTAAAGCTCTGTTACAAATCACGATTCGACTTTGTGGCAGAACATTTTAATGCCTGTTCATGAAATAAATGAATAAATTTGCCTTCATTACCTCAATGTTTCATCTTGGTTGTCTGTGATATTCCTTGTTCACATTCTACTGGTGGATGACCAGGTAGCTTCTACAGTTGCTCCAGAAATACAAGTTTCCAGAAGTGGAAAATGGCTCCACTTCTGAAAATTGCATGGCTCAGGAAGAACAGGCTAAGGTGTTGATGTAAACAATCTGTCACCATCCAGATATGAATAGACTAAGCAATGTATCGTTATTTATTCATTTTCTGTGACCGCTTAATCCTTACTAGGGTCGCAGGTACACGAGGCAGGGACTCACCCTGGGTGGGGCGCCAGCCCACCACAGGGCACACCCACCATTCACTCACGGTCAATTTAGAATCCCTAATTCACCCGACAGACATTTGGACTGTGGGAGAAACCGGAGACCCCGGAGGAAACCCACGCCACCACGAGGAGAACATGCAAACTCCACACACACCCAGATTCGAACCCCCAATCCTGGAGGTGTGAGGCAACAGCGCTACCGGGGGTCCACATATTGCACCAAATAGTTTTAATCTGCTTTAATCTGCTCTGTAAATGTGAAATATGTTTAGTGCATTCCCACTAAAACTGTCCGGAAATTCCCCAACCAGAAACCCTGGGTCAGCGCTGACATCCGCCGTAAGCTCCGCGAGCGCACACGTGCTTTCCAGTCCAGAGACGTGGACCAGTATAAGAAGTGCAGGTACGATCTCCGGAAAGCCATCAGGAGCGCAAAACAGACGTGGAAAGGAGTTTTACAGAGTCTACACCCGCAAAGCTGCCAGTCCAGACGGAATTTCGGGTCGTGTGTTGAAGGTGTGCAGGGAGCAGCTGTCTGCCGTCTTTACAGACATGTTTAACACCTCCCTGCAGAGCTTGACTGTCCCCGTCTGCTTCAAAAACACCACCATTGTCCCAGTTCCCAAGAAGAACAAAGCCAGCTGCCTTAATCACTTTCGGCCTGTAGCACTAACCTCCATCGCAATGAAGTGCTTTGAGAGGCTGGTAATGGGACACATTCCGACCACTCTGGACCCCCTGCAATTTGCATACCGTCTCAATAGATCCACTGAGGATGCCATCTCACACACTACTGACCATGCTGGCTCACCTGGACAATAAGAACTGCTGTGCCAGACTGTTGTTTGTGGATTTCAGCTCCGCATTTAACACGGTTATCCCCTCCAAGCTGATCAAGAAGCTGCTGCGGCTGGGACTCAGTGCTACTCGGAGGAATCTCCCCGAGGGATTAATAAAGTTTAAATCTATCTAATCTATCTATCTATCTAATCTACTCTGTGCAACTGGGTTCTGGACTTTCTCACCAACAGACCGGCAAAAACACCTCCACCACAATGATCCTCAACACTGGCACGCCACAGGGAAGCGTTCGGAGCCCAATGCTGTACTCCTTGTTTACACGCAACTGTGTGTCCAGACACAGCTCCAACTCCGTCATCAAGTTTGCTGATGATACCACCATTGTGGGTCCGTTCAACAACGACGACGAGACGGCCTACAGAGAGGAGGTGAGACTCCTGGCAGAGTGGAGTCAGGAGAACAATCTCTCTCTCGACGTCAGCAAAACTAAGGCGATGGTATTGGATTTTAGGAGGCAGGATGCGGCTCATCCCCCCATCTACATCGGAGGAGGTGCTGTTGAGAGGGTCAGCAGCTTCAGGCTCCTTGTGGTCACCCTCAGTGCCAACCTCAAGTCCTCAGAACACGCAGCGGCGGTCACAAATGTGGAGTCCATTCTCACGAGGAGTGTTGCGTCTTGGTACGGCAGCTCAGGACAAGAAGGCTCTGCAGTGGGTGGTGAAAACGGCCCAGAGGATCACAGGCACGCCACTCCCTGCAATAACTGACATTTACAACACGCGCTGCCTCAGGAAAACTAAGCGCATCATGAAGGACCCCAGCCACCCTGCATTGCCACTTTTTACTTTCCTGCCATCTGGCAGGAGACTCAGGTCAATTCACACACGCACACAGCACGATTCAGAAACAGTTTTTATCCCAGCGCTATCAGACTATTCAACACACAGTAATTGTGTATCTTTCTCTTTCTGTGCAATAAATCTGTTCCACTATGCCAAATACTGTAGCACACAACACTTTACACTGCACTGACACTTTACATTCATGCAGCTTGCAGCTAAACGGTGGTTACTTTAGCCTGTGATTATATATTGTTGCTGCACTGCTATGTCCCAATCACTAGGCCACCAGCTGCCCCAATTAAATAGCACCTCAGTTAAAACCAAGGAAAGTTAACAGGAAAGGGAGTTTTATTAAGCTCCTGTCAGCCAAATCGTAGAAGTTCTGGTGAATGGGCAAATACATCACCGTGAGGACGGCAGTCAGTGTGTCATCTATAAATATGCATCAGTAGTCTTTAAACCGGAAATTCTCTATTTATAGACTACTGGGGCCCACAAAACCACTGTTTTGCCCACATTCACATTTCCAACAGAAGTGGCTTTGGTTTTGGCAGGAGTAGTGAGACAGGCTGAGTTTACAGTTTACTACATATTGCATAAATCTAGTCAAGTAACATCAAGTAGGCTGATTGTCCTTTCAACCACATACACAGTACACAGTGACACAGTGAAACAACGTTCCTCCTGGACACGGTGCAACACAAGAACAAAAACAGAGCACTACAAGACTTAATGAGTCTAAATGGGACAAAAACCCAGTGTGCAAAGAGTGCAAGAAAAACTTGAGTGACAGTACAAGACAGTCGATGTCTGAATGACTCATATTGACAGATTGTATTGTAGTAGTGGAGTTGTTAGGTGTGTGAAAATGCAGAATAGGTTCAGACAGCAATAAGACAGAGAATGTGCAGTATATAATAAATTGAGGGGTATTTACAGTGGCAGTTCAGTGTGTGTGTGAACTGTCTGAGCGTATGTGTGAGTGCGGTGTATGTTTCCATTCTTACTGAGGAGTCTGATGATAAAGACATGGCTGGATGAGTTCGGAGTGGAAGAACTTGACCGGCCCACACAGAGTCCTGACCTCAACCCCAACCAGCACCTTTGAGATGAACTGGAACAGAGATTGTGAGCCAGGACTTCTCATCCAACAACAGTGTCTGAACTCACAGAATGAATGGGCACAAATTCCCACAGAAACTCCAAAATCGTGTGGAATGCCTTCCAAGAAGAGTGGAAGCTGTTATAGCTGCAAAGGGGGACCAAATCCATATTAAAGTCTATGTATTTGAATGCAATGTCATTAAAGTCCTTGTTGGTGTAATGGTCAGACGTCCTAATACTTTTGTCCATATAGTGTAGCTGAAGCAGGTGTGGAGGTGAGATCTCCTGGCTGGAGGATGGTGGAGAGTTCTCCTTCAGTAGAGGGCGACTGTGCGGAGTGTTGCTCTGACATGGACGTTCTTCTTCGGAAGAAGTAACCACACCAGGTCCGGAATACAGAGGAAGTTTTCATTCAGGAATAATTTCTAAAAGAGTCATGTGCGCTTAGAGCTCACTTAAAAACAGATTTGATCATTTTTGCTCTGAGGTTGGAGTCTACGTTCACCTCCTCTATTGAGAATGTTTTTGAAAATATAGGGGGTGCTTTGTTTACAAAGTGAGTAGGATGGAACACCACTGAGCCTGCAGCTCAAATCTGAATAATTAGTCTCTGTTTGTATCTAGCTGTGTTGTGGTGTTAGTATTTCGCTTTAAAAGCTGAGCGCAACATAATAGCAAAGGTATTTAAGGTTAGTTTTGTTTTTAAACCAGTTTCGAGTCGACTAGAGGCAGGAAAGTGGCGTTAGCTGTGTGCTAAAGCTAAACACGGACGGTCTCTCACACTGTAAACACACAGTAAATCCTCTATGATAAAACCAAGCAAAAAATTTCTTTGTAAAACCCAAACTAAGGGCTGGTTATTTGGTTTTAGTTGCATTAATCTACATTTGCAGTCGATACCTTTTTTATTTAAGCTATTTTCTGTAGCTATGATCCGATTTGACCAGGGAGATATGCATTTTTAAGGTAGAAGACCTTTTTTCTGTTTTCAGCCAGAACGAGACAGTGCACAGTAGGTAATGCAGGTGTATGCATGGGCGAATCGTTTCATTCTAGACGTTCTCCCTATAAAACTAGAAAATACATTATATGGACAAAAGTATAGGGACACTCCTGTTTTTCAGGGGTTGAGCTAGGCCCCTTACTTCCAACATCAGTGCTTGACCTCATAAATGCTCTACAGAATGAATGGGCATAAATTCCCACAGAAACTCCAAAATCTTGTGGAAATCCTAAGAAAAGTGGAAGCTGTTTTAGCTGCAAAGAGGGAACAATTCCATGTCTATGTACTGAATAGTGTCATGAAAGTCCCTGTTGGTGTAATGGTCAGGAGTCCCAATGCTTTTTCCGTATAATGTATAATGATGCTACATAGTATTGTTAAATGAATGCTTAGTTTTATGTGTCATGTTTCTTAACCCACAATGAAAATAAAAGAAGTTTTGGAAAATATTATAAATAAAAATGGGAACAGTACGCAGCAGCGACTTTAATTAGTGCCTGTTGATCAAATCACTCGAATAGCCAGAGCTGTTGAGTTGTCTGTAACAGAAGCCTAAGTAATAGTGCTAAAATGTAAGGGTGTACTTTAACATAATTTCTCTGTATAAAACAAGCATGTCCAGCAGTAAGTAATGCATCTCCATTGTCTTTCCAGTTTTGACAGCGATCGTGTATTTCACAATGCCGCATGAAAAAACACGTGCTGCCGGTGGAGTGGTGCTGGACCGCAGGAGAGCGCTGACCCTCACACCCGTTAAAAAACTAGACAGCTGTCGGGTAAGTGGCACTTAAAAAACAACAATTTATACATGTTTTAAATGCACAGTAATGATGAATTTTGATCCAATAAAATGTGTGTGTGGCTCAGAGTGGAGATCCCTTTAAAATCCACAAGAGGAGAGTCTCTGTTGAAGATGAGTGTGCAGATGCAGAAGTGGCCAAAAGTGCCAGAAAGTGCCACAAGGTGAGGGAGGGACAGAGGGGATAATTGATGTGGTTTTGGTTTTAAGCCAGAAATCTAGAAAACTAGACTGAGATAATGTGTGACTGAAGTGATGGATACAAGAACATGCATTACTGATTTACTACGCATGTAAAACCCATCACTGTTAGAAACTCTGTTCAAATGTGTTTCATGTCTGGTGATGTTTAAAGTTTCTGGATGGTTTCTATGCGTTGTGCCCTTTATTTAGATCCACTGGTCACAGCTGGCTTCCAGTGATGGGTCCTCTCAGCCAAATCATCATCACAACGGGAGTCAAAAAGCTCATCATGATCAGAATGATCTGGCAAAGCTGGAATTTAATGGGTAACTTATTTTAAATATGCAAAGTGAAGTGAAACATTTGTCATGCGTGAACACAACACAGAACAGTGTGAAATTTGTCTTCTGCATTTAACCAAAATGCCCAAGCGAGCAGTGTGTAGGGATGGTACCTTGCTCAAGGGAACCTCAGTGGTGCCACTGGCAGTCCTGGGATTCAAACCCATGGCCTTCAGCTCGCAGGTGCAACTCTCGCTAGCTGCCCCATTTACAGAGGATTTGTGTGCTTCAGAGTGAGACAAGACAGTTGCAGTATTAGCTTTTTAAATTGCTAAGTAGCAGTGTAAGGAAAACTCACAGTCCACTATCTCAGTGACACTATTACGTGTTTACTTGATCATAATACACTACACCAGGCTGTTTTAGATCTTGTCCAGTCTAGCTGCAGGTACTCCATTCCTGCTCCACCACACCTAATCAAATTGTAAAGTTGATAATTAGTTGATGAGTTGTATCTGGTGAGCAGGGACACATCTGGAACTCATGGACGGTCAAATCCATAACAAATTTAGTCTTTTTTACCTGAAGACATTAAGTTAAAAACCCTGTGCTTAGAATCACAGGATCTTTGCTCTTTCTTAGTTGTTACTGAACACTTTTCTCGAAGTCATGGAGCTTTTATTATAATGCGGTAAACATGGAATAAGCCCACGCTTGGTGCTATGGCTAATGGACAGTTATATCACACATTTCTGCATTTCCTCAGTCGCACCCCCCCCCCCCCCTTTTAACGTAACACACGTATAAAGAGCAGTTGAGAATAAAAACACACATGTCCACTCTCACTCGGCTTATCTTTCACTCACCATCTGCCTCCTTCTGCTTCGTGAGCTCATTGGCTGAGCAAGATAAACAGGCTAAAGTTTCATTGGCTCATCAAGTCAGTAAATTAAGACTGCGGTTCTGAGGTAGCGTGTGGTTAAGCTGCTCTGAATGTGTGATTATGGATCAGTGTTTCATGTAAGTTCATGTTTTTAGTTATTGATTGTTGTATAACGGTGGATTAGAGGAATAAATAGAACACTAATAGGGAGTTGGTGTGAGAGATGAGGAAGATGCAGAGGACAGAAGGAAATGGAGATGGTTGATCCACTGTGGCGACCCCTGATTGGGAGCAGCCGGGAGTAGAAGGAGAAGGTTGTTGTATAATGGTGTATACTTGTGAAATTGTATGGCTGAGAGAGTCTGCAGTCTGAGTAGCGTGTTTTGTATGTGCTGTTCCTTGTACCTGCATGATGCATATTAAATACATGTTTTTCTTTAGGCGACAGGTGAAGGTGCTGTTGACTGATGTCCTCCAAACAAAAGAGGGCCAAAGGTACTTGAGCAGTTGTGGACATGATTCCAGAAAGAAGAACCCAAATGAGTCGAAAAGAGGAACCAGGGAGAGGCGGAGTGATAGAAGAGGGCCAACAGAGTACAGAGAGAGGAGGAGATCGAGTCCAGCTCGCAGGGATCGGATAAACTCGCCAGCCTCTAAAGGGGCTGGGGATGATATATCACCATCTAAAGAAACCAGATCTCCGCTTCCCAAGAGACACAGAAGATTCACCAATTTACTGACGCAGTCGGAGTCCACACCATCAAAAGATAAAACAAGTGGTTTATCTGATGAAACTGTCTGCCTGCAGAGTGAAACAACGCGTGTTCTAACACCCAAACGGGTAGAATCACCTGACACTGAAGAGAATGAGTTATGTTCTTTTGGGGAAAGTGACGTCACAAAGTCTACAAGTGCCAGTTCTCTTCATTCTGAAGGATCCCACATTACTGATGATGAGCAAAATAACTCCAAGTGCAGTGTCCCGGCGGTTCGGAGGAGCAGTTCTTCGGTGACGCTTTCAAGGCTCCGCAAAACACTACAGCACTTGGAGAGTAAAGTGCATTCCAATAAGGTGATTCCCATAACAGCTTGGGGATTTTAGTAAACACATGCAATACTTTAGGACATGGTTTGGTTCCACTTGCAATCTAATAATGTAGAACTGGTCATGTGGAAGGTTGCATTAGAGCTGCAAGTAAGATTATTTATATAATCAATGAACTTGTTGCTTAATATAACAGTTATGCCTTTTTGGTTCTTTTTGCTGCAGCCATCATTCAGAGTTGACAGCAGAAACAGCGACAGTCTGTTTCTGCTTTTGGGGTGTGGATGCATGTTTTTCAACTGAGCAGAATAACCGCGTGTATTATTTGAACATAGTGTTACTGATCACATATTTGTAAGTAAATGATGTGTCAGCAATAGAATGTGTCAGTATTTTTTCTAATTAGCTCCTGCTGCTCATTGCAACCCTACTCTGATTTTATCCAACACACCTAATTCAGAAACCTGATCTTAAGAACTTCCGATGCAGTTATGAGAGTGTCTGTATGAATGTAGGTGTGTTATAATGAAATGTTTGGTTGAATATAAACATGCAGGAGCCGAGCTTTTCAAGAGCGGAGGTGCTTGTATGTCTTTGTGGGTTTTTTTTGTGTTTTTTTTTTGTTTTTTTGTCTGGACTGTTTTGCTTAGTGTTGCATTATTCAAGCTGCTTCTGTAGAAACACTAATGCCTGTTTGAGCTATAATGAATGTAGGAACAAACTGGAACATGTTTATCTTACTCTGCTTCTGCTTCTTCAGAAGAGTAAAAGAGAAACGCAGGAGAGTTCAGAAGCCACGGGGGAGGAAGAGGGAAAGAATAACCAGGAGAAAGAGGAGGCTGCAACTGTTCAGCAGAATGGAGAAGTGATGGAGGAGGGCGGGGGCGCCAGGCAAAGCGTCCTGCGCCTGTCTGTTGCAGTCGGGGACCAGCTGGAAAAGGGATTGGGTGATGCAGAGGCACCACCCAAGCTCAGTGAGACGCAGAGCTCAGATCCTGAACTGAAAAAGGCGTCTAATCTACAGACTCCTGAACCAAGTAAGTGATCCTGGCAACTCATCGTAGTTGATTGTGGTGCCATGAAGGGTTGTACAGTTATTACCTAGCTGCGTTTCAATGAGAAAATGCGAAGTGTGATTGTGTGTTTGCTCGAAAACCAGTGTTTGGAGACACACAAATGTTGGTTATATGGGCAAAAAAAGTTTGCATAAAAAAATAAAAAAAATCACATGGATCAAAACAATCAGACTGATTCAGAGTTCAGTGCTTTCAAGCCGCGACAGTGGGGGGGAAAGGAATTAATTTTTAAGGACAGCTTAACGTGTAGCAGCATTCACAGGCTGATTACCTTTGATTAAACCACAACAAACAGTGACACCTATTTTTATATAACTAACCTGACCTTTAGTGTGTTGAAGGCCGTTATCAGTCTGAGGTGTGTTTTGCTACGCATCTGTAGTTTTAAGTTTTTCTGCTATTTTGCCCTTTCCGGCATCCTCATAAGATAAGATAAACCTTTATTAGTCCCACAAGTGGGACATTCGCTTAGTAACAGCAGACAGTGGACAGTACAAAGTTAAGAGCAGCAAAATTGAGAAAACAATAGAATAGAATCAAATAAAAATAGACAGAAATAAGAATAGACCAAAGTACTATGTCGCAAAATAGTATTAAATAAAAATCAAAAATTCTTCTCAATATACCGTCTAAAGATGTACAGTATAAAATCTAGGAATATAGTGTGTATAGCTATATTGTACAAAATATACATATATGTATGTAAACTGTAAGCAGACTAAGTTGCACATTTTGTATAAATTACACAGTATAGTATCACCGTATAGTATACAATAAATGTTCAGATGTGCAGTCTAAAAAATGTACAGTATATAATCCACAGTATATAAAAATGTACAGTTATAAACCAAAAGTGTACAGTATGAAGCATTAGCAGTGCACCATTTTAAATTGCGCATTCTAAATTGCACATTCTGCCCAGCAGTATTAGTATCACCCAACCACTGCACATATCGTAACAGAACAGAACCATCGCAAAAGGAGAGGGTTTATGTTTCTGTTGACACAGGAAAAAAAACCAAAGTATTTGTTGCACATCTAGTCAAGATGATTATACATAATTGTTATTTATTGAAAAATACGTCTCACTCACTGTGCCTTTCTCTCTCAGTTGTTCTTTCCAGTGAGGAGGAGGAAGAGGAGAAGAATAACAGCACGTCGCAACTTCAAACACTAGAGGGCGCTAAGAACCCCCAGACGCCACAGAGACTTTCCCTGGCTGTGGAGAGAGTAAAGACCCCAGATCCATACACTCATACCTCAGAGGTACACAACCAAGGGTGCATTACAGATCATGTTATCGCAGTCACTCTTAGTTTCAGATGCATTGTACACATTTTAGGGCTTTTATTGTTGTTTAATGTTATTACAATGTTATTAAAGAAAAATAGTCAACAAATACACTTTATGGCTAAAAGTATGGGAACACCCCTCCTAACTGATGACTTCAGGTATTTAAGGCACACCCATCGTTAACAGGTGTGTAAAATCAAGCACATAGCCGTGCAGTCTCCAGAGATAACCCCCTCAGCTGAAAGGGTCAAACTTAGGAGCTCGGCGGGTTTAAAAGTCATTGAATACCAGCATTGCCGCAAGTCAGTTTGTGAAATTTCTGTCTCGGACAACTGCAAGTGCTAGTACTGTGAAATTAAAGTACAAAGGCTCCTGAAGTTACGACACAGATCCGTTCCTTCGACAGTGGTGCAACCCAAATTTTGATGTAAGGCGAAACACACCCCAGCTAAAGTGTCTGACCGATTCTAACACAGTTGTAAAATCATAAAAACGCAACTAAGCCACAGAAAAAGGAAAAGGAAAACTCCCTCACTCGTACTGTGTATTCTTCCGCTGCGTGCAACCAAACTAGTTCACACGCGAGGCTAACGGTGTAAGCCGAGTGGGAGTGAGCGTTGTAAACTGGAAACGTCGTACGTCGAGACTGTTGTAACTTGAGGACCCCCTGTAACTAGGAGTGCTTGGCCACACAGCTGTAGGTCACCCAGTCTCACGGAGTGGAGCCGCTGAAAACATCAGCACAAGAACGGAGCTTGAGAGGCTTCATTCTCGTGGCTGAGCAGCTGCACACAAGCCTAAGATCACTATGGAGGAATGATGGGCTAGCACTGTCGCAGGGCTGTCCAACTTTCCAGTTTACATGGTTTGATGAGTTTGGTGTGGAAGGATCTCCACATGAATGTCCAGCTACCTTACAGAGGTGTGATGGTCAGGGGTCCGCATTCTGTTAGCCAAACAGTGTACCCTTTATTCATTTTATTCAAAAATATTTGGGCTTGAAATTTAGAATAAAGGTCAATACAAGTTCTTATGCTACATTTTATTTTTGTCATTTTGACAAATGTTTTGGAAAAAACAGTAAAAAGAAAAAAAACAGACCTTCTTTGCTGCAACTGTTCACTCAGTCGGGCAGATTAATTTAGAATTCACTGATTAAAAAAAACAAAACGTTTTGATATTATTGATTTGATATTGTGTTCCTGGCTGCCCGCTGCTTCGCTTGGTTTAAATACAGAGGAAGAATTTCATGCTTTTCACACTGTGTGCTGTGGCGTGTTCACATATGACAGAACTGTCACTTTATATAAAGCTTTGCACAACTGGGCATTACAGTGAAAATACATTCTATCAGTATAAAGTTTTCAACACTGCAGATATGGCTCGTAGAACTGAATGTCTCTGAATATGAGGACAAATGAAAATATCATGCAAAATCATATTAGTCAGCTGTAGCTTTAGCATTAGCCTACCTGCATAGTAGTCCCCAAAAAGCTCAGCTCGCTTTTTTACATCAACAACAAGATGTGAAAAATTCACCTTTAACAGTGTTTCAGGGGCATGGAGGCAAGGCAGGAAAATTGCTGACAGCTGAGGGGTCACAGATGGGCACTGCCTCCTCTCTTCTCTGTCTAATGACTAATCCAGAGGCAGAGTGAGTGCCTATAGATCCCCTTTTGTCCCACATAGGGACTTATTTGTTAAATCCAGTCTTCTGCATGAAAGGGCGGCTTTTTCGGCATATCTGTTTTGAGCAGGACAGATTTTCTGCGGTCTGAGAGGCAAAAGCCACATGAAATCAAGCCTCATTTCTCAGTGGTTTCAAATCTGAATCAAACTGGACAATAAATCAGGTTTCAGATTGTGTCGTTTAATCATTCAGGGGTTGCTGACGTCAGTATTTGAGACAAAAAAACTGTTGAATGCTTAAATGTGGATAACAGAATCTTTTTACTTCGCAAGCTGCAGTTAAAACACAGCATAAATATTTTGCTTGTTACAGTTGGTAACGAACGGTACACATCAAAATCTAGGCCCATAAATATGACTGATTCATATTTGCCTGCTCCTCCCTCTTAGTGCACTCACATGTGCATCATTACTGCAGCCATAAATGTGGATCTGTGAGCAAATGTCTGACCACACAAATTGGATTTATTCGCTTGTAATTTTAGATCCTGAACACAAGTCATAAAGTCTTATCTGGGAGCCAGATCTAACGTGTCCTGCAGTGTGAACAAAAGCGCCGTATCATTGTGAAGGCCTGTGCTTGTGTTTGCAGTAGCCTCTGTTCTTCTCTCTCACTGACTCCGCTGCCCTGGCATGCCCTCTCGGCTGGCGTTAATGTGCCAAGGCCTGTCGAATACCATGTGTGAGCCGAGCGGAGATCCAGAAGTGCCTGTAATGTTGGCTTACTCTAAAAAACAATATATTAGAAGAACTGAGCAAGTCTTCGTTTTTTTTTTTTAAATCGCTCAGACAGACCGTGATTGCCTAAAACGTGAAGATTGAAGAGGTTAGGCAAATAACATCTCTTCAGCAAGCTGTTTTATATAAAGCAGGACAAAAGCCTTTTCATACAAGATATTTCCATAATACCCGAAAGATTCCAAAGATAAATGAAACAAATATCACAACACAGTCAGACATGACGTCAGTGGCCTTAGAGTGTTTGATATCTGTAAATAAACAAAAGAACCTTTAGTATGCACAGGGTCCGCTCTCGGGGGGACATAGTTTAATGCTTACAGCACATTTCCCGGAGCCTCGAACGGCCAGATACCGCTCATGCACGTGCGTATGCCAGTCACTTCGGGAAATTTGTGGCACATTCTGTGTGTGCATTGAGTCAGCTTCTCGTGTGATGGGCTAAAGCTCTGATTACTTGGTCCCGTGAGGTGAAGTCCTTCATGAAAGACCATCAGGAGTCGAGGTGATCTTATAGCAAGCTGTGCGCAATCTGGGCGCTGGGGTTTGATGCTCCTATACTGTAAACATATGCACACGTTTAAACCACGATTCATGCTTAAAACGGAAAATTCATGCTTAAAAAGTTACAGAAAAGGTTGTCCAACGTTTTTATTCTTGTGGTAAAACTGGCTTTAAGTAGAAACAGTGACATAAAGAGTGCAGAATTCTACTATACCTGGCATTCGCTAATATGACACCATTCACCTGCTGTGTTCCTGCACAATCCCACGATCTTACAAACCTCTCAGATTTTGCTTTTGTCGCTTTCCTTTGATAGGAATTGCACTTTTTGGAGCTGAATAATGGTGGAGCTGAATTTTCTTTCTGTTTTTGACACCGTCGGCACTGCTTGATCTTGACTGATGTAGACCCAGAATTCAGTACAGCTACTTTGCAGTCATATCTGTTGGGGAGACGAGTGCTGCAGAAATAAGATTTAATTGTGATTAGACCAACATGCACTTTTTTGAGCGTTTTCCGTGCTCGTGTGCTTTCCAGACTTTCTTGGGCACTGCTTTGAGTGGTTCCCCTGAGATGGAGCTCCAGTTCTCTGCTCTCTACATGGCCGGCCTCAGTGCCTTGTCCAGTGGGCTTATGAAGGTATGGTTGAGACAGTAGACGAAATAACATCCAGAATGTTCAGAAATGACATCCAGTATTTGAAGAGTTCATGTTTGTGTGAAGTTGAGCGTGTGTTTGTTTTCTTGTCTTTTGCAGATCACACATGACAAAATCCTCATTTCGTTGAAAGGTATTAGAATTCATGTCTGTGGATATTGTCTATTTAATCTTTAGTGAAGCTCAGTTGTCCTTACAGCACTATGAAGCCATAGGTATGATTCAGATTTGCATCAAAAACTGCAATATTGCTTTTATTTTATTTTTTTTAATCCTTCAGATACAGAGGTAAAAGCTTCTTTGCCAACAGCACATGTGTGCAAGTACAGTGTTTGGGATGGACTTCTAGTGCAGGACAGCGCCTTGGTTAAACAAGATGAAACCCCACCTCCATCTCTGCTCCTACTATGGCTGTCTGAAGCTCAGGCACGGCGCCTGTCCAGCGACCTGTCTGTCATACAGCCAGGCACACGTCCAGGTCAGTCAGTCAGTCACACTAGTGTACTTTTCCTAGTTTTCCTGTAATGGAATTAAGTTCTTGTGTTTTTTTTTTTTCCCTACAGCTGAGGGCAGCGTCTGTTTGTTACTGTGCGTGTCTGAGCTCTTGAAGGGCATAGAGGGTGCCCTGCTTGCCTCTATAATGGACATAGTGGGCCTCACACACGGGAACACTGAACTTCTTACCCCGCTTACACATCCTGAGAGCATGAAGCTCCTGCAGAGTGGCCGAGACACACACCTGCTGCGACTGCTGTCCCCCAGAACAGACACACACGCTTCCTCGGAGGAGCCCGTAACTACACCAGAACCTGCAGCCACAACTACAACTCCAGTTATTACAACAACTTCAGTGAGTGACACACCAGTTTATGTGCAGTTTAAAAAATGGGTCTAAGGTGTCTGCTTAGATGGGAACATCAAAGTTTCAGTTTGAACAATTGTAATGTATAAACTGCTTGACATTGTTGCTACATTTTTATTTAACTTGGAAGTAATTCATAGTTATTAGTCATATTGTAAGTCGCTTTGGATAAAAGTGTTATATTGTGTTATGGTCTTACATATGTAATGTAATATGATGTTTACTATTGGTTATTAAGGATTGTGGCAAGGTTGTGTTGCTGTTATCAGTGTTATTCAACACTTAATTGATTTGCTGAAGGGTTTTCAGCATTTTGTGTGTGTGTGTGTGTGTGTGTGTGTGTGTGTGTGTGTGTGTGTGTGTGTGTGTGTGAATTTCAGGACTCAGAAGTCCAGGCAAATTCAGTCTACACATTGTGTCACAGCAGAGCTCAGAGCTCTTATAGGGTATCCATCTCAACCGCACCTGGACCAGAGTGGACGCGATACAAGCACTGCGGTCCTGCACGCAGGTAGTAGATCCTAAATCGAGTCTGAAATTTTAAGCAAAAGACGTGATAAAGCAAGAGACTGCCTGAGCCGAACCGGAACCTGACACATGGCCTAGTTTTGAGTCTGATCCCGACTGTGACGTGAGAAAATAGAGACTAAATAACAGTCCACACTTCCAGTGAAAGCACCTGCGAGTCAGGATATTTATCAGGTCATCAATAAACAAAAATTGCAGTTAACGGTCCTCTGGTTTATAAAGACTGAGCTCCAAAGGGTTTACTCTCCATTTCCTCAGGCTGATCCAGTTTCCTCCACCGCCATGTAAAGGAGCCATAACTGTGACCACTGAGGACCTGGAGTGCCTGGACAGTGGGGAGTTTCTCAATGATGTCATCATTGACTTCTACCTCAAGTAAGATGTTTACATGATGCGTTTTCATCATGATCTGCACTCCTTCACACACAAATAATCCTCCACACGCTGTACTTGGCGTAAGTTTTCCGTTCTGTTACATTCCAGAAACATGATGCCAGATGTTATGTTGTAACTGGAAGGAGATTTGATTTGTTTGCTGGTGTTTCACATGCATTGTATATGGAACCTCTTAGATCAGTCCCTTTTGAGAATGACACAGTTTAGATTTAGAACTAACCTAAAAAAAAAAATCGAAAGCAGACTGTAACTGAAATGATGCGGGAATGTTCATTGTTTGAATTAAAAGGGGGAACATCATGGTTTTAATGAAATAGAAGATCCTCTGTGATGAAATGCTATTGGAGCTTTTGGAGCAGTGCACTAATATAGGTGTGTTCTCTCACGTGTGTCGAAGGTATCTGTTAGCTCAGAAGGCCCCTCCTCAGTCAGTGAATAGATCTCACGTTTTTAGCAGCTTCTTCTACAAGCAGCTCACGCGGCGTGACAATGCTAATGAGGACAGCACCAGCACACCGTAAGTGTGTGGAAGTAAATTTTAAAAAATAATAAAAAAAATGAACCTTCCAACTAGAGAACGAATGTGCCTTTGTTTTGCTTAACTGTCAAAAAAAATATTGTGTGTGGGTTCAGAGCTCAGCTTAGAAGGCACCAGCGTGTGAGGACTTGGACACGGCATGTGGACATCTTTGAGAAAGACTTCCTGTTTGTGCCGGTCAATCAAGAGTGAGTAATATCTGTGTGTTCGTGCTTCCGAGTATTCGTATGATTATTTGTGTGATGATTTTTTTTCTGATGTTGTTGTTTTTCTTTGCATTGGCTGCTCGCTAACAGCGATAATATTTTGTGTTAAACTGTTGTGTTTTCCTGTGTTATGTTGTAGAGCACACTGGTATCTTGTGGTTGTGTGTTACCCCGGGATGGATGAGCCAGAGTGGGTGGAGAGAGAGGACCAGGACTCAGTACAGTATGGGACTGACAACTCTAGTGACTCCATAGCTGGGAGTGAGACTCAAGAAGGTAGCAGGCATAACAGTGATGGAGATAAGAGTTCAGGTATACTGAGGGACCTCTCTCTGTTTGCAGCATTGTTGTGTGTGTGCATTGTGTGTTAGGCATAACTTTGTTTTTCTATATTCTAGGCGAAAACAGTTCAAAGTCCCCTCCTGGTCCACCAGTAAGTTACTTTATTTTTATTGACAACTACAAAAACAACTACAAAAAACTATTTTGAAGACTATTTCTATATTGCTATGTTAATCACCTCCATCCTGTTTCCGTAGAATTGCACAGAAAAGACGTGTAAGCGCAAGACTGTCTGTAAGAGGTATTTGTGGACTTATACATTTCTTTATGCCGGGTCTGATAAAGTTCTGCAAATGCAATAGCATGAATATCCTAAGTCAGTTGTTACCAACCCTGGTCCTGGAGTAGCCCTTGCTTTTCACATATTGGTGTTTTCTTCAACACACCTGGTCCAAGTAAGAATCAGAAAACTTTATTGATCCTGGAGGAAATTGCTTATGTGATGACTCCCACAACACACAAAGACACAGAGAGACACAAAATAAGATCTAAATAAAATCTAAATAAAAATCTGTGGAAAGAAAACCACCACAATATGAACAGAAATAAGTTAAAATGGCTGAATTGGAGCTGGAAAGACAACAAAAATATACAGGACAGGGAAACTCCAGGGCCCTAGGATTGGAAACCTTCCCATTAGGCAACAGACTACTTTGAAAAAGGAATAATTAACGATAGTTAAAATATGCATAAATGAATAAATGTAAAAGTATTTGTGCTCTTGTGTGAATTTTCTCCAGACCCTGCATTCTCATCATGGACTCCCTGAAGTTGTCTGTTCATGAGCGTATCCTCAAGCTCCTGCGCGAGTGAGTGTTTGATGTACTACCATCTGCTGCTTCACACTTTCATTTTTTTGGCCACTTGTATGTATGTGTGTATGTGCACATTTAAACACATGTATGTATATGTGTGCTTTTTTCCCCTAGATATTTGCAGGTGGAGTGGGAGGTTAAACGAGGTGGGCAGCGAAACTTCAGTGCAGAGCGGATGGTGGGCTCACACTGCCGGGTCCCCCTGCAGGACAACAGTAGTGACTGTGGCTTGTATTTACTGCAGTATGCAGAGAGCTTTTTAGAGGTAAATACAAAGAAAAAAAGTTGTGTGTAATGCTGCACTGCAAATGAGTACATCTTTGTGTATCCCCCTATCAGAGTTTGTTGTAAACTGTAATTGCAAGTAATTACCAGAGCTTAGGGCCTTTTAGTGAAGGACTCTGACAGGATGCTATTGATGTGTACTGAAGGATGTACAGAATGGGTTAATTTAGAACCTAACCAGAATGGGTTAATCTAGAACCTAACCAGAATGGATTAATTTAGCTGCAGCTAACTCAGATTGCAGTATTTCCGTTATGGGACAGTGTGTGTTAGGACATTTTCCCACAGTGTAGTGAGTTTATGCCTTTTATGGATGAGAAAAGGCGTAAGTTAAAGTTTGAAAAGGTACTTGTGTATATTAATGCCACCTTTCACACTGAGACTGAAACCAATGGACCACCATGCTTCATAAAATTAAACAGAGCCAGAGAAATTTCCATTTTTTGCGTGAATGTGTTTATCTCCAGGCTCTCCATGGTTGCTCTTGTAGTTTATGCTTTGGTTTTAATGCTCAGGGCTTAGCAGAGCCTCCGACTCCACCTCTGCCATGGCAAAATGCCCTCAGGAGGAAGTGTGTTCTAAGGGAAGCCCACTGATTTTTAAAAATGTCTTCATGTTGAGTTTGAGATGTAAAGAGAGTGGTTTGATGTCAGGTAAATGCTCTTTTCTAGAGATGCTTACTGTCAGAACTGTTCACAATGGCAGTGATAGGATATGGTGCCTGATGCTTTAGTTGTTTTGTAATTGTAAATATTTTAAAAATCCATTCGTGGTGAAGAGGCAAGGCAAAAATAGTCCTCCAAGGAAAAAAACGAATGTAGACATTGTGATTCCACAATTATACAAAATCCAGATTCAAGGTTTTCTGCATTGAATCATTTCACATTAAAACATTGTGAATGATTTTTCACCCTGGAATTTTGAAAAATCAGCGCAATTTCTTTCTTTTTTTCAAGCCTGTAAAGAAGCCTTATATGACTGTTGTTGTAAAATTTAGATCCAGTAAACCATCCCATCTTAGAATGTGAAACAATGAAGCTGCTACAATTAACATTTTACATATGAAGTAGAAATGGGAAGATTGAAAATCTGATGACATCCAGTTAGTTTTTAAGACAATCCAGCTGGAAATCTCTACTGTGTGTATACGAACGCTATGGGGTTGATACAGTTACTGGTTCACAGCAAAGCAAAGTAAAATTCACCACTTTTAGTATTTCTGTTTCAAACGTATCACTTAAAGTGCAGCTTATTACCACACTAGGAAAAGCTCTTTACTGTTAATGTATTTAATACACATTAAAACAGGCGCTACATGCAACGTGAGTTTATTTTCTGTTAGTAAAAACATAGCAGAACGCAGTGAGATTTGATTGAGATTAATGTTGTGCATGGCGAGATGTTGTACAGCAACAAAGATCCATTTTTGTAATTAAAATACACATTATAAATTCACATTAGCCAGACTTATAGTAAAAAAACAACATGCCTAAGCGTACTACCCAGCCTGAGTTCAGAGACTGCTGTGTTTTTGTTTTTACGGACACATGGCGAAATGGCTACTCAGATTAGCAACATGCTAACACACCGCCGTGACCATAATGTAGAACAGAGTGGCAAGACGAGAGGTGGTGGGCTGTGTGTGTGCATCAACACTCACTGGTGAACTCTGTACTCATCTCTAGTTACTACCCAAAGCTGCTGGAGTGTATGACTGCGAGATGCAGACTGTTTTATTTACTGTGGGAATTCCCCACTGTGCTCATAGTCACAGCGTACATAATGACTTGAATAATACATCCATGCTGTCCTCACTTGGAAATTCACGTCTTCTTTACATGCAACTTTCTTTAAACGACTGGAGCCATGCATGGGAATGTTGGCCTGAGAAAATAATGTCTATATCTATCTATAAAATGTATACAAGGCGCAGAAGTCTATTGTAGTAGACTGTGGTAATGCATTTCAGTAGACCGAGGAGATTTAGGATAGCTTACCTTTTAATATGGGTATGTGACAACAATAATAATAACAATAGTAACGGCAGCTCTTAGTTTGGTATCCATTTTTTAATTTGGGTCCTTGTGTTAAAAAGCCCGTATTTGTAGAACATTTGAACATTTGAAGCATTTCTTTTTCTTTGTGCTGTTGTAGGATCCTGTGGTGCACTTTGACCTTCCACTGAGGCTAGAGTGCTGGTTTCCACGACAACAGGTGCGTGAGAAGCGGGAGGAAATTCGGGACCTCGTGCTTCACCTGTACCGCTTTCAGCAAAGCTCTCTAGGAATCGAAGGCTCAGTGGACAAAGCCGAACCGGGGAATGTAGTTCAGTAGCATCACCTCTTCAGGAGAATTATGGTTGTTTTACCATACGTTTTATTTATCATCTTTTGTTTTGCTCGTCCCTTGTCTTAGGCCTTTTATATATTTTTTACGCTTTTGTACACAATGATGCAAAAACTTGAATTTAGAATGTAATAAATTTTTTAGGATCAAGTGAAAGCTCTTGTCGTTTTAATTTGGTAGAAGGGAATGGATGAGTGTGACGAGTGCGTGAGATCCAACCCAGACTAGAGTTTAGAAGTATGTGTGTGGTTTGTGGTGAAGTGATGAGATCTTTCACAAGGCAGCAGGGGGCCTGGTGGTTAGGGCGTTTGTCCTGGAATCGGAAAGTCATGGGTTTGGATCCCAAGACTGCCCACTGCTTCACTTGTGGAATGAGTTAAATACAGAGGAAGAGTTTCGTGCTGTCCACACTGTGTGCTGTGGCGTGTTCACGTATGACAGAATGGTCGCTTTACTTTAAAAAGTGTGGTATCAAACTGTGCTTCTGGCGGTTCGCTGGACAGGAGAAAGGGTGCGTACGTGTAAATGCAATGTGGTTAGCACTAATCAGACACTTAGACTGAGATTAGACAGATTTACACACCCCAGTAATCCCAGTAACCCAGTCCACTCCATATTTGATGTATATGTGTCAGGGCGTATCTCTTTGTCAATAATCATTAGAGACCTGCAT
>JBBIGA010000002.1:5870474-5884707 GCA_037576975.1 Alestes dentex
AGACTTGACTTGGACTCAAGCACAAAGACTTGAGACTTGACTTGGACTTGGTAAAAATGACTTGTGAACATCTCTGGTCTCCAAATATATATGTAGTAGCGCCACCTAGCGGCAGTGGACACAGACACAGAGACGAAGGGTCAGTTGTCAACCCCCCCCCGGATGGGGGTCAGTGCAGTTTTATTGAACCACGTGAAAGGGCAAAGGAGGAGTGAGGTGTCTGAGGCAGAAGCAGTGCTCAATGGTGAAGACTCAATGACTGAACAATGGCTACCTCAGTGCCTTGGCCTTTATACCATGTGACGCACTTCTAGTAACTCTTGCACGTCACATGACCTGTGTGCATGACAGCAGGTGACAGGGTTAAGAGAATGAGAATCTTGTAAGGTCCAATAAAATGCAGGGTGTTTTTTGGACTCTATGCGTAAGTGAAGATGGTTAGTGGAAATCCAAACCCTGTCAGCAGCATGGAACAATCACTCCAGGGGGTGCCGGCCAGGGGACAGGGAGAGGCTGCAGATCCCTGGAAGCTGATTGATTAGAGGTCTTTGCCTGGGCATGCATCACGCTTGCCTGGACATATTCTTTAGCATCCTCGGCCATGACTGGCCACCAAAACACCCTCTGGATAAAGGTGAGTGTTCTTTGAATCCCTGAATGACCAAAGAGGGCAGAGTAGTGGCCCCACTGGGGGACTTCAGGCCAAAGAGCAGTAGTGACGAAAAGACGTCCAGACAGGGTCTCTGCCGGAGGCGGTTCCACGGCGTGTGCCTGTCTCAAGACAGCTTTCGCCCACATTCCAAATTATTATACAAATTTTATTTAAGTGTCATAAAGATTAAACATTTTGTTTTTCAATTAAACTCATGGATTGTATTGTGTCTCAGGGCTCCTTGGATCACTGAAATCAATCTCAGACACCTGTGATAATTGGTTTGCCAGGTGAGCCCTATTAAAGGAAAAACTACTGAAGAAGGATGTTCCATATTATTAAGCAGACCACCATTTTCAAGCAATATGGGGAAAAAAGGATCTCTCTACTGCCAAAAGTCGTTAAATAGTTGAATGCCTTGGACAAGGTATGAAAACCATTGGTATTTCATGAAAACTTATGCAAGATCATCGTACTGTTAAGAGATTTGTCACTGATTCAGAGCACACACTGGTTCATGCAGATAAAGGCACAATGAGGAAGGTTTCTGCCAGACAAATACATTGGATTAAGAGAGTAGCTGCTAAAATGCCATTACAAAGCAGCAAACAGGTATTTGAAGCTCCCGGTGCCTCTGGAGTCCCGCAAACATCAAGGCGTAGGATCCTCCAGAGGCTGGCAGTTATGCATAAACCTATTTAGCCACCCCTAACCAATGCTCATGTAGGATCAGAATCATTTTGATCCTTCTATATCAATATATTGCTTTGTTTGAAAAAGGCAGATTTTGAGGTCTGGATTAGTGCTCAAGAGACATTTTACGACCCCCAATTTAAACCACTTAAGAGGACAGTGACCCTTTGTGCCACATACCAATAATCAAGATCGAACTTTTCCTCAACTCGAGGGACTCCCCCTCGCACCCCCACCCGCATTTCTATGACATTTCAGCACACACATGGACTGAATGTCTCAATGAGAAGAGAGACAAAGACATTTATGCTTTTCTGCTTTTAGTTGGAAATTACTTACTTTTGTGAACTTGTGAGAGAATTCCTGTGTAACTTTTAGTTAATTCTTTTAGTAATCAGCGAATAATCCCTATTGTTGGGTCTGCAAATAAGGAAATTCATGACTCGAAAACTGTTAAAGCAAGAATGGGCATGCTTGGTCTTGTTTGAACCAGAAATAATAGTTGATAATTATTATATCACTTAAAAACATACCCTTAATGTGATAAATGCAATATTCAGGCCTAATGCTCAGGAAAAGTCATAAATCGTCACTCTGACAGCCGTGTGGCCACTGAGAGAACAAAGAAGACACAGATTTCATTCATTTTAACTGAAAACTTACATTTCTGAACATGTATAGGATTTAGAATGGGTAATTACTAAAGGAGAAATTGTAATAATCATGATTCACGCATTTGGAAAGTTTATTTTATATTATGGTGAAAGTTTATTGAGTCAGTATATAGCATGTTTGGACTTTTTATAAAGCACTGTTCACCACGTGTGACCTCTTTGTGGGAGCAACTAAGATCTAGGACAATCAGCCACAAATGTTTGCCACTGTTATCCTACCAGTTACATTTACATTTCATGTAAGTATAATTTTATTAAACGGGACATATTATGCAAAACTCACTTTTTGCATCCTTTTGTATTTCCATTTGGGTCTCTACTGCTCCTATAAACACTCCAAGCGCGAAAACAACATTCATCCGTTTTCTGTGAATCAATTGAAAGATTTGTGTCAGGAATCATTTGCTTCTATGAGCTGTTTGGACGGCTCCCTTATTGTGATGTCAGAATAGGGAAATTTGCTTAGAACCACCATTCATCTGTCGAGCTCCCTCTCACTAGATTAGTTGAAGATCTGCCATTTTTGTCTGCTGGTTTAACGAGCATGCATAAGACGCCGAGTGCTATGGCTACAGGCAAAGGCAAGTCACACATGAAGTGTCGTGTTCATCTTGCTCTGGGTCCGACTCGGGCTAAAACGTATAGGGCTGGATAGCGCCTCTGTTTTCGGACTTTTTGATGTGTTTTATACGCGCAGCGTAAGCATGGGATGGGTGGGGCGTGGCCAGCAACAGCTTATTTGCATAAAAGTGACAGAGCTCTTAAACGGCTCCTTTTGAAAGGGACTGAAACTGTAAAGAATAAAGCTGGCGAGATGTCTTTATGTGAGAGTGATTTTGTGCAAACAACTCCATGAACAAGCTTTGTATAGTCCATAAGACCTATTATAACTAAAGTGAGTTTTGCATACTATGTCCCCTTTAAAATATAAAAAATAAACCCTTTAATAATTAGAAAGCAAGCAGTGTTTATTTTTGTTATTTTAATACAATTTTGCATGAGACATAAATCATCAGCTGTTATCTTTCATATTGCTTGATTATATCTGACATAAGAGCATGAACTTTAATCACTTCCATCACTATATCAGCATGCTGTCTTAATTTATTTACTTGGCTCATGGTTTATCAATTTGATTTTGTAATTTCTTTGTATTTGTCTCATATACTTGGGTTTTATTTACTAACTAAAATTCCAGAACATGTTAATGAAAAATATATAGTATACATCCTAATCCAAATGATTACCCTCTTAATGGGAACTTGTCATACCATTGCATAAAGACATGAAAAATCAACAATGGCAGGTTTTACTGACACATTCTTGAAAGACAGTTGGCCCACCATGACTCCACTGACAGAGTACATTGCCTTTATGTGCTGGAAAAGAGCTTCAGTGTTGGTTCTGATGTTCTTCTATCTGGATTGAATGCTGTTGCCTCTTTTGCTGCTGCCCACCTGTTCTTATCCTCCAGCAGAGTACCCAACATGCCCAGCAGAGTGCAATTGAACTGTTCTGTAAGGCCTTTGCCCTCAGGATGGTAAAGGCATAGTATGACTCTTTTTGCAGCCATATAAATCACAAAGCTGCTTGACCGCTGCAGCCTCAAAGTTTGGTCCTTGGTCAGCATGAAAACAGGCCAGGCATCCAAAATACTGGATGACATGCTGCCACATCACTCTCACTGTCGTTGCAGCCGTCTGATCCAGAGTTGCAGCATGAGTTGTCAGGACCATGATGTTTTGGCATCCCCCTACTGAGGACAAAAAGTCCATTGTTATCAACTCTAAGGGGTATGAAGCTGTGATAGGAGTGAGGCCGCTGATGTGTTTGTTTTTTTCTGAGGGTGCACTGTTGGCATTCTAAGCACTACTTCTGAATACCTGCAGACATCTTGGGCCAATAATAATTAGTCTGAAGTGTCATAAATGTCTTTTCTGCAGCAAAATGCCCCATGTGCTCATGGCAGCTAATGAAGGCCTCCCGCTATTGACTCTGGGGTAGCACAAGCTGGAAGCGCAAGCCACTATTGTTGGGGTCCTGGATTTGCCGATTCAGCACCCCCTCTCGCAACTGCAGGCAAGGCATTACTCTCAACAGGCGCAACCCTTGAGGAGTCTCTCGTCGCCTTTCAGCTGCCCTCAATGGCCGTTTAGTCCTAAACAAAGAAAACACCCATGAGATTGTATGGTCTTTTTCCTGCAGTTGGACCCACCTTTCTGCTGACCAGCTCTCCCCAATCTAGTTGGTTGTGGCTCATCTTCTGTTTTCACTGATGATACTACATCACACACACCCCTAAAAGGCAAGCCTGCACCACATCAACAGTCACATCTGGGAAACCCGGGATTTCCTCATGATCTTGTTCTTCCCGTCCTCTGGCTACACCTACTGGGTAACAGGACAGAGCGTTGGCATTCGTATTAGATTTACCTGAATGATATTTGACCTGAAACCGGTAGTTTGCCAGCCTGGCCACCCAGTGTTGCTCCACTGCACCTAACCGTGCTGTTGAAAGATGTGCAAGGGGGTTATTATCAGTATATACTATGAAGTCAGAGCCAAGCAGGTACTCATGGAACTTTTCTGTGATGGCCCATTTAAGTGCAAATAGCTCCAGTTTAAAAGAGCTACAATTGGCATCATTACGCTCTGCACCTTGAAGACCCCTACTGGCATAAGCAATCACTTTTTCTTAGCCATCTTGGCTTTGAGAGAGTACTGCCCCCAACCCATGATGGCTCACATCAGTGAACAGCAGAAAAGATAATTCAACATTGGCAAAAGCCAGTACTGGTGCCTGAATCAGGACTTGCTTCAGGGATACAAAGGCTACCTCGCATTCTTCTATCCAATTCCAAGTAGGGCTAGACATTCGTGCTGTAGCCTTCTTCATTGGATATGCACCCAAGAGTCAATGCAGAGGGCCAGCTATTTGAGAAAACCCTAAAACAAATCTGTGAAAATACCCAGCTAACCCAAGGAATGCTCGCAGCTCCGTTGTTGAGGTTGGCACTTTCCAGTGCTGTACAACTGCTACTTTATCTGGGTCTGGACATATTCCGGATTCAGATACAATGTGGCCCAGGTAGTGAACACCGCTTCGAAGGAGCTTACACTTGTCTGGCTTCAGCTTTAGGCCCTGAGCAGAGACGCAAGAAAAGACAGTCAAGTCGATCAAGATGGGTCTCAAAATCAGCTGCAAATACAATGACATCATCTAATACTAATGACTGAATTTTGCTCTCCCAGGCAACTCTCCATAAGCCGCTGGAAAGTTGCAGGCCTGTTACACAGCATTCGTTGGAACTCAAACAACCCCATGGGCGTAGTGAATGCAGTCTTTTCCTTGTCCTGGTAATCGACTTTAACTTGCCAGTAATCGGCTGCATGGTCTAATGTAGATTACCAACGGGCCTTCTTCAAGCTGGCCAATGCTTCCTCTACTCATGGCAAAGGGTAAGAGTCTTTTCTGGTCCACTTGATTTAACTGCCTATATAGTCCACGCAAAAGGGAATGGAACCATTCTTTCATACAAGGACTATGGGTGACGACCATGGACTTGAGCTCGGCCTGATTACATCAGCCTCTAACATCTGCTTTAACAGGGCTCTCACTTCAGCATACAAGTTTGGGGGGATACAATACCTCTGCCTGATGGGGGCTGCATCCCCAGTAGGTATTTGATGCAGAATGGTGTCTGTGCAGCCATAATCCTCCTCATGCTGGGAAAAAACTGCTCTGCTTGATGCTTGTCTAATAAGGCTGCCAATTTACTCTTCTCCTCAGCAGACAGGTCCACTCCTTCAAGATCAAATGCTGATGGAAGTTTGGCCTTGGTCGGGCTCCTCAGGCGCACAGTCTTCTCTACACTCTTTTGGGTCTGGACCTCGACTGCATCACCCCTCACCAGCTGGAAGTCTGGGCCATCAAACACTTCACAGGCATCCAGAATGGACAATTTTCCAAGCTTTTTATAAGTACACAACTAGGGGAGAGTTACTGATGTTACGAACACGTACCTGAACACGTAATTTAAAATGTATGAGTTTTGCACTTAATTCTTTTTACACAGTTGTTGCTGCCAAAATGGACATAATACTTGAACTATTTAGATGATTCTCTCAAAACATGGCGAGCACGCAATGTGGCCTCCGTCTTCACATCTGTGAATTTAATAGTGTTATCCAGTGTTACCTTCATTCTTAAATCTCTTTTCAGGCTATCATCCCAAAGCCTTGTAATGAACTGATTTCACATCAGTATATCTGGATTCAGAATATTTTGGGCATCATGGATCATCATCTTCTGCCAACACTCTTGTAGACAGTCCTCATACATTCTTCCACCTGTTGCCTACAGTGAAAGAACAGAGAGCGAGAGACAGAAGCAGGGACAGTACGAGAATACAAGTCTTCCAGCTTTCTAAACACTTTTTGGGCTGTATCCTTTTGATCCTGCGGCAAAATTGCCACCTCCCGCTTTGCTTCTACTTCTTAAGCACTGAATACCCAATCCAGCTGATTTGCTGCTGGAATTCCATACATTCTTAACCACATTTCTAAATCAGTTTTTCCACTGCTTAAAAGGGATTTCATTTGGACCTCTACTCCCAGAAAATATAGAATCATAAATGGAAAGAAATTTGGCACAGAAAAAGCTCTTGGCACATCTTCAATGGGCTGTAGACTTATGTTGGTCCTGCCGACTACGGCAAAGCTGTAACAGGTTGCTTTTAGACCAGCAGACACCAAAGAAGAGTCCAAACTGTTCATAAGTAAAAATTTTATTAAAGCCAAGCGACAGAAGAGAGGAAGTGTCAGAGGCAGCCACCCACTACCCAGATATACAACACACTGGACCTACTTACACATGCACGCATGAACACAGCAACTTAATACAAGGCACTGCAAAAGACAAGGTTTTTTCTTCATTTACAATTCACTACACACCCACACCTTCAGGAAGACCAGGTGGTCAGCAGCTTCACTCTGGCTACAGCCAGCAATCCCTGGGTATTGGCTAAAATCACCAATAACAACTCATATAAAACTCTCATTATTAATCTATGGAATCTTGTAAGACTAAAAACATAAAACACTGAAGTCACTTGCTGTGGTGTGTTCACATATGACCGAATGATCACTTTCACTTCACTTTCACGTCACTAACTATTCACAAGCATTAAGACTATCCCTGAACGCTGGCTGAACCACCTGGGGGAGGTAGACGGCGTGCAGAGTCTCAGCACAGGTCGGCCACCCTGAACGGGACAAAACAAACTAAAGATAACAACCAACACTAAGCTAACACAAAAAGTAAATCAAAAGGGTTGGCTAAAGTGGTGAACTAGTACTGAAGACAAGCAAACCATGTATATTACTTCCAAGTGAGTGACAATTCAACTCTCTACAACCACACACACATTGCAGGAACAAAGCAGTTCTAGGTTACCGTAGCTTCAGCAAGAACCCATAATAGCCAACAAAGAAACATACAAAAACTGCACAGCATCCACCTTACCCATAGCTGACACACAGGAGACCAAACACAAGAGCCTCCGCAGGCACCCTTTATATAGGGCTTCTTCTTCCCCTCATCACCACAACATCTGCTGAAGCACACCAGCTCCCCCTACTTCCCTGGTCCCACATTGCACCCATACTCCCACACAAATCCATCTGGTTACACAAAAGTACATAGATATTCTGATATATATTACATGGCAAATTTACTTGCTGTCTTTGGGTGGGGAGGAGGGCTAGCATGAGATCTCTTAACTCACATAGCACAACCGGGAGTTAGCATTCTCCTCTACAGGTGCTTTTCCACAGGCATACAGGAGTCATGCTGTACCTCAGCTGTACTGCCTGGGTGCAGAACTTGCAGCACGCTTTGATTTTCCAGTATTTCTCAGCTTAGTAATATAGATTCTGACGCATAAGAAGCGCAATTCTCTCCCCACAGTTTATGGCTGGTTGTCGTCCCAAAACTGTGCCCATGGAGTCAAGCCAGCAGAAAGTTATTCTGTCTGAGCCACTTATGTTTTTGTGGTCTCTTATTATTATACGTTTTTTATTATTATTGAGTTTTTTATTTTTTCATTTTTTCTCTGCATTCTTTGGCCATGCAACAAATATCTAACCCAGCTAACTTGTTATCAATGGCCTGGTACAGTACTGCAAGTCACGTCATCTGCGGCCCACTTTCAGCCCTGCTGCCAAGCAGCTTGAATTTGGCTTGGGTATGGCTCACTTTATTTTGTAACGGAAAAATGTTTGTTCATAGTACAGCACAATTCCTTGTGCCAATGGAGAAGTGCCATAAGAGATTGAAGCTTGAATATTTGCTCTGAAAAAAAATGTGAATTTGAAATGTGAAAAGAATTTTCTCTCTAAGCCCGCCTCGACCCAAGTCACATCATCAGGTTCTGAGCCTGAACCTGAGCTTGACAACATTTTGTCCAAACCCAAATGGACCTGAATTATATGATCAAGTTTTGAGCCTGAAACTGACCCATGCTCAAGAAAAGTATGTATGAAATTGGCCCATATGTATGAAATTGTGCCCCATAAAACCTACCACCTCACAAATTACCATAAATAAAATTAACAGCCATCATCAGATCATAGATAAAAAAAATACAATTATTTACAGTAATGTGATTAAATAATAAGCTCTCCAAAATTAAGAGTTTTGGTCATTTTCTATAATGTACTGTTCTCACCTTGGGCACTGATGATAAGATGCTAATCTTCACCTCTTCAGCCTGAAGCTCTATTTATTTATGTTACATATAACACAGTAACATTCCTGGCCAAACAAATTAAACATCCTTTTGACTGTACTATTCTATGTAATGTAATAATCCTTTTAAGGTTAATTTAGAGAGGAAGAATAAAGTAAGGAGAGAAGCTAAAGCAGGGCAAAATGCAGAGTGCAACCTTTCAGAAGTAGGAGTGTCAAGTGTGACAGCACAAACAAGAAATTTGAAACCAACCAGAGCCCAAAACATATTTGGAAAATGATATTTAAAAACAACCAAAACCAGTCAGGTCCCATTGGGTTTGGACTAATATTTCAAGCTTCAGGCTGTTTATTGCTGCTGCACCTTGAAACCTGATATATGTGAATGACCTCTGGTTGCCCTGTTTTTTACGTCTTTCCAAAAAAACCATCTGGACTTAAACACTCTTTACTACTTTAGCTTTACAAGGTGGAGCGAGACTGCTGAAAGTTAAATGTATTGATGTGATAACAAATGGAATGAAAAAACAGATGGAATAAAAATAACAACAACAACAACAACAACAATAATAATAATAACAATAATAATAATAACAATAATAAAACAACACAAACTGCTTCCAAAATCTCTCTAATTAATTAAGAATAAGATCCATATATGAAGAGCTCTTTTCCAAAACTCTATTAATCCACTTGAATAGTTTTTAGAAAAATTACATTTATTTACCCGGACCCACACATTTTGCAAATATTTAATTGCTCCTGTTAAAATCGTTTGTTGGCTTCATCTGCACATGTTCAAAAATGATTGTCAAGTCTAACAACAATGTTGTTGATTATAAATCCAAAGTTTGTTATATATTTTTTTCAAAACGCTGCAAATCCTTTCTTTTATTCTTTCTTTTTGAGGCAAGAGAACATGCATGTTCTTTAATAAAAAATAACATACATACAAATGGCCAGTTAGTTCAATTTTAAATTCAAAACCATTAAAAGTAACAAAAACATACCATCTCTGATTGTATGTATAATATTTATACACTTTAAACTATTTGCAGTGAAACGTGTTGTTTTTGTAGCGACGGTTCTCTGGTTCTCTCTCCTTTCTCCTGCCTCCACTTACAACACATTTTAAACAAGGAAATACAGCAATTTGGCATGGAACATTGATGGAACAGTGAGTAGGTTAAGTACACAGCAGAATGGCATGGCAAGCTCTTTTTTTTTTTGGCGTTTATAGGTCTTCATATGTTCTTGAAAACTACATGCCTCTTTTGAAACTAATACTATTAGCATTAAACTCATATCAAAATATGTAATATTTTTTCCATGCAATCATCTTTTAAAACTCTTAGGCTTCTTCCCAATGAGACTATAAGATCCTAGGCAGTTGTGCGAAGACAATGCTATGGCAAAGGGAAGGTTCCTGGGTGTTTCTCATTTCAGAATGGATAAGTGGTACACCAGCCTCCCATACCATCTGCTGGAGAAAACCACGGATAATCCCACATACTCCAACACTGTTCAGCCCAGCATCTCCAGGGCCACCTCGTCCACAGACATTTGTTCCAGCCAAATATCACTGATTCAATCTATTAGGCTGAGCTAATTGGGTACAGTAAACGCTTTGTTGGTATGAATTCTCTTACTAAAAAGACTCAGAGTGACAAAAGGAACACATCTAGGAAATGCTGAAGCCCACAGTGATACAGTACGGGATCCCACGGCCAGATGGATGCAGTGAAATGTTACAAAAGGCTTGCTTATGGAAACACAAGTCTTATTATAGCAGGCTAGCTCAGCTTGCATCCACCGATGGTTCATCCTTGATTTCCAAGTCCCACTTGCCATACAAAAAGGGAAAGTTTCTAAGTGTTTCTGGCAATCGTGTTTGGATAGAATGAGAGTTAAGTCATTGGAATGAAAACTTAGAGAAGAGCAAATTTCCAAAAATCACTCAGTCCATTTCTTGTGATTGTTTAGGTAACACTACTGTTGGACTATTTTTACATTACCTCGTTATGTGCAATAGTATAACCGACCAAAACTCACTCAGTCCTTGCATAATGCACTTTAGAAGATTAGGTGCATTTCCAAAACTCACTCAGTCCACTCACACAGTCGCGAGTGGTACTTACTTACCCAGGTATGTCTACAATTTTTATGCAGTTAGCTGTCATTGACTCTATGCTGTGTCATATAGTAGGATATAAATATTAAACTTGTACATAATTTTGTGACATTGAATATCAATTTACTTAAACATTGTTTTCATTATATTTTTTAAACGAATTTGCCCATACTAAAATGTGCAGGAGTTGCATTTTAGAAACAGCCATTGAAAAATGACAAATAAATGTAAAATTTCAATTTTAAAATTATTTCCTGTAAGAATTGCTTTCCAAAAGGTAAAACAAGTAAAATGCGATTTTCTGAAAATAAAAAAAGCTTTTGGACTGAGTGAGCTTTGGAATTTACTCTCAAGGCTCTGAGTTTCAAAAGATGAACTTCCACTTTGGATCGCTTGGAGGCAGCAGTGCTTTGCCCAGAACAGGAAGAATCTGGCATCACCTCTTTCTGTTTGAGAGACCATTATAGCCCATAGGTTAGCATTGGCCCTTCTCTTTCTTATTCCCAACAAATCAGTGTTGCTAATGACCTGCCTCCAAAGTCCTCGCTTTTACAACTTATTGGACTTCCAGACCACTGGCTTACAAACCCAGTTCCACAGACCCTGCTTTATAAACCTATTGTGCAGGCTATAGCTACAGCAAGTTGTGCAGGGGATTTAGCTCGAAGCAAAATGTCAAAAGGCTTCAATATGGTAGCTTAACCCCATTGTAAGTTTATGTTCATGCTCAATATATTGACTGACAGGTCTGGCTGAGAGCTCATGTTCCGTACTCTCTCTGTCTCTCATTTACACACACACATTTGTATTCCTGGGTATGAGGAATGCACCTGGGTACTCAAGTACCCACTTAACTCCTCCATATGCCAGTGCTTTAGGACTGGTCAGAAAAGCATTTTACAGCATTTTAGGCAATTATTTTTTAAAAACAATCTATTTTATTTGTTTCATAATTATTAACATTTTGCAGAGTTTCAAATTATATCCAGTAAGTGGCAGCAATGTATTAATAGTTAGGCTGAAGCCCAGCTGCACATCGTATGCTATGACAGAATCAGAATCAGAAAACTCTATTGATCCACGTGAACTTATCACGGTCTGTGCTCGGGGTGCGTTCAACCGCGCAAGTCACCATCAAATCACGGTGCGCACACTGTGTTTCACGGCGGAAAGATACATGATCATCATGCAAGGCTATGAGCATAAATCAGTGCTGCAGTGCAAGTCCAACACCACAGCAGCCAACAAAGACACGCAGGCTTGTTGGAAACGCATTGCTGACCGAGTAAATGTTAAGTACATGTGCACTGTCTTATGTTCTTAGTTGAGTATTATTAATTAGACTATTTAAATGTTGTCTGAAAATGAATAAAACACTTTAAATAAATATAGATGCATCACATGTCAGATGTGGGCCTTTTAATTCATTTATCACTCCCTAAAGTGCAATTACTGGGAGTTTATTTCAGATGTAATAGCAGTGGGAAGTGTTCTTGGCTGCAAAGAAAGATGTAATATAGAATTATCATTTCAAGTGGTAGGCTCGTGTATTAATAGTAAATGCATTAATATTTGTATTCATTATGAGAGATGTAGTTTGTCTACGCTCCAGTTAATAGCTTGTTTCTGTGTTTTACAGTCAATAAGAAAAAGGTTGGTGTGAAGGTGACAGGTGAAAGGCCTCCTGAAGCTTTCACACCTGCAGAGGAGTTGGCATTGGCCAGCAATAGATGGAGGCTCATTATGGGGGGTAAAGGGAGGCATCCAGTCGGACCCAGGTGACAGGAATGTCCACCTTTTATGTGCAGGTTAACATCACAATCACTCTGTACATTGTGTACATTTGTGCAGTCATGACATTCCATTTCCTGTGTTGTGTTCAGTGGATGGGAGAATATTGAGTTGCTCCACCTGCAGAGCCCAACATCTCCTGTGATCCTGAGGTACAGGTGAGTGTGCAAATGACTGTTTCACTAAGTGTGAACCATGCTGATGTGACATGACAAATGTACTTTGATTTTCAGTAGGATGTGGGTGATGAAACACTACTGATTCTCCTTTTTTGTCTGTGTAGGCTGGAGAAGACGATGTGCACAGCCTGTACAAGCCCATGCTCGAGCTTGACTGTGATAAAAACAAAACTTGAAATAAAGATACTAAAGCTTGAAATTGTGAAGCTCAAGCATGAAAAGAAGTTATTGCCATACATTCACCATTCTTTCATCAATATATGTGTGCATTACAGAATTTTCCCTTCCCTTTATAGGAATGGGAGCAAATAAACAAAGACATGACAAAACTTCAATGTGTCCATAGTCTGTATCTTTTTTTATTAAGTGAAAAACTGCTGTGTGACGGCCTCTCACAGCATGCCCTGTGGGGTGGTCGAGGGTCAAAGGGTCAACAATATCGGGGGGCATAGACATCAGGACTGGTGTTAAACAAAATTAAATTGTTAAACAAGAACATCATTTACATCAGGGTAGACCAGCAGCCTATGTGGTTGAGAAAAATGACTGAAAACTTGTCAGATACGGGGAGAAATGTGAGATGCCCTTTGATAGTACATTAATGCCATAACCAATATGGATTAAGGATGAGGCTAACAAAATACAGATCACCATGTTCAGGACAAATTTCACTGCGTGTTGTAACTTGTATAATTATGCATGTGACAAATAAAGAATCTTGAATCTTGAAGCATCACCATATGTGGATCCAGTAAATGGAGAGAAATCTAAGAAGTGTGGGGGAATTGTGTCCACTAAGTGTGGGGAAATTGTGTTCAGTCTAAGTCTCACTTTGCCTTTTGAAATATGTTTTAATTTCAATAAAAATCTTTAAAAATAAAATAATTTAATAAAAATGACAATAAAGATTCTCGGTCGCTAAAACCCTCACCAGGCGGAGAGAGCCAATCACAATTCAGGCAATGAGGGCTGCAGAGAAGTGGTGTGTGGAGGGACAGGGCTTGTGCCGGGCAGGTTCAGTAAGAACGTATTCTGGTAGGACCATGATTAACCCACTGCGTAAGTTGCCATAACAATATACCTTGTGATAAAGCTGTTCATGTCACACACACAAGAGCACGTGACGTCAATAGGCATCGGAAATGACTCACGTATATAAGCAGGAAGTTGGAGTTCCTCTTCGCACAGACATTGGTTCCCAAACCTCTCAACGTGTCAACCCGGTTCACCGGTACCGTGAGTACTCACGACTCGCCGAGTTGAACCCCTCTCTCTCTCTCTCTCTCTGTGTGTGTGAGAACGCAGGTTCCTTTGGTGGGAATCTCTACTCCTCTGGGAGCGTTCTCAAACTAACTGCGTGATTAA
>JBBIGA010000002.1:5884807-5904493 GCA_037576975.1 Alestes dentex
ACATACACATACACACACACACACACACATACACACACGTATATATACACACACACACACACACACACACACACACACACACACACACACCTTCATAACTCAAATAACACACACAGCCGTCAGCTTCTACACCGTTTGGTCTCATTTGTGTAACCACAAAATTCTAATTCTCAGCATCTTATTTTTGCATTTGTTCACACACCCTCTCATCAGATTCTGTTTCTCCCTCACTCTCTCTCTCACACCCACACACACACACACACAACACAAGGTCAACACAGGGTGTTCGGGCTTGATGTGTTACACTCAGAAAGCAGGAGCAGATCGAAGCTCTAGCCAGATTTGCATGATCGCTAGGTTTTTACCGGTAGCCTGGGCCTGGCTGGGTGTAGCCCTGGCCGTAAGGTGGACGGTTTCGGGCATAGGGGTTGGAGCCTCCAGGGGGAGGGGTAGCACCAGGAGGTGGGGTGTAGCCGGGGCGGGGCTGATATCCCGGGGTGGGCTGGGAGGTGGGCGGCAGGCTGTAGTTAGCTGGCTGCTGGGAGGCCTGGGAGGTGTAGTTTTGGGGCGGAAACGCTCCTGGTGGATACTGGCCTGCTCCCTGAGGAGGAGGGGCCTGTGACTGGGCACTGAATCCTGGGGCAGAGCCTGGTGCAGCAGCCTGAGATGTCGGGGTGGGATAATTCTGGAACTGCTGCTGGGGGGGAGGGGCTTGAGGGGCGCCAGGCTGAGGGGTATAACCGGCTGAAAAAGAAAAATACATACACAAACATAAGGTCTAAATATCACATTCAACTATAGAGCAACAGTGAAATGTCATTCTGCTTGTGTGCTTCGACTCATCATAGAGACAAATATCACCAAGACCCGCAGATCAGAATGCAGCTCCTAGTTCAGTGTTTCTCAAACTAGACCTTACCCTAGGACCCACCCATAGGTAAACAAATTAAAGTCCTACATTCAAGGGGACATATTATACCTCTTTTTAAAGAGGTTATAATAGGTCTACTGGCTACAAAACATGTTCATGAAGTTCTTTGCACAAAATCACTCTCAGCATAAAGAGATCTCACCAGCTCTATTCTTGACAGTTTCAGTTCCTTTCAAAATGAGCCGTTTAAGGGCTCTGTCACTTTTATGCAAATAAGCTGTTGCTGGCCACACCCCACCCATCCCATGCTTAAGATGCACATTTGCAGAGGCGCTATCCAGCCCTATATGTTGGAGCCCGCGTTGGACCCAGAGCGAGATGAACACAACACTTCATGAATGACTTGCCTTCGCCTGTAGCCGTAGTGCTAGGCGTCTTATGCGTGCCCGTAAAACCAGCAGACAAAAATGGCGAATCTTCAACTAATCTAGTGGGTGGGGGCTCGACAGGGTGGTTATATGCAAATTTCCTGATCCTGACGGCAGGATAAGGTAGCCGTCCAAAGGGCTCATAGAAGCATATGATTCTTGACACCAAACTCTTTCAACTGACAACGGATGGATGTTTTTAGGAGCAGTAGAGACCTAAATGGAAATACAAAAGGATGCTAAAATGGAGTTTTGCATAATATGTCCCCTTTAAAGTAGCTTCAACTTTCAGCCATGTGCCATGAAATAATATGGTTTTGTTTTCACTGTCCTCAGTGGATGTTGTGCCTGGTGTGCTGAGAGCTATGTGAAATGGCTGGTGACTCGAGGACTGCGTTAAGAGCCACCTAGAGATTATTTGAAAGTGGAAGACAGGAAAAGGATCTTACCAGGGTACTGCATGCCATATTGCTGCTGAGCGGTGGCTGGCTGCTGGGGAGGATATCCACCTGGAGCCTGATACTGCTGATACATCTGACCTGAGAGAGAGAGACAGAGAGAGCATTTGAAAGTGAGCAAGGCAAATCCAGTCTTACACTCAGTGTTCCAGTAAAGGTGTCCAGTGATGTTCGATGCACCTTGCTTTGTGCCCCTGCACTGCCATGCTAAAACAGGAAAGGGTCTTCTTAAAATGGTTGTCATAAAGAATGTCATTGTATATTGCAATATAAAGACTTTACCCCTCTGGACCTAAGGTGCTCAGCCCATGAGAAACAGAATTACATACACTACATGGACAAAAGTATTGGGACACACCTGTTTTTCAGGGTTTGGGCTAGGCCCCTTACTTCCAGTGAGGGGCAATCTTGATGCTTCAGTATACAAAGACATTCTGGACAACGCCATGCCTCCAACATTCAGTTTGTGGAAAACCCTTTTCTATTCCAGCTTGACTGCATCCCAATACTTTTGTATATATATAGTTTATATTCCTCGTTTAAATTTTACAGTTCACAACTCTAAATGTGTCTGTCGGACTGCCATGTGAAATCCAGTGTAGTTGTTAATACATCTCCATCGTTCCAGCCTCTGATGGTGATGTACTTCACACAAAACAGTTTTTGTCCTGATGCTGCCTCCAGAGTCACTGGAGAGCATTCTGTGAACCTGTGCAGCTTAATGCTTTGTGGTCAAGTTCTTGTTGCTTTTGGACATTTCAGCTTCACAATAACTTGACCACGGCAGCTCTAGCGGGGCACACATTTGAAACATGACAGTGCCTCATTAAACGTCACTATGCGCTTATTTAAACTGCCAGGGTTTTTCTATGTTTGACCATGCAGTATTTGCCTGACGGTATGATTGATTTTAGGCACTTCCCAGCAATGTGTGGCTGAAATATCTAAGCACACAAATTAGAAGCATACTGCTTCATAACGCATCTGCAAAAATCTTGGAATGCAATCAAAGCTAATGTGAAACAAAGAAAAAAAAAATCCACATGCATACACATGTCAATTGCATTGTGTTTGTTTGCATGTGGGTTTTCTATAGTCCGCACACCAGCTGCACAGGAAAGCGACTGTTCACCACCATCCAGCAACCACGTACAGGACTGGACCCATATCAAAACACGAGAACATGTGCATGCACACCCGCTCACACACCCAGCCAAGTCCAACAGCACTGACCGTACGGAATACAGCAGTTCTCCAAAGACAAGTCAGAGTTGGTTCATGGTGTTTTAGTGCACAGCACAAAGTAACAAATGAAAAGTGTGGCTTTGTGTTCAAATGCATGCCAGAGAACTACAGTGACAGTCATAAAGTAGAGGATAACAAGTTTCCAAGATCTAACTTGGTGTGCTATAAAACCATGGTGACCAGCAGCACAAACTGCTGAGGCCAGAGTAACACTACGGTTTCCTCACGTGGACTCAACAGATAAGGGATCTCTGTGGAAACAAGACAAAACCACATACAGCATGACCGAGGAAAACATGACGTTCCTCACCAGCTCTAAATCATTTGATCTAATTTTTCTTTCTTGCTGTGATCACTCTGTCCTGAGAAATGAAGTCACTTCAAAACAATGTAGGTCATAACTTGAGGTTACATATGCCAGGGATTTCCCCAAAGTGTTTTTGCAGAGTGTTTCCTTCCCAGTATTTTATTTTGTGCTTTTGAGTCCTGGGCGCAGACATGCGTGTGCGTGCACATGTGCTGGGGTGACACTGTGGTGCCAAACTTCAGGATTTCATTACAGTTTGGAGTATTTGGATATTTAAGTGCCATATTTTCCACTCCACTACCATAAACAACGTCTTTCCAGACTGATGCAGTGTGGTGCGGGTGTGTATTCACCATCCATTGTAGTGGCAGGAGTCTGCTGGACCCCTGAGTAAGGCGGTGGGCCCTGCGGGGCTGCAGCAGGAGGGTGGGCGGCTGAAGAGGACGAGTTAATACTGTCAGGAGTGCCAGAGCGCTCTTCTGCTGCTGCAGCTGCTACTGCTGGGGCTGAGAGACAGAGACAGGGACAGAGACAGAGACAGGGACAGGGACAAACAAAATAGCAGGTGTGAACTTTTGGACAATCGAGGGTACATATTTAGGCCAGTCCATGGTGAGAAGAGGGGTTATGTTAGCTTAACTTTACCTAAATATAATTCAGGCACAAAATGTGTGACTATTAGTGCTATAAAATCTGGATCTAGTTAGAGTAAGGTTTGACATTTGCAGAGAGAACACGCAGACCCTCTACTTCGAATGCCAGTAACAGAATGTACCTGAAGGTGTGTGTTTGTGTGTTATGCGCACCTGGAGCAGGTTCATCAGACAGGCCAAATGCTGAGATGACATTCTTGCTGACCTCTTCTTGGTTCTTTAGGGGGTCGAAGGCAGACATGCTGGCAGCACTGACTGGAGGGGCTTGCTTCACTGCTGCATCTACAGCCTCTACACATTCTGCAAAACATAATGTTACATTATACCTAGTAATGTAATCTGGGTATGGTACTTCTGATTTTGCTTTGACTACTTTGAATGTTGACTACTGTGAGACAAGGAGGCGGAGCACCCTCACAGGTCCGCAGGACTGAGGTGAACGGCGTTAAGGGAAGAGCCGAGACTATTTCAGAACACGGGCTCTCCAAGAGGGATGAGAGAGCAGCCAGAGACGGGACAGAAAGAGACAGAAAGAGGTAGAGACGCTGCCTGCAGTTTATTTCGGCCCCGAGTGGTTTGGGTTTGGTGTGTGCTTTGGGAACTGTTATGCCTTTTGGTTTGAATTAAAGCTCCGTTGTGTACCAGCGCTGGCCTGTGTGTGTGTTCCTGGGTGGGGGCTTAGGCCTCCCAGCCTGTGGGCTTGCAGCACATCCCAGGCCGTGCACAACACATCACTTTAGCAACAGTTAGTGATTATAGTTCATGGCAATAAAGCTCAATTGAACTGACCTAAACTTAACTGATAAGAAAGGTGTCAGGGGCTTCTGTGTGTTCAGTGGCAGGGTTTTTTTTTTTTTTTTTTAAATGATTTTTCCTTCTTACATGTACGGATCTCTAGGCTATATCTGATGCAGGTATTGACAGTGTGACTGATGTACCACTTTGTGGGTTGCTGCTCTCCAGCGCAGGTTCTGTAGGCGGCTCCAGGCTGTCCAGCAGGCTGTTGATTTTGTTCCTTAGCTGGATCAACTCCTTGCGCAGGTGCTTCACCTGAGATGACTCCAGTGGCCGTGGCTGCCCATTTACTGCAAACACACAGTCATTTCAATCAACACCCAGGGACCAACACCATAGAAGATATGCATATATGTATGACAGAAAGAGCATCAGAAGACCATTAGATGAACCAGATCAAGCAAGTAAAGGCAACAACTGTGTGTCTGTGACTTGACGACCTGCATTTTACTGTCCATGTATCAGCAGGGTCACAGCTTGAACTGTTCCACACTCCGAGACACACATTCATGAGCACTGGCAGCGTATGCAGACCCAGCCCCTTACTTCAGTCACACGTTTGGAACACGCTTGCCCACGTGAGGCTGTGAAGCAGTGAACCAGAGCTGAAGTTCTGCTAGCTTAGGCCTCTCTTTTCATCCCCCCCCCACCCTCATCCTCCCCCCACCCTCTTTTAGGTCTCATCTGAAATCTGCAGCAAACGAAAAGCTGTAACTGAAAACAGGAGACAGGAAATAACATCATTTGGCCTGAAGAAAGTGACCTTGGACAATGACAACAAGGTATACCCTCATTCTCTCTCTCCCTCCCTCCCTTCCTCTCTCTCTCTCACACACACACACACACACACAGGCAAAGATACACACAAAGACAAAATGTAACCACAGATTAATGCACCCATGTTGACTTATTTTACAAGAGAGTAACATCATCGCCACCATTTTAGAGCATGCACCATCCTAAGTGGGCATGATAATATGCTCTCACTCACTATGTATCTCCCTGTATCGTATGTGCTGTTGTTCTGTCTGTCAGACACTAAAATCTGGAACGATACTTTGAAAACAGAGCGAGTGCGACACCTTCTGGCAAAATCATGCATTACCAGTAGGCAGGCTGGTCAAAACAATAACAAAGACGGTAGCTAAATCTACCAATTTTCTCATAAACTTTCTAAACATGACATCTACAGTCACTTTTAAACTGAGGTCAGGTGGAAAACTTCTATACAGTTTCCTTGAATGTTTTCCTCCCATTTATGATACATAAATAGTGCATTTACATTTCAGTAACCATACTGAATAGGTATTCCCTATTGTTATTGCTAATGGTTTGAAGAACATGACAAAATGTTAAATATTCAGCCTTCAGATCCCCCAAATCTCAAACCAACTGAGCATCTGTGGACTGTGCTGGACAAACTAGCCCAAACCTTGGGGGACCCTCCTCACAACTTAAAGACTCCTCTGCTAACCTCTTGGTGGCAGGTACCACAGCACACCTTCAGAGATCTAGTGGAGTCCATGCCTCAGTGGGTCCGAGTTGTTCTGGCAGTACAAACAGGACACACGCAATTTTAGGCATGCTTTATTGTTCACACTTGTAAGTCATGATGTGCATAAATTTCAAGTCGATGTGTACCGGACAAACATTTTTCTCTTCACTAAAATAGCACGATATAACAAATGGAACATTTCACACTACGATATAAAAGAAGTACTGCTGTGTCCTCAGTGTGTGACTGAGGAAAACAAGTAAAATAGTCCTAGCAACAGTCAGTTTTTCCTCAATACACATTTTTTCCAAGTTTCAGAGTATAGTACAATTACCTCCCATAGGAATCCACAGGGCATGAAACCGCATCCAGACTTGAGGTACAAAATGAACCACAAGCAAAACAGCTCAGGCTGTGTGACTTACAAATATGAAAACACTGAATGAATTAATTTTTGAATCTCTGAAGTGTTACTTATTATTTGTAGATGTATGTGGGAGATTCAAAAAGTTTCTGCACCTTTTAAACTCTATTAATTAAAATAGAGTTTCAAAAACAAATGACAGCACTTTCCTACATCGCCTTCCTTTGCGGTGCAGGTTTCCCAGCACTGAACCCACTTTCTAATGCCATCAGCAAAACACGTTTATGGTTGCGCACTGCTGCTTTCACATCATCACATGAAAATCATTTCCCCCACAAAGCTTCTACGAGCTCCAAAAAGGTAGAAATCAGATGGAGCTAAATGGTGATAAATTAGACACACCTAATTACTATCTTCCAACCCTTACTGTCAACATTCAAATGAAGGCAGAGCAGGCAAAGATAAAGGCAATTAAATGTTAAACAGGAGAGGAATATTTTAAATGATGAAACATTTAGTTCTTTCTGAACCTTTGAATGTCTTTCTCATAGAAAAATAATCTCTGTAAAAATCTGTGTAAAACGTGAATTAGACAGGAATTAGATCTTCCAAAATAATTATGTGAATAATTATGAGATGAGTAACGATAAACACAGCAGGGAGCTGCTAGCTGACTGTGATTTAGACATTATAGTTATGTTTCTGTTATGTTCAGATAAGACTATTCTTGCACTAACCAATGAACTAGAAAATGTCTTTCAAGGTACTGAAAAAAAAAATACAATGTACTCAAACAGCTTTATATCACAATGGGACAATACAGAGGATGGATATTGTTTCTGATTAGCAGCCAGCATCTAAAACCGTGCAAGAGGTAGACTGCAGCCACGGAGCCAAATCACAGCGAGGTGCTGAGATAAATATATACAATGACTTTAAACAGGGTCATTGATGGTGGTAGTTAAAGAAGGGGTTATGCAAACTGTCTTAACGTGAGTCTTAATGCTGATTCCCTGAGAAGAACCACATCATCTGGGTGCTGAACCTTAGATGAAATGATTCATGATCATGTTTCAGAGCCGGGTTTCTCAACCACTGGGCCGCGGACCACTGATGGGCCGCTGAGGCTTTTGATTGGGCCGCGAATCTAAAATCAAGACAGGCCATTCCTCCACAATTTGTTATTTAATATCGTCTAATGTGGCCAAGGGGGCCTTGGCAACATGCCGTGATAGACAGGTGGGCCTTAATGTTGAGAACCATTGTTTTAGAGTATAGATACATTCTACTTTGACTTCTTCAACGAAGACATAACTGTAGTGCAAGGCTATTTAAAGAAAAATCAGCTCCAAAAATGAATTTGCAATACTGTAGAAAATCCTTGACTCAGATGAAAGTTAGGAGAGGAAACTCTGAACACTCTCTGTTGGTTGTGAGCTCCTGGTTTACTCTCTTTGCAAAGACGGCTCACATCACACAGAATGTACGCAGCCTGCAGGACGGAACCGAGTTCGTATCATCACTTACTCATTTATACTCATACTCTAGCGCACACAGAAATGAACAACTCCTAATCTGGGGATATAAGTTCCACAAACAACTGTACATCTAATTTATAGAACGTCAGCACCTCCATTTCTCAAAGTCACCTTGAGTGAAGCTGCCCTTACCATAAATTACACAACATCACAAATCACATAAACAAGCACGGGGTCACACTAAGATCTAAAAGCATAAAGTGGCTTTGAGGGTCATACAAAGGTCCAGAAGCATAAAGCATCTTTGACATTTATTGTCCAGTTCTCTATTACAGCAATACCTTGCAATGCCACTCAATTTGATGAGATTAGTTAAGAACCAAAGTTCTCAGGATGGCAATGACGGCTTCAGAACAATTCAATGCATCAGAAACAATTCATACTAGCAAGCGGCAGAAGCTTGGCTTCAGACTTACACACTTTGCCATGGCAGAAAATTTTTATATTTTTATAGATTCAATTTCTAATTAAATGTTCATATTTTGGGAGAGGTTTGGACTGCGAAGGGTTTGGACTGCGAGTCCCTCCCTTGCCCCCATTGGCCCCGGGATGGGCGTCGGGTACCTGCGACCCTAGTGAGGATTAAGTGGTCACAGAAAGTGAGTGAGTGTGTAACTGAGTTTTGGAGTATGATAAAGCAAGGGCTCTCAAATACTTTATAATACCTTAACACACATGATTCTGAATGTGCAACCGCAGGGTCATGCATTAGCCCCAGGCTTAAATGTCATCCATGAGCTCGCTAATATGCGCTTTCAAAGAGTTCAAAGAGTGTGTTGACTCCTCCTAACCACCAACCCCTCCCCTGCTGCCAGTTTGTTTATTGCACATCATATGACATTGGCTATATAATAATGGTAATGTTTGTACTCTGCTGAGTGGACTTTATTGTTCAATGCCTAATGTGCATCCTATCCAATCTTGTCTGATATTGAAAATGTACTACAATTCTAGTACATTGTCATTCAACCTTACTGTAGGTTCACAGAAGAGTGAATTTCATTTTGTCATTTACAAGCAATGCAAAACAAAAGCTAACACCACCGGCCTCCTGCTCGGTTGTGGCCCACCCTCTGACTGTGGTATTAACTCAGGGTTATTACGTCATCACAGCTGGAAAGGGATTATCTGCTTACAGAACAATCTGTTCATCGTAGAGCGTGATCTCAAAGCTTAAGTGGTAATGTTCCCTGTACAGAGAACCTCTGGGTCAGAAATTTGACTGTGATGTTCCTACAGTTAAGCAGGTGTCGTGCGAACGCAGGGATTTTTACTTTTAACTGAAATTTGTGGCGTGTAAATGTAGGCACCCCAGAAACATGCTTTGTTTCTAAAATCACTCAAAATCCAGGCGGTGAATTAGGGATGAGTCAGATAAAGCCTACTACTGTTAGGCATGTTTTGAACACAATGTAGTCAAAGCTCTCCAAATAACTTACCAAACAGAGTGAGCTTTAATATTCTGCTGCACTGGATGGCAAAGGACAGGTCGGAACTGTCAAAGATGGTGATAAGGTCATCGTCTGCGAGAGAACAAGGATAAGGAGGTGAACCCGTGAAGGAATGAACATTTGGTGATGCATGTACACAATCTGGTTCCTCAGCTAGCTTCAGGGAAGTATCTGTATCTGGATTTGTTCTGACCCCTATATTACATTTTAAATCGAGATTTCAGTCGACTTATGCAACATTCCTGAGACGCATATTTTATAATATAGTAAAGACAGCATAGTACAGACATGCAGAAGTCTTACAGTAGAGACCCAAGGACCTGTTTAGCTGAGCAGTATGTGTTTAAAAGATAATATTAGAATGTATACAAATAGTGTAATACAACCCAGTTTTACACTGTAGTTCTCTTCACATACTTCAAATACTTGTTTTGGCTCAATCAATACTTCATTAGATTAAAACAGGAGCTTCACATTTTCTTCTAACTAGCTCACAAAATGTCAAGTACTTTTAAACAATTTTTATTTATATTTTTCTAATGCTTTCTTGTTTGTTTGCATTTATTCTAATGTTAACTTTTGTATTTGCTGGCAGAAAATCTCTTACTGATTAGATATATGACTACTTGCACAAGAGCCTAAGATTTTTGCATAGTACTGTATATACAGCATGACTGTGGACCAGTTTCCAGATTCCAATTCACTTCCCTGGAGTCAGCATGATAATGCTATTCTGGTCAATACAGTCAATTTGATACGCACATAAAAATGCATTAAAACCCAAAATAAGAAAAATGACGTGGGAATACTGTCTAGTTAAATAGCAAATATCCTTTTAATTGCTATTTTTATTGCTCATTATTATCCTGTGCAATCCAGATCAAATGTCACATCCGCCTTGCAGCTGTTCTCGCTGTATTTGTTTCCACATGCCAACTTAGCAACTGAACTGTCAGGTAGGAAAGGTTAGAAGATGTTTTTTTTTTTTGTCAAATGTCTGAGCAATTTTTAGTACTTGCTTGGATTCAGAAGAATGTCTAGAGTTATTGTTTTAAAATTGAAAGCACAGCTACAGCAAAAGAACCGAGACAAATTGAATTGACACAAATTAGGCCTGGCTTCAGACCGTAATGACAAGAGTCAACAAGGATTCTTAAAGCAAAATCCTTCTTTTATCGTGTCTCTATGTTTAAACAGACTCTGGAAAAACAGCACATTTATACAGGACAAAAGATGAGGTCCAATCACCTTCATCCTTGTATTTGATGGTGACTTCATCACTGCTCTGGAGCTGGCCGCGGAAGACGCGCTGCATCATGAGCAGGAGCTCATCGTAGGTAATGTCCTCATTGTGGATGGGGATGCGGCGGATATCATCCCCCAGCTGAGCCTTGATGATCAGCTTCCCACTCAGGTCCAGCTGGCCATTCATACTGGGGAGACACGGGCACACAGAAAATCAGACACACAGCTCCAGCTGTTCACTGACTCCGCATTAGAATACACACACTAAGGCAAAGGCAGAACTATACAAGTGCCTTTTCACCTTCAAGCAAAACACTACAAGCTGAACTTCCAGCAGTGCTGCTGGGGGACAAAATTAAACTTGCATTTAAAAATTAAAAGGCCAATACAAAATATTTTGTGATCCATTCTAAACCAACTGCTACTACTTAAAAGCAAAAATCTATCCAAGACTTACAATATTACATGAATGCCCGACTGCAACTTTTTAAACTGACCACAATTATTTTCCACAGTTGTCGGGTTTTACAAACATATGTTTATATCAACTAACAGAAACCAAACAGCGTCTTCATGCGGTGAGTTGAGGCAAATACATTTATATACAAGAAAGCAGCTTCATTTTGAGTAATATTTATTTGAGCTCCAGTTGCATCTGTAAAAAGTCGGAAGCTACTAAGCAATGAAACAAGTCAGCTATAAAGTAAGATAGCTAATCAGTCGATTTGGCCACTTTAGGCTTGCACTTTAATAGTTTCATACAATGATGAAATTGCAATTATGTAATTCATTGTCAACTAAAGATCTGCGATTGTGATCAACAGAAGCTACATTTTACAGAGCACTTAAAGGCTCATAGACCTAAAAACAAACTGCTCGTCTCCGATGACTATGGCGAGTTGCTCAAGAAACCTAATTAAAAGGAACACAATATGCAGAACAGTCAGTTGAAACCGTAGTAGGGAAGATAAGTCAGGCTTGTAATTAGGTCCTAGGTCCCTGGTAATCTGACCAGGCCCAATGTCAGTACAGTACACAAGACTTATACGAAGACAGCACAGTCTAAGGGTCAGAGCAGAATGAATGATTTGGCAGGCCAACTGCACATTCCCAACACAGACTTTGAACCATTACAACAACCCTCTGAATGAATGACAGTGCCACTGATCACAGTGTAAGCACCTACACATCTAAACGAATACAAAGGGGAGGAACACCAGCTAATCCCATTCATTCTAACATACAAATCAATGCAGTATAACGTTTCAGTCTGTGGGTGTCTGCCCTGCATCTGACCGCTGTTTAAAATGAAGATCAATGACATGCATAATCATTGCGAATGCTTTCATCACCTCATCTCAAACCATGACTGGTAACTTTGTGTTTCATTTTCTGAAAGGATGCTCAGGAGTTTGAGCCCAAAACAGGGGAAGATGCACGGTGATTACTCGGGGATTCCATGGGGTAGCATCGATGTTCTTTTATGTTTCTGAGTATGAAAGTTAATGGGTAAACTGCAGTGTCCCCTCTTTTTTGACTCAGCTTAAGAACCAAACCCATGTCCTTAAGCACATATAAAACTGCTCTCTGATCAGATTTTGGCACAAAAGTCTCTGCCGGAGAGAAAAGCAGATAAATTTCATACTTATTGTAATGCTTTTTATTATAGTTATACCTGAAAACAAAAGATGATGTGTTTGCTAGTAGCTGAAGTAGTTTAGGCTCATTTAGGTTCACGGGTGCCTAAATGTTTTGCTGTTCAGCATCTAACTGGTCTTTCTTGAAATACATTATAGGGACACACCTGCTCTTCAGGGTTTTGGGCTAGGCCCTGTATTTCCAGTGAAGGGCTTAATTTTAATGCTTCAGTATACCAAGACATTTTGGACAACACCACACTTCCAATTTGTGGACACAGTTTGGGGAGGACACTTTTCTATTCCAGCATGACTGTGCACAAAGCGAGCTCCATAAAGACATGATTGGATGAGCTGGGTATGAGAGAACTTGATTGGCCCGCACAGAGCCCTGACCTCAACCCCATCCAGCACCTTTGGGATGAACTGGAACGGAGACTGCGAGCCAGGCCTTCTCGTCCAACATCAGTGCCCGACCTCATAAACTGAACTCTTTAAGTACCCAGTTATAGCGAAACTAATGTGTTTTTACAAGCTGTCAGTGTCAGGGGCGAAGAGAGGGCTAGCCAGCGGAGAGGCTAACATCACCTATTTGTCAGTAATGAGAAAAACTACAACTGAAAACACTGAGAAACACGGTGTCACGACATACTAGACCATCACAAACGTATTCCCTCGATGCCAAAGTCATTACTTATTAAACCTTCGTGTGTTTTCTAAGGCGTTGTTTTCTATCAGGCCTTTTTCCTGTCCTGTTAAATAGTGATCCGCTCCGTATACACTGGAAGCTCCCTTCGGTAGACTTCCTGCTATAAAGTGAGCTCCTCTTTACCCGGCGTAAAGTAGCTAACAGAACAAACAAGTTTTCTTTCAAAACCGCGCTCTGAGACCGAAAAAGTAGACAATAACTACGAGAAAAAAATGTACATGTCATCAACATATGAGACTATAACGTTGGTACCTTGCTCGACGGCCTGGTTTTTAGTTTGCCCCAGTTTTTCTTCGATGCTAAAGTAATGCTAGCGCTCTACAGTTATCTGACAAGTGTCCGGGCATGACAACGCAGTCAGGAGAGATTTAAGCGGCCGTTTCGCCTTGTACGAGTAGTAGTGGACACACAGTACACTTCTGATCAATCTAGCAGCAAAGAGGTTTACCTGGAATCAGGACGTGTCGGAAGAGACTCAGCAGAAACAGCTCAGACCGGACTCTCCCCGAACCAGCAGAACACCCGGAACACTCTCGGCCTGTACGTGGCAAAACCAGCCGCGCATGCGCAGGTGGAGAGCGAGGACAGGCTTTTTCCCTTTCAGTTTGATATCAAGTTGATTCTGTGTGACCAGTAGTAATCCTGCTGTTTCTGAAGAGATGTTCCCACAAACAAGAGAATTCCACCTATTTCTTCAGCATAATATGGTCGAGATGAACAAAGGTATTGAGAGTGCTTTGATGTGAAAGGTTCGGATTCTGATTTCTTTACAGTAGTGGTGATAAGAACCAGGCGTCATAATTCACTGCATGAACAAAAGTATTGGGACGCCTGATAATTACACTAACACGGCCTTTAATGATATTGCATTCAAATACATAGTCTTTAATATGGAGTTGGTCCCCCCCTTTGTAGCTATAACAGCTTCCACTCTTCTTGGAAGGCTTTCCACAAGACTTTGGAGTTTTTGTGGGAATTTGTGCCCATTCATTCTGTAGAGCCTTTATGAGGTCAGACACTGATGTCGGACAAGAAGTAAATGTACCTCTATGGCATGAATAAATTAAAAAAGATAATTTAGGACAAAACCTCAATTTCTGTCTCATTCATCAGGCAACATATTTGTAATCAGCTAATGAAATAACACCCACTAGACATCTAGTTCCTATCATCAGAGCAGCAGCTGGTGGTCAGGGAGTTGCCCATGTGAGAAGGTTGTGGGTTCAAATCCCAGAAATGCTAGTGGCACCACTGAGGTACCCATGAGCAAGGTACCGTCCCCCCGGGCGCTGCGTTGCTGGTTGCCTACTGCTTCACTTGGTGAATGGGTTAAATACAGGGAAAGAATTTCACACTGCGTGCTGTGGTGTGATCATCACTTGACCACCACTGGGGACAATTCTGACTTGGTAAGTATCACAAGAACAGAAAATTTCACCACTAACTCTGGATGACTGAGTGACATGTTTTATTTCTGCAAAAATTCTGAAAAACCTGTGGAATTTCCACAGACACAGCTGTCAAAATAACAAGAATGTGAATTTCTACTGTATGTACATGACAGATAGTTAGATGAACTAACTTTATTTAGGGATAAACCCAGCTCAGACTGGATGCATTAGACACTCAAAACCATATAAGAAATAATGTACATTGATATAAAATGCATTCTGAAAATCAAATTCTCTTTAAGAAAATGTGATGAATGCACAGCAGTCAGTGTCACTGTAAGAACAATGTCCCTTTCTTCAGCAAATATTGTATGACAGTTTTTGAAAATGGTTTGATATTATCTTGCTTTGTTTTTATATTTTAAAGTTCTAGTGTTGGTTCTAATGTTATCCAAGATATTCTTGTGAATGTTGATTAATATCGTCAACAATTCCATGAAGGACAGATATTTGGTCTCTGAAGCTTGGGGTCCAGACTTTCAGACTCTTTGTGTTTTAGAATTAAAAAGAGGTTTATGTCTTACTTGAGTCTCAGCCCCTATTTAGGAATTATTTACCTGCACCCTAACAGGAGACAGCCCTTTTTGGTTTAAGAAATGGAAAAGTACATCATCATCTTTTTGTCTGCATGAGGTTGACCATTACAATAAGAAAACAGTAAAACATGAGCTCAAAATCAATGTATGAAATGAATATTCTCCTTTATCATAATGCATAATATACCATATACAAATATGCAACATATGTGCATCATCCCATTATCATTTGTATGACCAGAAAAAATGTTTGAACTCTGATTATGATGTGCATTATATCATTTAGTCAAAGAATCTTGAATGCTAGTACTGATTGCACCACCTAGTGGAAGTGAAACTGGTACACTAGGTTACAGGGTTCAGTAGCAGTATAGAGGCCAACATGCTCAGGGCAGCTTCATTAAAACACCTTGCAATTCAAACAAGGTCAGATGAGTGCTGTTTCTATTTTAATTCAATCAGGAAGGTAATATGGAATCATGATTATGATTTCAAGGTCTTTACAACTATTTCAAACAATTGGTCTTTTATTATCGGAGCTTTAAAAAGATGCAAGGAGGTAAAAAAGCAATAACATGATGGTACAATATAATGTGATGAAATGTAGGCTTTGGGGCAAGAAATTCCACATGCACACATACATCCATTTCAAAGACATACACACATTTTACAGTACACCCATCTGTGGACTGACAGAGGTTTTCCAGTTAGTAGAAACACAATTCATGAAATGTGTAAAGAACCAGTATAAAATATTGTATACTAGTGAACACACCAGTAACAGTAAAATGTAACTACATTGCATTTCTGCAAGAAAATACAAAGAGTGATTGTGTGTTTGCTATAAATCCAGTGTTGGGAGACAAAAAAAAATGTTCATCTTAAAAAAAAAAGATCTGCTCACAGCATGGATGTGAACTGGAGAATTGGCATTGGAACCATGCCAATATTTCTAAAACTGTAGGAGGAGCAATAATTCCAGCAATAATAATAATAATAATAGTAATAATAATAATAATAATAATACAACTTAAGAAGAATAGTGAGATGGTCTGTTTGTGTGCATTTGTCGCTTTTAATATTTCCATGCATGTAAAATTGCAAGTATGGCATGGCCTACACTCAGTTTTTCATTGCTTGCATCTTTACTTCTTCTTCTTTTCCTGTGTGGAGTTGAACCAGGCATCTAGTAGTTTCTTGCTGTAGTAGATCTGCCAGGCGTGTACCTGGACGGCGATCACCATGAGCAGATACATCACTGACACAGCTGAGAAACCAAAGATGAAGCGGTAAGCTTTGCCATGCCGGTAGAGCTGCTGGGCCACCGGAAACATCTCCATGGCCCCAAAAATCAGTGGGGCCACAGAAAACAGACCAGCGCTGATCATGGAGATCACCAGGTAGCTGATGTTGTTTTTGGGCATAGCCAAAGCGTTCATCAATGATGGCAGCAGACTCAGGAGGTATGGATACTCCCACTGGTACGGCATGGCCACCACGTCGTGGGACAGTAGCTTGAGGTGGGCCACCATCACCTGGGCGGCTACCAACGCCCATATTAGAATATGTACAACAGTCAGCTTCTTGATCTCTGATTTAAATGAAGCACTGCAACACACAGATTTCAAGTAAGTATGCAGTCGTAGTTAAAGCACAAGCAGATGAAATAAAACATAAAATGACAAACACAACGAAATGATACAAATATACATTTGGGCAGATCCAGTGGCAGTGAGTTTTACACCACTGCAGCTTGGCCATGGAAATCCATTCAGTCTAGTTCCTGACAAACAGTTCTTGTGCTGATCGTCTGAAACACAGCTGTGAGTGTTGCAGTAAAGACAGACGTGCTACAACGATACATGTCACCACTTGCTGCTCTCATTCCCTGACCTTGTGTGTCTTATTATTTCATTCATAGATGTCTCCACTTCACATTACTGACACTGGCAGCTGACAGGAAACTCCAGCCAAGCAGAAACTGGACGAGCTGATTAGCTGAGCTCTTCAATGTGACCCATTCAACTGCAAATGTTTGCCTGTGCAGATTGCTTGGTGGTATTCATGTTACCTGCTGCACCTGTTAGCAATGGGTGTGGCCATGTAGTGTATCTCAGTAAGAAAACGGGGATAGTGGGTTTATTGAATTGCATGCATTTATCGTCATTGAAGCAGAGCTTACAATGAAATTGTAAAAAAGTTTACTGTTAAGCTGTAGCAGAAGTTACCTCATCTGGTAGTGAGATGCCACTTTCTCTCTGTGCTTAAAGTCACTTCCATCAGTCCCTGCAGCTCTTGGACCTGCTCGTGACGTCATGGCAAACTCCAGCGGAAAATGACCTGCCCACCAGACCTAAAAGGTAAATATGTATAGGACTGTAATGCATGATGTGCAATAAAGGAAAGGCATGTTCTGTTTCCTTGGGGCTATTTATGTCCCCCACCTCCACAAAATCAATAAAGCCACTACAGATCAATTATACTAAGCAATGACTACAAAGAAAATGATTACAGAAATAAAGTCATGAGGATGCACATGTAATCTGGATGAAAAGAGCTGCTTCTGCCCCCTTTTATGTACACTATATGGACAAAAAGTATTGGGAGGCATTCAGTTACATTGACTTTAACATGAAGTTGGTCCCTCCTTTGCAGCTATAACAGCTTCCACTCTACTTGGAAGGCTTTCCATAAGGTTTGGAAGTTTCTGTGGGAAAATTTGTGCCCATTCATTCTGTAAAGCATTCATGAGGTCAGGCACTGATGTTGGAAAAGAAGGCCTGGCTCGCGATCTCCGTTCCAGTTCATCCCAAAGGTGTTGGATGGGGTTGAGGTCAGGGCGCTATCAAGTTCTCCCACACTAAAGTCATCCAACCATGTCTTAATGGAGCTTGCTTTGTGCATTGGGGCACAGTCATGCTGGAATAGAAAAGGACCTTCCCCAAAACCTCTCCACAAAGTTGAAGCATTAAGATTAAGCCCTTCACTGTAAGTAAGGGGCCTAGCCCAAACCCTGGAAAACAAGTGTGTCCCAATACTTTTGTCCATATGATGTACATATAGTAGGACCAGTAAAAATATCAGAGGACATTTCTTCGCCAAAAATACGAAACTAGACGATGTCTACGTTCGTGCTTATAATGAACCATCCATCAACCGGCACCAGAAGTGACTTTTAGAGAATAATGTCCCTCTCCAGATGCAGCATTAGCATTGCAGGCTAATAGAGAAGCTGGCACAGCATAATAAATGGCACAGCAGGGTAACCTCTAAAGCTCTGCTTATTTTCAGGTTTTAGGCAAGGGCAGGTTTGGGGAAACCCTTGAGGAAAAATACAATGAAAAATGAAATAAAAGTCATTTATTTGTGGATATTTATTATCTGGAACAAGTTTACCCCCTTTAAAGCTCATGACTCTGAAGAAAGGTCTGGAATCAGGACAGCTGCTCGTTGGTGGGTCTGTACGACTCCGCCGTTAATACAGAGAAATTAAAGCTGTTCCTCTAAGACACACCACACGAAGAAAACCCAGAATGATGCTACTCACCGCTGCGAGGTTGATGTTGAATGTTGAAGGACTTTAAGGTGGATATTTTAGCTAAAATCTCCAGAAACCCGACACGGTGCAGCTGCTCCCCCAGGGCTTGCTTTTACTCCTGCGCATGCGCAGAACATTCTCTCTCCACCCTCTGATGTGCAACCTCAGCATCAGCATCACTGGAGCTCCGCATCCTCTTCTATTAGGTTCTTCTTTTAGATGATAATATTACATAATTTTAGATTTCCAAAATTCCATAATGATTATTTTGACATTCTAATTTTTTTTTTGATGACATTTCTACTATATTTTTGATGTCAGTATTACTTATATACTGCTGATCTCTACTACATACTACTACTACAAGCAATACCATACTCCTATAGTATGTATAGTATATATAGTATTTAGATCCAGCATTGTGGATATAGCATAGTGCTTTTCATATAAAGTATTTTTCTACGTGGTTTTCTTTTTATTGGAGGTTTATTTTTTATTTTAGACTTAGTATTTTAGATTGTTCTCGTCTCTGTGTCTCTGCGTGTCCGTGCAGTCATAACATAGCACAGTTTCCTGGCAGTTTCCTCTGGGATACATAAAGCTTTCTGATTCTGATAACTACTATCTGTGTTGTTAGAAATTCACTTAACTATAAGTTACTTATCTGTGGTATTTATAGCCAGCACTTGTGTATATAGCATAATGTATTTCATATAGACATTTTCCTACATATTTTTCCTAGATATTATTTATACTTCATATTTACAATTTCTTCCTGGGTCAATTAAAGGGGACATATTATGCAAAACTCACTTTACTTATAACAGGTCTATGGGCTACACAGAATATCTTCATGAAGTTCTTTGCACAAAATCACTCTCACATCAAGAGATATCACCAGCTTTATTCTTCACAGTTTCAGGCCCATTCAAAATGAGCCGTTTGGACGGAGGGCCCAGTGTGAG
>JBBIGA010000002.1:5950009-5971312 GCA_037576975.1 Alestes dentex
TTGGTACACAGTTAGTGATCCTGTTCCACTACGGTTCTACTCCACATTATGGCAAGAACCACTTAACTAAGAAAAAAAACAGTCCATCATTACCTTATTACAAAACATATTCTGGTTTGTTTAACTCTTTTTTGTTTATGGCATAATTCCATGTGTTCCTACATCATTTTGTTTGTCCAAACTTTTGACTGGTTTCAATTGTCTTTATTTTGATTTCTTTTGAATACCAGTATACACCTATTTTCAAACCTGTTTCACAAATGTGCAATATAAATAAAAATATATGATTGTTGTTGCATTAGTAACAGTAGCAACAATCTAAAAATGTATGCAATGCTTTAAATCAATTAAAAAATAATCCCAAATGACAAAGAACAAGAATTGAGACTGAATTTTAAACACCGTATTCAGAGCTTATCAGATTGATGCTGATCTCGTCTCCCTGAGATCCTCTTAGAACCTCAACCTTCCTGGACCAGCTCCCAGACTTCAAAAGTGAAGTGTCTCTGTTAATTAAAATATGTATCTCAATTACATTTTAAACAACTTTTTTTAAAACAGCCTTTAAACTTGTAATCTGGATCTTACAGGATCTTCTGTTGAAAGATCACTTTGTTGTCAGAATCCCCAATGATCACAGAGACGTAATGTTGGTCCGGAGCAGTTCTTTTGGTTAGGAGCTCCTGAAAGTTCTTCAGGTGCACTGAGACAAGGATCTCTGCTATGGAGGCACTGTATCTTGGAAGCTGTAAAGCAGCAGTCCAGGGAAAGGTCCAGTTTGTAATCAAAAAAAAAAATTTGTTTGCTGTCCAAAGTGTAAACCCCACCAACTACCACAGTATAACTGCAGGCCTAAATCTTCACGCACTTGCCTCAAACCATATTAATCTCTAATACACTTGCTTATGTGGTTTCTGACACTGTACAGAACACTTTTATCCATCAATATGGGCTAAAGTAGGGTAGCACAGCTAAAAACAGCGGTTGTAAACATTTTGAAGCCTGAATTACGTGTGTCCATTTCATTCCATTGCTATATTTTAATATTTCAATATAACATATTACTTTGCACACTTATGATACGACATCTAATATAACGTCTACAACATAATCCACTAAAAAGTGTGAGATTTATTGAAAATAAAGACAGAACACCTGAGAACACTCACCTGTTCCAGACTAATTTCATATTTAGGAAGTTTGCTCACGGCCTCTTTGATTTGGTTTCCAAATGGGGGGTGTCGATTCACAATCTGGACAAAAACAGTGAACAGGAATAAATATGATTATTAGATGTTAGTTATAAGTCAGTAATTGGCTGGGGCACTTCAGGACAAAGCTGAAGCCTTAATTAAACATTAATACATTCAGTAAATATGAAATATTCATTACATTATATATTGATACTAAAACCATACGTACCCTTTGCTACCAAATGTAATGGACAATTATTGTCAAAGTTGCTTTATGCTTCTTGACCTTTTTATGACCTCTGAAGATCCTTTATGCTTTTAGTTCTATGATTTGCGGGGGGGCAGCTGCACTTAAGGTGACTTCTAGAGGAGCAGGTGCTGACATTCTATAAACTAGATGTACAGATGTTAATGGAACACCTATCCCAGGAAAAGGAGTTGTTTTTTTATTGTGTCTGAGTGAAGACTATAAAAGAATCAATGATAATACCAACTTCATTTCAAGTTGCATGCATTATGTGTGATGGGAACACTCTTTGCAAAGAGAATCAACCATGAGTGTTCAGTGTTTCCTCTCCTAGCTTTGATTTGAGGCAAGCAAAGCCAGTATTTCCACACTTATTGAGCTACACTGATCAGCATTAAAAGCGGAGGCAGGTGAAGTGAAAAACACTGATTATCTAATTACAGTAGCACCTGTTAAAGGGTGGGAGATATTTGGCAGCAAGTGAACAGTCTGTACTCTAAGTTAAAATTGGAAGCAGGAAAAATGGATGAGTATAAGGATTTGAGTCACTTTGACAAGGACCAAACTAGCTGACTGGGTCAGGGCATCTCCAAAACAGCAGGTCCTTTGAGGTTTTCCCAGTATGTAGAGGTCACTACCTACCAAAAGTGACCCAAGAAAGGATAATCGGTGAGCTGATGACAGGAACATGGGCACTCAAGGCTCACTGATCCATGTTTGGTCAGTACCTACCAAAAGTAACCCAAGAAAGTTGAACTGGTGACAGGGACGTGGGCACTAAAGGCTCACTGATGCAGTCCAAACCTACAGAAAAGCTTCAGTAGCTGGTGACTCACGTCCTCCCCCATAAACATCAACAACTGGCATATAAGCATGAGAACTGGACCATGGAATGGAAGAAGGTGGCATGATCTTTTGTTTCATGTTTTCTTTTAAGGGGGAGTTGAATTTTAGCTGTTTTGGCTGTTTTTATGTTACAGCTTTCTGTACATGGCTTTGTATTTGTGGAAGAACCAAGAAGTGTGATTTCTATTGAATTTTTCTCCCTCAATTCCGGCCTTATATGTATTAATGTCATTAGAATTATATTCTCAGTGTTACACATTTTTTGCAGATTAATTTATACCTTTTTCCTTATAATGAACAAAATTAATATTTCTTGCATTTTTACAGCTTCCTACTAATTACCTGAAAGACTGTGAGACAGTAGAGCACCAGCCTCATACATGTACAACAGTCATTTTATCTTCAATCCATTGGTGTTAATTACTGAAAACTACATTCTGTGAAATATCAGGCTAGTTCTGTTACAGAATCATATTGAATTCATTCATTTTTTTTCTTCAACATACATTCTAACATTTTCTGCTGGTATTAGGTTCTTCTGGTACTAATATAAATATTAAATATATTTCCAGAGCTGACAGTGAGATGCATGTGAAACACATACCAGCTCCAGTTCTCTGGCATTGATGGCTTCAATCTTACTGAACGATGTCAGTCCTGCGTTCACCATAGCAGTGGCAAGGGATAACCCTAGAACAAACGAGGACATTATATGAACTGAATGACACTTTATTTGTGTTTTTTATGGCTACACAAAAAGCTACGCACTACGGACCGGATAATCTTCTATTTATACAAGGACGAATCATTTCTTCTTTTACACCCAAACAGCAGCGCCATATTGTAAACTGTTTAGACAGTCATCCCACCTATCTTATCCAGCTGCTTGGAGACATAGGGAGAATTTTCCCACAGCTTGGCTCTGAAACACTTGGCCAAAATCAGGGCGTTGAGCTGAGCTGAGAAATTCTTCTTGGAGTGGTGACTGAGAAATTCTGCCAGGCCTAAACATACAAACAAACCAGCATTCCATTAAAACAGCCATTCATAAAGTCTGTCTGAATAAATGATGGTACACAATGCAACACAGTACACACACAGTTAATACAATTATACATACAGTGACACTGATATACACTAAAACTATTTACTCAAATCTCATAACAGTAATATTTCAAGGCACATTACATTTACTAACTCGGACCCCATTCCTAAATATCTTGCCAGTGTCCTGCATGAGTCCAAACTCCTGAATTGGGATGCAGCCCAGCTGAGCTTGAATCAAACTGTGGTGTGAAGGGAAAACACAAAGTATATACACTTTAGAACTGGTTACTCTTCTATTAATGTTTTGCTTCCTTGATATTTGCATTTTGTTTTACTAACAGTAGGGACACCAGATTCTTTGGTTACATACATTTTGACTTTCCTATATAATGTTTTTTCCTTTTTTGAAAGTTTACTTTAATTGATTGCTTACAATTGATGTCTTATACTTTTGTCTTTTGTTAGTGTGATTGCATTCTGCTTAAGCTTTCTTTGTATTATTATTGTTATTATTCTTTTGATAGCTGGAAATTGGCACATCATCTTCTCCTACAGCTACTGAAATACTGGCATGGCCAAAATGTCCGTTGATATTCGGTGTAGTATTGATAGATTAAAATTTCAATTTTTGTGGGCGAGCTGCCTCTGTAATGTATGGGGGGAGAGAGAACGGAAGGGCAAGTCGCCTTAAAAGTGTGTGTCGGAGAGTCTCGACATCCCGGCTATGGTGGCTGGAAAGTGGAGCAACAAATCAGTCTTACAGAGCAAAACATAGCCGACTCTTAAACAGACTTCAAGACACTAAAGCTACGCACACTTTTCCCGTCCATTTTCGAGTGAGAGTGGTTCACTTCACTCATTTTCAGCCATCCTTAACCTTAAGTGTCTTGGTAATAGACAGCGAGTTAACGCCCCCCTCCATGGTTCATCTTTTTTTTAACATAAACAATTGACTAGAAAACCAATGTTTGGGTGTCTCCAAACACTGGTTTTATACTAACTTTTATAATCACACAGTGTTCTTTATTCTGTTTATTTATTGTACTGTTTATGTGCCTCATTCATGTGGAAAGTAGTTTATTAATGTGACACTGAAAACAAAGATTCAGTGTTTTTAAATTAACATAGCCACCCCAATTGTTTCATGTCACTGAATTAATTTAAATAATGAGTGAACAGTGAACATTTCTCTGCCAACTTAGCTTCAATTATGTTAAGGTAGCCTGATTACGTATCTAAAGTCAAACTTGATATGTTTTTCTGGCTAAATAAAAACATTTGAAAAAGTCCAAAAAGTAATTTAATATTTCATTCCAAAGATAATGTTTATTATTACAAAAGACAGAAAAGAAAAAGCTTTGCTCAAACACTGATTAAGGGCACCACATACCAGTTAACTTTCATGTCAGTACTTTTGATCTTTCCCTCCATGGGATACCTAAAAATAAATGCAGAGTTTTCTCACTAGGTTATGGTCAAAAATGTGTTATCTCAAAGGCAAGTGTCTAAAAACGGATCTGACCTAATGGTCACTCTGTTCTTATCTTTGTTCAGCGTGTTCAATGTTCTCTTCTCATTCATTCTCAGCTGCATATCACTGAACTCCTTCCCTGCTGATATCATTTCAATCTAGTGGAAAAAAAATAAAGAACACTTTGATATTTGTGAACACAAAAAACATCACACCAATGAGCATAAGGCTATTTGCATAACGATAAGATTAGATAAGATAAGATAAGATAAGATAAGATAAGATAAGGTAAGATAAGGTGAGATAAGATAAGATAACCCTTTATTAGGGTTGAAAAATTGCTTTGTTACAGCAGCAAAGTGGACAGAACAAGAGAAGAAAGTAGAAGCAGCACAACACAACAGTTTAATATAAAAAGCACACTATACAAATACTACATGAATACAAAGTTTGTGCAGACGTATATGAATGTATATGAGCTATATATATATATATTCATATAGTGTATTTTATGACAAAGCAGCTGGCGGGTGAGCCAAGGTCAACAGTTGCCAGAAAAGCTCCCAAAGAGCCAGAGAGAAACCTTGAGAAGAGGTAAAACTTAAAAGGGATAGCGTACATATAAACAGAAGAATTATATACATACAGTTTAATTAAAATACTGTATTTAATTACAGTAGTCTTTAATTACAGTACAGTCTAAATACAATACAGTTTTATAGTTACATAAAACAAAGAGGGAAAATGACAGAAAGTCCTGTACACTCACCAGCTCAGGTAAGGTTTCCATACCCGTCACCTTACTGAACTGCTTCATGGTGTCAAATGCAACATAGTACCGGGCCATAAGCTTCCCACTCTCTGTGCACCAAATACACACACACACACACACACACACACACACACACACACACATATATATATATATATATATTAGAGCAGGGCACGTTAACGCCTTATTTCGCATTAAGGCATTATTATATTATGACGCCAACAATTATTTTATCGCATGTTAACGCAGATATTTTTAAAAATCCTTTTACTTTGACAGTTTGTTGCTTTTTGTGTTTTTGTGCTCTAAGTCTCGGTTGGTTTTCGTGGGGGTCAGGTGCCCCATTACTCTCGTCCATATTCTATGGACAAAAGTATTGGGACGCCTGATCATTACACAAGGACTTTAATGACACTGCATTCAGATACATAGACTTTCATATGGAGTTGGTCCCCCTTTGCAGCTGCTGTAAGGGTTTCGTGTCCCATGTTCCAGAACTGTTCATCCAACATCAGTACCTACTATTGTGGCTGAACACGATCAAATCCTCACAGCAGTGTTCCAAACCTAGTGTAAAGTCTTCCCAGAAGAGTACAGCAGCAAAGAGAGGACACATTGCATGATATTCTTGATTTCAGAAGAAACTTATGTCTAAAAACTTAAATTCTTATGATGGACAATACAAATGGCCACAAGTCAGCATACATTATATGGACAAAAGTAATGGGAGGCCTGACCATTACACCAATGGTATATAAATATACATATATCTGATAAGCAAAATCCGTGACATAGTGAATCGACTCAAAACAGTTGTAACAGTTACAATTGTCTTTATCTGTTTGTAATTCATTACCTGTGGGCTTAATGTTTACATCTTCATCCATTGTAACCAAAAGAAAAGAGGCCAATGAGTTTAGGTTTCTTAAACAGAGCTCTAAAATAAAACACAAAGACCACAGACCAGCATTAAATCAATAATTTTCTTTTTTTTTTTACCAAAGAAAACAACTGTATAAGAGCTGTACAAGAACTGTACAAAATCAGAGGATTTGTTTGACCTACCTTGCAGTTTGGTCTCGATTCCACATTTGTCAAGATCAGCAGAAAAACCTGAAACAAAACAGCACGCACCAAATTAAACCAGAGATCACAACACTGCTTTTTCTTTTTTGATAACTGATACTGAAACCTTGAATATCAACTGATACTCATGTCATCTGTCATGCAGTATTTTTCTTTAAAATCTACTGAGCCTCAAAATTAGCTGCTCAGTTGAAGCGCTTCACTCAAAAGTACCACGCTCAATATTAATCTTGTGTCAGACCCCTGCTTCTGTTTATTGAATGACGATTCCTCACTTGAACTCTCTTTACGTGAAAAATGTCTGGTATTTGCAGGCTTTACTGCTGCCAAAAAGGCAATCCTCCAGTTGTGGTTTAAACCTGATACTAGTTTAAAATGTTACTGGATTAGATCTTTTATTTAACATTGCATCTTAGCTCGACTGAATAATGCTAGTCTGTCCACAGTAAATGCGTTGATGGGACTTTGCTCATCAATTAATAACGCTCTATGCATTAATAACGCTCTATGTCATTGCTATGTCCTTTTAGTTTTGTTTTATAGTTTGTTTTGTTTTAATTATTTGATCTGCCCTCTTTTTTTTTTTTTTTTGTTTATTCTTGTGTGCACTTGTTTGTTTGTACGTATTCTTTTGAAAAGTGCAAACAAAAAGTATAATCACAAAAAAGTACCACGCTCAAACTGCTCAAACACAGTACAAACATACCAACAAATATAAACATAACATTTTTAAAAGTACAAATGCCTGCAAAAACAGATTATTTAAAATCTAGGAACTGTAATTTAAGGATAATACTTATACTGCATATCTTATGTGCCAGTACTAGATTTGTTAAAGAATCAGATAGAAATCTGTATTTTTTTCCTATGACATCCACAAGTGTTTTCTGTGAGGTTCAGTCTGATTCTTTTACTCTATATCAGATCAGTGCTGCCTTCGAATCTCTCAATTTTGTGGGTAGCACTTACCATAATGTGTGGGATTCTTTAAGGCCCGTATATAGAGAAAAGTGGAACGTATCCAATCTAAAGCCATGTTTACATCAGAGATGGTGTGAAGGACAATCTCAGCATTTAAGTGCTCCACCAGGTTTGTATGTAAGCTGAAAACCAGAACAGAGTTGTGCTCCAATTACTCGCTCTACTATGATTTACAACAGCAATAATTTAAGCTTAATCGTGACAAAACTGTTCTTACTAAAAGACAACACATATCAATACAAATCGCGCTGTACCTGCTCTCTATGGTTTCTACACCGTTCAAAAACTTCAAATACTTGTCTTTGGTCTGAGACCGGGTCATAATCACAGCAGTAGCTGATGTGTCAAACTTAAAAAAAGGAAAAAAACATATGTATCAGTGAACCACAGCGCAAGCAACATGTCTGGAGAAGGTCAGATAATTCATAACTACTAGTAGGACGAAACATTCCAATTGCTTTTGAATACAAAAAGAGTCTTAATCATAAAAGATTTATTAATTACTATGAAGAACAGCAATGAAAAGCTGAACTGAATCAGAACTATCTAGATGTTGCCTCAGTTTTAAGGCAGTCTACAGTTTATGCTGCCTGTCATGCATTTTAACTGATTGGCCATTGCAAAAGTAAAATAAAATAAATAAATAACCCCTTTTAAGGTTCACATTGAACGACTTTAGCTACTCTGCACTGGATTGAAATATTGGACAATTAAAGTATAAGAACAATTTCTGTTTGTCAACCTTTAGCCCTTCATCAGTGGTCAGTTTATGACCACAGAGCCACACTTTTTGAATATTACTGGGACACACTCTTAAACCCATCAACATTGCTGTGTCTGAAACATTCGTACCTGCAGCACACACACACACACACACACACACACACACATACACACACAAACACACACACACAAAAACTCACACAGTGGTCAACTGGTCAACTGACCAGTGATGAATGGGGTATAGGAGGTTAAAAAATGCAACAACAGTCTACAGTCTGTAACTACACACCTATCCAGTGGAGCTATAAGATATAGGTTTCTAACAAAGTGGCAAGTGTAGAGTTTAAAGCTGTGTGATATGCTCTGGTCTTAGTTCAGTACCTGTGGTCTGCCGGCTCTGCCGATCATCTGGAGCATGTCAGCTTCACTGTATTCCTCACACGATCCTCCAACATAATGCATTGTGGACTTGATCACTACCAAGTGAGCTGGCAGGTTGACGCCCATTGCCAAAGTACTGGTGGTAACTGGTGGAGTAAATATTTTAAACCTTTAAACATTATGGAGTTTGTACAACAAAACAAAGGCATTCTGCACAAATATGTTGGGATACATTAAAGAAGACATACATGGTTAAATAAAGCAATAAAACAACTCATACTATTTATTACGAGACAAAAATTACGCCCATTTTAAGACACAATGCAAAGCAACATAAAACCCCTTAACTGTAGTAAAACCACCGTAACAGCCTTGCATTGTTACATAATGCCTTGCATAATGCATTTATAAAAGCACATGATCATTTAAGTAACTTAACAATTCTCCTGATAACATCACTGCAATATGCTTTGTTAATAGTTGGCTAAGGTCAAATTTCGGTGTTTAATTACCCATTTTATAAAACAGTATGAAGCATGTCTTGAAGGAGATATAAAGCTCTTTTTAATATATATGAAAGCAGCACTCACATAGGACAGGCAAGTCACCAACTGTAAATGCATCTTCAACCACCTTCCTGTCCGACACACTGACGCCAGCATGGTGGTATCCAACACCACACATAATTAGATCTTAAAGAGGGCAGATTTGAGAAAATTCAATCCACAGTACACATGCAATGAGGTTAGTCACATGGTTTTCAGGACTTCAGCAAAGGAGGTGTACCCACCTCTGAGTTTTGAATCTTGAACAGAGCTGGCATATTTCATCAGCCTATGAGCCAAGAGACAGAGGGTCATGCTCCCCGTGAGTTTACAAAAATTAATATCTTGATATGAGAAAGAAAATGAGAACTTAAAACATACCGCTGTCTGTGATCGATACCCATAATGAATCTGGCATCCTTGGCGAGAACTGTAGCAGCCTGCTGAACTCCTTTCCGTGTGGAGCAAAACTTAAATGTGAAGAACAATTTGAAAAAATGTAACTGGGAAGGTTCATACTTAAGGCTGCATGAAATGGACAAAATACCACATTGCCGTTAAATGCTACCTTGGCTGCATATTGTAGTTGTGAAATGCCTTGCAATGTATTAAAAACAGTAATAATAATAATAATAATACATTTTGTTTATAGACGCCTTTCTAGCACTCAAGGACACTGTACAAAAGTGCAAGCAGATAAACAACTATAGAGAACAAAAAGTAGAAAATAAACAAGCATTAAAAACAGGGTAAAATTGGACAATGCAAATAATTTAAAGACAATATGCAAGCTTAAACAGATGGTTTTGAGTTTTTAAAAAGTGAGAGGGAGCTGATGTTTCAGAGGTCGGGTTGTAATGAGTTCCAAAGCCAGGGAGCAGAGCGACTGAAAGCTCCCCATAGTGGTGAGACAGGCAGGAGAATGGAAGGAGATGATCTGAGGGTACGAGAGGGAGTGGCAACATAAAGGAGGCTGGACAGATATGGAGGGGCGAGGTTGAGAATGGCCTTGAAGGTTAACAAAAGAATTTTGAATTCAATGCGGAACTTAACCGGGAGCCAGTGGAGCCGCTGTAGGGTGGGAGTGACGTGGTGGGATCTGATAATGATGCAGGCGGCTGAATTCTGGAAAAGTTGAAGCTTATGGATAGATTCATGAGGGAGACCAAAGAGGAGGGAGTTACAGTAGTCTAGGTGAGAAGTGACAGGGCTATGGACAAGAATAGCTGTAGACTGGGCAGTAAGGGAGGTGCGGAGACAATTGATATTGTCCAATCCCATGTCAATAACATTACCAGGTAATGTTACTGACATGGGATTGGAAAGAAAGAGTACTGTCGAGGATGACACCCAGACTCTTAACCTGTGGGAAGGGGAAAACAGAACAGTTGTCATTAAGAAGAGATAAACTGTCAGTTTTGGATGGTGTAGATTTGGTACCAATGAGGAGAACCTCAGTTTTATCACTGTTTAATTTGAGGAAATTTGAATAAATCCAGTTTTTTATTTCAGTCAAGCAGTCAGTAAGAGAGGAGGGTGGGAGGTTGGAAGAGGGTTTACTGGTAAGGTAGAGCTGGGTGTCATCCGCGTAACAGTAAAAACTGATATTAAATTTACGAGAAATATTACCAAGGGGAGAGAGATAAATGATGAAGAGGAGGGGCCCCAGGACAGAGCCCTGGGGTACACCAGAAGTAACAGGGGAAGGTTGGGATGAGAAAGATTTAAGCTGAATGAACTGAGTGTGGCGAGAGACATAAGATTTGAACCAGTCTAAGGGGGTGTGAGTGATACCAATGGAGGATAATCTGTTGACGAGGGTGGTGTGACAAATGGTGTCAAAGGCCGCACTTAGGTCGAGGAGGATGAGGATGGTGAGTAAACTGGAATCTGTTGCCAGTTTTTTCGAGAATTTTGGAAATGACGCAGATTGGTTGGATCCGCACCAGGTTTTTCTGTATTGGGGTTATTACAGCAGTTTTGAAGGATGCAGGAACACTTCCAGTGGACAGAGAGGAGTGAATGATGGCAGAGATAAGAGGGACAAGAGATGGGAGACAAGCTTTAACGAGAGTTGTGGGGAGGGGATCTAGCTGACAAGTGGATGGTTTGGAGTTACGGACGAGATCTGAAATTTCTGAGATGGTGGGGAGCTGGAAAGAGGAAAAGAATTGAGTGAATGAAGGAAGTTCAGGTAGGATACTCGGGGTGGATTGTGGACCAAGGTGCACGTGACTCTTCTGGATTTTTTCAGCAAAGAATGACATGAGGGAGTTACAAAAAGCAGACGAATTTAGCTTGGGCTATACAGTCCTTGTAATGTAATATATGGTTATTGTACATATCTTTGTGTTTATGTAGTCCAGTTTCTTATGGAGTCGCGGTAAAGTTGCTTTCATGAGCCGAAGTTCAGGCGTAAAACAGGGGCCAGAATGGGAGAAGGAGACAGACCTGGTTTTTAACAGAGCAAGGGAATTGAGAATATGGTGAAGGCCAGTGTTGTAGTGTGAGACAGGCTCTTCAAGTGTGGTAAAAATACGAGTGTCCATGAGGGAATCAATGCTAGAAGAGAGAGAATGTAAGTTAATGTCCTTAATGTTACGGAAAGAAATGAGACAGGGGGAGTTTAGTAATGGTCAGTTATGGGGAGTTTGTCAGCCGTACAATCAAGAGGGGAGATACCGGAACAGCACATTAAGTCCAAGATGTGACATTTGGAGTGAGTGGGAACTGTGTTGCTGAAATCCAAAGCTCTCAGGGCAGGATATAAAGACTCTGGTCAGAGGGTTGTTAATATTGTCCATGTGGATGTTGAAGTCTCCCAGCAGTACAGTATTTGGTGAAAGCGTAGAGAGGTACTACACTATCAATGGTTTAAAGATGGGCCTGGATTACTTTATTTGATTAAATTGTTTTAACCAAAATAATTTACATTTGTTGTTTTTAATCCACACATTCAAAGATTTGTAAGATGAAGATGAAGAAGATCAGAGCACACTTTGTCTATGATGGAAGGGCCTTCTCATGTATTACAAATAGACTTTTCATTCCTTTTATTCAGTGGGATTCACAAGGTACTCTTTCAATCTGTAATTGGGTCAGGGTAGGGCGAGTTAATGAAAGGGATTCTAATTTTGTTTAGATAATTTGTGGTGGTGGGTGTGCTCCCTTTAGCTACTTATCTCCTAAGAATTTCCTACAGTTGAAACACAGACAGAACTTTATATACAACCAGCACCATACAGACTCCCATTTTGCTTGTGTCCTTCAAGTGTGTTTTCCACAGGCTGGGCAAAAATTCAGTCCCACTTCATATTTAAAGTGTCCCTAACAACTAAGTAGTTACACTTTAACAATACATGCAACAAGTGATGTAATCACTATTACAGATAGATTAAAGTAGTAGAGCGTCTGTAATTACACACATACCTTAATGTTATAACATGTAAATGCATAAGAAAAAAAACTGTATTGATATTAGCTGCGCTGCCGCAAGGGAGCTGTAACAGCAGTTACACTGGTGTTGTATAGATTGTTAAAGTGCCATTACATATTTATTGGAGACATTTGTAAAATAGAACAAAAATTAAAAATTAGGTTACCAACTTTTTTGCCATTTTCAAAGTGTGTCAGACTCACCACCAGTGTTGCTTTTTGATCTGAGTAGGTCTGAATAATGCTAGCCATTTTGTAGTTGAGGGAGAGGTCAAATCTGAATTCATTCTGGTTGTTTCCACATGGGAATCCCAGCACAACTTTCCTCAGTTTAACAGGCCTATGACTCTCGTCCATCTCCAGACAAGTGGCCGGGCCCTGCTCATCCGACAGCCAATCAGCTATCTTTAGAATGACACAGAAATTCAGCAAATCACTACAAGAATGTCTAATTAACCCATTAAACTTTGAGGGTCCGATATGGGCACAAACTTAAATGTATCACTCATTACAACAGAACACAGCAATTCCATAACAATAATTAATTGTAAGTGCTAAATCATCATTTTTAATAACTGAATAAAAAACTTGCAGATTAACCCCTTAAACCTTTAAATCCTGAGTCCTCACTTTTATAACTATACAACTTTCAAATGAAAATCATAGTAATTACCTAATAAAGTATAGAAGTTACTGAGTAATTAGAGCTAACATTGATAAACCAATAATATATTTTAAAATTATTGAATTTGCTCACATCACAAACGTTAGGAATGGTGGCAGAAACTGCAACGAATCTCATGCGCGTCTTAGATTGTGGATTTTGAGCCAAGCAGTAAAAGTGTATGGCTTTCATTCTGCTGACCACAACTTCAAGGGTAGGTCCTCGGCTGGAGTCTTTCACCACATGGACCTACAACATTATGGAAAATGGTTAATCAGAGGGCTAAACAAGTATTAAAAACCCAGGCACCGACTCTAAACCACTGCCATAGTCATTCAAATAAGGGCTTGCAAGTTAATAATAATAATAATAAACATTTTCGCAGCTGGTGAACTGGTGGTTAGGGAGTTACCCCTGGGATCAGACGGTCGTGGGTTTGAATCCCATGACTGCTACAGGTACCACTGAGGTACCCTTAAGCAAGGTATCGTCCCCACACACTGCTCCCAGGGCGCCCCCTTTTGACGGCAGCCCACTGCTTCATTTGCTGAATGGGTTAAATGGGTTAAACGCAGAGAAAGAATTTCACCCTGCTCACACTGTGTGCTCTGATGTGTTCACGCATCACTATAAGAAGCCACTTATTATTATTATTATTATTATTATTATTATTATTAACAATAATAATAAGAGGAAGAAAAACACATACTTCATCAATGAGGAACAGCTGGACTGACTGTAAAAGACAGTTATCTCTCCACTTTCTTGTCATACTGTCCCATTTTTCCTTTGAAAGAGAAACATGTGCCATTAGTGAATGTTTCGGTGTTTGGTGTCTAGTTCAGTTCAATTTTGAACTTTACGTTACATGAAAAACTGCACCCTCGACGTAACATACTGGTGTTGTCATGAAGAGATGAGCATCCTGGATTTCAAAAAAGTCATCAATCTCGGTGTCTCCTGTCAGTTCTTTACAATTCAGTCCAAGATGTCCAAATTTTAGTTTCCAGTTTTCATATCGCTGACTGCAAAGGGCCTTAATTGGTGCCACTGAGGAGAATGGAGAAATACTTTAAATGACTGAATTTAACACTGATATTTTGTTAATTAGGTTCATTTATATATACATTTATATAACAAGTAAGTTTTTACAGTGTACCTTTCCTCAGACAGTCCACAAAGCATGTCATTTTAATAAAAATATGATGATAAAACTAAAATCTACACAGTCTCACACAAGAAGGAGTGTTAAACCGTCATACAGATATTGGCACATTGACAATATGCACTACAAACTCATTTTACCTTTATGCATTTAAATGCAATATCAGTGGTTCACAACACTATCACCCAACTTAAATGGAGCTTTGCCACTCATGACTAGGGTAGATGTCCTGGGTTGATCATAGTGAGCGCTTTGGTTTGGTTGTCGGTGCTTGATTCTATCTCTTGCTGTTTGGACAAAAGGTTGTTTGATATAGTTCATTTCAGCCAGATTTTTTTATATTAAATGTTGTTGTGTGTTTAGCTGCTGGTTGTCATTGCTGTGTTAAAGCTGAGTAAGCGACTACTAAAATTTGGTTGGGGCCATTACTGGAAGATACTGGCAATCTTGGAATTCCTCTCAGCCAATTACACTGTAAGGTCAGAACAAATTGTGGTGTAATAAATATTCACAATCATTATCACTGTTTTAACACTTCTCAAGAAAGTTGTGACTGGGGAAAGTGACCCAAAAAAGGGGAAAAAGACCCAAGATAACAAACATGCAGAATAAGACCATGTGAAACACACAGTAACTTACTGTAGACAGCTTTAACGTTGTTCCAAGGTTCTGGGGTCTCCATGAGCAGGCGAATGATGGCTAACTCAAACAGCACAGTTTTCCCTGAGCCAGTTGGGGCACAGGCAACAAAGTTCTTGCTGGTGTAAAGGACCTGGAAAATAGTAAAACCTTCTTAAACAACGTACATAGTACATTATATTTAAAACACAGTGCAATCAGTGGTGGGTAATAAGACAATATGTTATTGCTATCATGGAAAATTACGCCAGCAGTATCAGCAGTAACTTGGCATATTATAAAACAACTAGATTTAGAAAAATTATAAAAAGTCTGTAAACAGCCAGTGCAGAGTAACTGAATGGTAGCCACTAGCTGATTAGATGGCACACAACTGTGGCATTTTCTTATTCTAGTCATTCTTTAGTGTGATAGTGTCAGCAACCACATCACAGCTTGCACCTAACCTAATCACCTAACAACACTTTAACTACCACTAGAGATACAATAGCAACCACCTGCACTACCACAGTAACCTCCTAGCAATCATGTAGAACGATCACACTTGGCATTTTCTTATAAAAATGCATCTCTATCAGTTTGAATCTCTATTTTTCTCTTGTCATGCCTATTGATTTAAAAAAAAAAATCTGTACTTTTGGTCTTCTTGTCCATTTCCAGTTATTCATAAAAAAAAGTATTCTGATGTTATATTTTTCAATCCTGCCCACCCAGAACTGCAAGAGAAGGACACTTACATCATCCAGTGCTCTGGATTGCACATAGTTGAAGTAGGGGAACTCCTTGAAGACACTTCTAAATTTAGCAGCTGTGCACATATCATTAAGGAAATCGCCAAGCTAAGCAACATTAACACATCTAAAACTCAACAGTTCAGCAAGGATACGAATCTCAGTGATGGAACGAAGGACCTCTGGTCCAGATGGTCCTTACATGACAGAAAAACATCACCTTTTTTGCATTTCCTCTTTAGCCTGCTCATTTATGCATTCATACAAATGGTATAGAAACAGTACAAGGAGCACAGAATCTGCAATCGTGTATAAAACCCGTTATTAAATGGAAAATTCTGTTATTAAATGGAAATAAACCATTTCCATTGGTTTTAATTAATGTCCATTGGCTTTAATTTAAATAATGCTCAAAACAATTTTACACTAATTATTTGGAGTTACATTAATGATTTAATTCATCACAGCTCCAGCAGAAACTGATTTGTAACTGTGAATTGACTCTCTACAGAGACTAAAAGCCACTGATTGATTGTGACTGGCTATAGGCTTTAACCGCATTTTGCAGTATTCTGCACTGTCAGTATTGTAGCCTTCTGAACAGACTGATGAACAAGTAGTATCATTTGCACTACCTTGAATGTGAATGGGTTTGGGTGTTAAAGGAATAACAGGGGTTGTTTTTGCACCAACATCACGCTTTTGTTGGGGAGAATTGCATTCCTCTATCTGGCCTGACTCCATGAAGGGGCTACAGGTAGCAACAGCGTGCGCTGTAGGAGGATGCTTGGTTGCCATAGTGACGCTACCGAGGCCACGGTCATTCGCGGGGGATCTCGCTGGTCCTGAGATCCCAAAGCCCTCCAGGTCCTTTCTCATGGGGGCTTTGAACAGACTACAGGGTGGAAAAATCACAATAGTAGTTGGATCGATGATTTATTGTTTCATCATATCTGATGATAAACAACATAAGAACACATTTTCATTATGAATTTAACATGTAATAAAATGGAATAAAATAAATTTTATAAAACAGTTCCAGTGGCAGAGTCTGATTGGTTGAGAAACACATACAGCACATTTTTTTTCAAAAACAATCGTTTAACTCCGCTGGGCACTGGTTGCTAAGTTACGACTTGCTTTCCACTGCTGGTAACAGTAGGCAGCTGTGATGGATTAACAACTAATTTAACATTAAACAAACTAGAGTTAGCCAGAAATGCACCAACATACAACACTTGCTGTGAAATGCTGTACAGATGGGGCCGGACAAAAAACTCTACTAAAATCTGAAAAAGCTGAGCTCAACATCATTGCTTAAGTATACACCGATCAGTTACAACATTAAAAGCACTGGCAGGTGAAGTGAATAACACTGATTATCTAATTACAGTGGCACTTGTGAAGGAGTGGGAGATATTAGACAGCCAGTGAACAGTCGGTTATTGAAGTTGATGTTGAAAGCAGGATCTTAGCCAGCGTAAGAGTCTGAGCCTCTTTGACAAGCACCAAACTGTGATGGCTAGACAGCTGGGTCAGAGCATCTCCAAAACAGCAGATCTTGTCAGGTGTTCCCGGCATGCAGTGGTCAAAACCTACCATAAGCGGTCCAAAAAAGACAAACGTTGAATCAGTGACAAGGTCATGGGCTCCTAAGGTGGTTGGGAAGCACAGACTAGCATCTTGTGTGATTCCACAGACACACTACAGAGGGTCCTCGAGTTACGACACAGATCCATTCCTTCGACAGTGATGTAATCCGAATTTTGGTGTCGAAACGCACCCTAGACTCAGTCACTTACCTACTCTAACACAGCTGTAAAATCATAAAAAGTCACAGAAAAAGGAAAAGGAAAACTCTCTCTCTCATATGCCACATTACTGTGTATTCTTCCGCCGCACGCAACAAAACTTGTTCATCCACATAGTCCGTAAGTACGAGGCTAACGGTGTAAGCCAAGTGGGAGCGGGAGTGAACGTTGCATGTTGAGACTGTTGTAACCCAAGGACCCACTGTACTGTAGCACAAATGGCTGAAAAGATTAATGCTGGCTCTGATGGAAAGGTGTCAGAACACGCTTGCGGTCTGATAGAAACTTGCTTACGTTGTATAGGGGCTGGTAAGAGTGCCCATGCCGGCCTCTATCCATCACAAAAAGTACCAACAATGAACACATGAGCATCTTAACTGGACCACGGAGCAGTGGAAGAAGGCTGCCTGGTCTAATGAATCACATTTTCTTAACGTCATATGGACGGCCTTTGTGTGTCATATGGACTGACAGGTGTGTCGATTACCTGTGGATGAGATGGCACTTAGAGGCACTATGGGAGGAAGGCGAGGCGGCATGATGCAATGATGCAGTCTGGGAAATGCTCTACTCGGGAACCTTGGGTCCTGCATTCACCTCAATGTTACTTTGAAACATACCACCAACCTAAACATTTTTGCAGGCCAAGCTCCATCTCTTCATGCCAATGGTATTTAAAAAAGGCCTCTTTCAGCAGGACAAAAAAAGCAAGCTTTCCGGTCACTAAACAACTAAACAAACTGTAGAAATGCTTTACAGACTAGCTGAACAAAACCAGGTCAGCCTGACATTCACAGTTTCTGGGAGAAAGAATTCTCTATATTATACACTCTTTGTGACAACTTTTTTTCACTTTGTGACAATCTTTATTTTGAAAACTGTTTTATAAAAGCAAAACACGTAAGGTTGTGTGTTACTGTGACAGTGCCCTTGTCTCCTTCCTGTGAACAAATCACAGCAGTGATGTTGCAGTAACACACTCTCTCATGTATTCTAACGCTGAATTATAAAGTTCTGGGTCTAAAATATAATTGGCTGAACTATGTTCAAGGACATTGTGTAAAACCTACTAACTGCACACACACAACTGCACACATCAGTCGGTTCCTGTATTAATGCATCAAGTTAGAAACATCATCGGAATGTTAATGGAATAACCTTTGACATGTAGGTTGATTGTCAGCCAGAGCAGATAAACTACACTGCATGATTGGCAAATTGCTAAATTGCTAAGACCTAGCAAATTATACATTTTTGTATTTGCAAAAAAAGACCTTTACAAACATATTCTGTATATTTGCACAAAATATACCGTTTAAATTATTCATTCAAAAATGACATTATATTTTTGTCACTTAAAAGTACTAAGCTACTTACGAAAGTGATTTTAAAAGTTACTGTATCGATTAGATCACTGCAATGGATAGCCTATCAATGCTTACTGTATTTACAACATATTACATTTAAATAACACTGTGTGCATGATGTAAATATACTATTCTAAAATGTATGAAATATTAGAAAAAGAAAAGGTCTTCACATCATATTAGACATACCGAGTTTTGAATTGAGAGCTGGAGGTAGGATGTAAAGACCTGGATTCCATAACATTACTGAATTTCTGCAGTGTACCGGGGCAGGTCTCAGCACTTCTGTCTGGAGTGTGTTTGCTGTTTAAAGGTTCTTCCCTCAACACACCAAACATCCCCTGGTCTTCTGCTTCATTGGCCTGTCTTGGGATGTGCTTCACAGCAGCACTAATAACGGGTCTTCGGAAAGGTGGCAAAAATGTCTTTATCTTTTGAGAGTAACCTTTATCGATAGGAGAGATATTTATTAAACACAATTATAAAGACATCACACATTTAGTTTCAATAAACTATATTAGCTTGACCCTATTTAGATACAGTATTGCTAATACAGTATTCTGGGGCAACTGGTGGCCTAGTGGTTAGGGAGTTGGCCCTACAATCAGAAGGTTGTGGGTTTGAAACCCAACACTGCTAGTGTCATAACAGAGGTTCTCTTGAGTAAGGCACCATCCCCACACATAGTTCCCCGGGTGCCCCTCATTGGTGGCAGCCCCCTGCTTTAAATGCAGAGGAAGAATTTCACACTCTGTGCTGTGGTGTGTTCACGCATGGTTATAAGGGGTCACATTGTTCATTATAAAATTAGGCTATAAGTAGGACTCTTAAAAATGAAAAAAAATCAAAAATGTTTCTCGTCACTATACGCAGGGGCTGTATTGCGTGTATTGCGCACCTTTCTTTTTAAAGTACTGCTATATGAACAAAAGTGTAACATTTGGTTTGCAAACACTAACAAACAGCAGTGTTCTCTTTAACACAGTCACACAGCTGCAGTTCAAATATTTTAAACATTAATGTAATCAAATCAAATTTAAAACCAAAGCTATTTGCCACTGCAGGGCATTCCCGTTTTATCTAGCTTGTTATTGAAAAACAAGTTACCCTCAGTGTCCAGAGCATAGGGGCGGAAGCATTATAGCAGCTGCAAAGAGGGACCAACTCCATATAAAAATCTATGTATCTGAATGTGTTATTAAAGTTACATTTGGTGTAATGGTCAGGCGTCTTATATGGACAAAAGTAATGGGAGTGCTGTTTTCGCGGGGGCATCCCATCCCATTTTGTCCTTATTAAATAGCTCAACACTCGCATTATTTCGGTGAAAGCACCGAACTTTCAAAATAAAATAATTTTTAAAACCCTGCGTTAGCACACGAAAAAGTAATTGTCGGCGTTAAAGCGATAATAACGCGTTAACTTTCCCAGCCCTAATATATATATATATATATATATATACATATATATAACTAGTTTTATATGAAAATGTCGCTGAATTTACATTAATATTTATGTTACAAAATTAGTAAATCATATTTTTCTTAATTATTTAGCACTAAAATGCATAACAAATCATATATTGCCACAAAAAAAGCTGTGACGTCCGGGCCTCGTCCGCCACACCCCCTCATCCTCATGCTGGTTGTTTATGTTTGGCACGGCGCTGAGCAGTGGAGGCTCATTCCGTTCAGGTGTCTGATTGCCTTGATAACCGCCGCACCCAAACATAAACAACCCAGCACATAAACAACCCAGCATATCAACAACCACTATGAGGACAAGGGGCCGTGGTGGATGAGGCCTGGACGTCACAAAAGCAAAAAAAGAAAGCGGAGGATATCTGCAGTTTCCACGAACAATTATTAGTTCGGTTCTCAGAAAAAAATCCTCAAGAGACTGACGCCATGACTGCTGAACCGCATATTACTGTGGTTACTGTGTGTGTCTGTGTATATATATATTAGGGCATTAACACAAAAGTCGACTAGTCGACTATAGAGGCACAAGTCGACGCGCCCTAAGAGAAGTCGACTAGTCGTGTGTTTTTTTCCTCTCTCTGCCCTCGCTTGTGAATGCAATGCAGTCTCTGCCTCTGATTGGCTGACGCTGACACGCGTTACTTGGTTTAACCAATTACTATAGTCCCTTCATAAAAGGGGCGGTACCGTTGGCACGTAGAGTGGAATCTAAACACGA
>JBBIGA010000002.1:5978092-6002356 GCA_037576975.1 Alestes dentex
AGCCTGTCAGTAAAACATTTGTTCACATTTCTTTCATTTAATCTCCTCAGTGTGACAAAGATCAGACAGTCTGACAGGAAATAGGGTTTTTACACCAACAAGGAGATTCAAAGTAAACAATAAAGAAATGAGGGGGGTTCAAGACTTTTACTCAGTATTGTATTTTAGAGACCTAGATATCTGAATACATCATTCTGTACATGGCCACGTAAGGTCATTCCACAATGGTGTGCAGGATAGTTTACCATTTATGAGTAAACCTTTTATTTAATGGTATTAATTAAACATATTTATTGTTTAATTATAAAGACCTTTGGACAGAATGTGACAATGCAAGCCCTTTGCCACAGCGAGGTAAGGTTTTAATGTTAACACAGTTTTGAATTTTTTTATTACATTAGTGTGAACACAAACCTTCTGGTGCAGAGTGTGAATGAAATAAACGTATTGATTACGTAACTAATGATATAAGCCCGTATGTAACTTTGGATCAATGTCTTGTTAGTGTGTAATTACTCAGATATAATGCAACAAGGCAAAAGAAACGTGTTTATTGTCATTTTTTGATTACATCAGTGTTGATGAGAACCTGTCCATCCGGAACGTAAATGAAATACAAACGTATTGATTACGTAACTAAGAACACGAGCCATTATGCAACTGCAAATCGAGTTCATTTGGACTTAAATGGGCCGTAATGCGTTTCCAGAGTTTTTAGGGTTTACGTCCTCAGATAACACTCTCCGTATCTACGGCAACATTACTGGAACCTCCCCCTCCCCCGCCCCCCGACGTCCCCCCTCAGAGATCAATCCATCATGCTCCCGCAATTAACACCAACACTGCCTCCTTTAAAAAGAACGATTGCTCCCATCCATTGGTAACAAGATTTCTTCTTTTTCTCCTTTTCTCCCTCCCTGCCTACCTACCTACCTCTCTCTCTCTCTCTTTCTCTCTCTCTTTCTCTCTCTCGTTCTCTCTCGGCCCCCTCCTTTCTTTCTCTCCCTCTCTTTTTTCTTTTTTTACAGCCTTAATTGAAGTGGTGGCGGTGGGGGCGATACCTGATTAGGCGGCTCCATTCAGCGGCCGGGCCCCGGATAGCAAATCCATCTTGTAATAAAGCGGGAGATGGATTATGGCTTTTCTGCAGAGCTGGCAGACACACGGCCGCGCTGCCTTTCACCGCTGCTTATTGCGGCGCATAAATCCATTAGCCAGCGCCGGGACTTATCTCACATCCACCCGCCGCTGCACACGCACTCCCAGCGAAAAGCAAGGGAATACTCCTCCACCTCCTCCTCACTCTTTCCTTCATTCTCTCTCTCTCTCTGACTCTCTCTCTCTCTGTCTGACTCTCTTTTCTCTTTTTCCCCTCAATCAGCTCAAGTTTCTCCACTTTCTTTTCCTCATCCGCCCAAGTCTGTGATTATTTCCACTATAAAATAATTACAGAAAATTCTCAAATCAAAACAAGAAATCCTTGAGGAGGCAATAATAGGAATGATAACTAAGGTGATCCATTCAGTGGTAAAGTGAATGAGATACTGTCACATTATGTTACAATTAGTTTTCTCTGGTCATCTCATACAGCAGTACCGCCAGTAACCACTAGGTGGCAACATAACAAAAAGATTTACCCTTAAACTGTTCTAGGGTTTAAGGTTAGGTTTAGGGTGGTTATTGTTTACATTGCAAAATTTTATTCTGTTAATGGAACAATGATCTGTTATAAGGTGTGTTAACTTTGAAGTTTAAATGAATGCAGAATTTTAGGAGAGCTCATTACCAACTTTTATCTAAAAGTTATATAACTTGTATAGTGTAAACTATATTCATCACTATTCATGGAATTACGTTTCACATTTGACCTGCTTCATTCATACACTGTCACTGGTCTGAAGATGTTTAGGTTGAAGATCCAGAATTTCCTAAAAGTCCTGAAATGAGCGAAAAAGTTATTTTTTAATATCAGAACTGGTGGTGGCCTAGTGGGTAGGATAATTGCCTCTGGGCCAAAAGGTTATGGGTTTGAATCCGCCATTGGGTTCTTGGGCAAGACCCTTAACCCCAAGTTGCAGAGAGACTGCCCCCTATAGTTAGGGGTTGGAAGTCGCTTTGGATAAAAGCGTCTGATAAATGCAGTGAATGTAAATATAAACTCCTGACCAGATCATCAGAAGAACCTGATCAGGAACTCTTTGGGCCAGAAATGACCTCAGATAAGGTCCCTGATCTCACAGTCACTTTAATATTAATAAATCTTAGAGAAAAATATGATTTTCTTGTCTCGGTTTGAGATCCTTTCACTTGCTATGGCTGTGTTTTTGTGGGCCAGAACTTGCGTGTGATGCATAAATGCATGACTGCTGATGTAACTGTGTTGCATCACGAAGAGCTCCACAGCCAGAAGGTACACCAGTCCGGCACAGCCAGGTTACTCAATTTTAAGTTAAAATTCCAAATCAACAACTGGTCCCTAAAGAGAACTTTCAAAAGAATGGAAAAAAAAGAAAAATACTGATAAATAGTAGGAGCTCTAGAGCAGCTGCATGCGTTCCTGAGGTCTCCATGCCCTGGACTAGAAGGTCTAAACCCCCAGTGTTGGGCTGTGAAGTGTCTGGAGTCATGAAGCTCCATCCTGAACCTCTGGGATCCAAAACTGATCCTCAGTACTTGACCTCACTAATGCTCTCATACAATCAAATCCTCACAGCAATGTTCCAGCATCCTTCCCAGGCTGTTACTGCAGTAAAGTGGAACTCACTGGGGCTTCTAGATCCTCAGAGAAGGAGAAACACCTCTGTAAGGTTTTAGGATGTTCCTCTCTGTGGTGTCTGAAGTCCTACCAGGAGATGAACCAGACAATCATGTTCTGATCTACAGTAGGTGTATCCACTTTGGGAGGAAGAACCTCACTCTAGTAATTCTGGATGTTCTAGATCCATCACTGCCTGGGAATGGGAGTGGCAGTGTGTGTGTGTGTGTGTGTGTGTGTGTGTGTATCTATCTGTGTGTGTGTGTGTGTGTGTGTGTGTGTGTGTGTGCATCTATCTGTGTGTGTGTGTGTGTGTAAAACCTCATTTTTTTTCTTGCCGACAGACAGAGCACTAAAGGTGTATAAATTTAATTTCTTTATTTTGAATCTCACCCCGAGCAATTCAATAAGTGGAAGTAAAAGGAGGGGGAGAGAAGAAATAAGTAAGTAAGTGAGTAAATAAATAAATAAACAAAATAAATAAATAAATAAGTCTCGATGAGATTTCAGACGAATCTGATAAATGACTCTCAGAGCCAATAGAGTTTAAGCGTCTCTCCTGTTGCCGTGCCGCTGAGTTTTTATCGTGTTATTTGCTTCTGTCTCACTTTGGCTGAAACCCTGGAGACTCCTCATCACCAGCGCGCTGTCGCTGCACATCCACATTAAGCTGCACATTATATAGACTATTCAAAAAGTACAAAACCCACCGCATTAACTTTCTATCCCCACTCAGATCCCTGCCTGGCAAGAAATGAATTAGAAAGACTTTTTTTCCCCTTCTTCCTCTCCTTCTTTTTAACCATGGGGGAAGACAGAGAGAGGAGAGAGCGAGAGGGAGAGAGAGTCATGTCTTATTGAGACTCAGCTTCTTAATTTGATCTTTGTAAAACTAAGTTGCTTCAGGTATGCAGTACGAGGCAGCATGGATAGCCTGAGGGTGGAGAGAGACAGAATAACCCTGGGAGAATTCTCTCTCTCTCTCTCTCTCTCTTTCTCTCTCCCTCTCTCTCTCTCTCTTTCTCTCTCCCTCTCTCTCTCTCTCTCTCTCTCTCTCTCTGTGTTCCCCTGTCTGCACCTCCTCTGAAGTTGCCCTTGGTTCTACATGTGTAATGCTAATTATGAATGAGGCAGAGTTAGATCAGTACAAACCCATCAAACATTTTACAGCAGGCTGCTATTGTAATAGAGATCAATGAACACTATATCAGCACCCGTCCTGAAAGGATGGTGGTGGGGAGCGGGGGGCGAGTTGGGGTGTGTTTGAGCAGACATTTTCTCTTTCGTTCTTTCGTTCCCTCGTTCTCTCTCATCTGGTGAACCAGAGAAGAGCAGATGAGTTTTAATTGCCGTTTGCCAGGCACTGTGAAGTGCCGGGTGTAGAGACAGCCGTCCTACGTGAGATGATGGGAGAGAGGGAGTTTCATCATGGAGGGATGTATGTCTGTGACTGTGTGAGTGTGTGTTTTTAGCAATTTTTGAGGACCAAACCACTTTAGAAGAAAGGAAATCATTACTGTTTCATACAAGTGAAGAAACCCATGGCTCTTCAACAGTCAAAAGACTGTCTTTTGGCAACTGAGGTCGAGTTTAGGGTTTATGGATGATGTTGGTGTCTGGACAATATAAGCAGAAAATTCTGGATTAAATCTCGGAGGAAAAAAGAATGAAATTGTTTCAATCGTGTAGACAAATTTGACGCCTGGCCATTACACCAACAGGGACTTTAATTACATTGCATTCAAAGTATGGAGTTGGTCCCCCCCTTTTCAGTCATGACAGCTTCCGCTCTTCTTGGAAGGTTTTCCACGAAATTTTGGAGTGTTTTGGAGATTCTGGAGTATTTCCATGGGGAATTTGTGCCGATTTATTCTGTAGAGCATTTAGTAGGTCAGGCACTGATGTTGGACAAGAAGGGCTGGCTCGCAATCTTCGCTCCAGTTCATCCCAAAGTTGCAGGCCAGTCAAGTTCTTCCCCAAGTTCTGTCTTATTCGGAAGTTACTGTACTCTGCTTTTGCATTTTCTGCAAAACAATAATGGGTCATACAAAGGCAAAATACCTTAACTTGTAATTTATTGACCATTTGGACTTTTATTACTCTATACAATCATTTCTATGATAACAAAAAAATCAAAGTTCTGTCTAGTAAGGCATAATATTACATAAATAGAATATTATAAAATAAAAAATAATGAGAATTTTAAGGCTACAACAGTACTAAAACCTTATGTTGTACTTTTTTAAAAAATGTAAATAAAATAATACTTTAAGAGGTCAAAGTAACCTTTATATATATATGTGTGTGTGTGTGTGTGTGTGTGTCTGTGTGTGTGTGTGTGTGTGTGTGTGTGTTACAAATATATATACAAAATATATACAACCTATATTTCTTACATTTGAAAGGTTTGATTTGGCTATGCCAGTAATATGTAGACACCCTTTCTCAAATACCATTTGCCCTTTTCTGAGAAAACGAATATGCTTGTACCACATGCAGATGATGTATTGACTGAACGGAATAATTAGAATAAAAACTCAGATTTAGGTTCAAGAACTCTATTCCAAGTCTAAATCCTGATCTTTTCCAACCGAAAACGTTTGATTCAACACTGCTGTCTTTCACACTCGCAGCCATTGACATGCAAAACTGTTTTTTCTAGGGTATCACTATAAAGCAAAGACAGGTTTGGAGTCCACATTTAGCTTTTTTGTTGATGTGGTTTAGAACAAAGTATGATTTACTGTGAGCTTTAAATGAACAATGCCTGAGGAAAAATGGATACCACTGCAGACAACCTTTTCAGATGACACCATGGCTGGAATACAGTTGATATGGAGGTCTTAAACCAGAAGTCTGCACCACCCTAACGAAGACCTGAATATGGTTTAAGAAAGATGATTTAGGTTTATGGGGTCGGTTTCCCAGACAGGGATTAAGCCTAGTCCTGGATTATGTAGTGCAGTGAATAGAGATTTTCCACTGAAAAGGAAAGGGTAGTCCAAACTAGGCTTAATCCCAATCTGGGCAACCGACCCCTAGTGTTTTAGCAATATTAGCATCACACTATCAGTTCTTAACTAAAGTAGGGATGTGACTTTTTGGCAAAAACACTATTCGAAAATCGATGAGAACTATTCGAATATTATTCGAAAATCGGACCCCCACCCCCCACCCGCACACACGCGCGCGCAAGCACACGATGACAGGGAGTGTGAAACAGGTATTTTTCCACAAACTGTTTAATCACACGACACCGTTGTTTAACGTAAAAATGATGTACATCGGCGCCAGTAACAGAGCACTTTTTAGCCTTCTGAACAGAGCACTTTTTGACTTTTTGTTTTAATTTTTTTTAATTTGTGCATCACTTTCTTTCCGAACCTTTCAAATCACAGTACAATAAATGAACATCTTCACTGAGCAACTCACCTATGAGATGGCCTCACCCCCCGGAACCACGGCCGAGCTAGTAAAGAAAGTCTGGGGCCGTTATAGTTCACGATCGATAGCCTCCCCATAGTCAGTTAAATGCCAGCCCGGTAGATCCACTCTGACGCCGGCCCTGTGCCACACGGTGAAGTTCAGTTTTCTTCTTCTGTTATTTTGGAGTAGCCTATGTGCTAAGTAGGCCTAGTCTACCGTGCCTGTAGGGAGTTTGACTGTTAGCGACACCTTCAGGCTGAATTAATGTGTTACATGAAATATTGGTTAGGAAACGTCTTCATTTCTGTTCCGAGTCCCTTAAGTGAGATATGGCGAAAACAGTATTCAAAATAACTATGCGATATTTAAACGTATATCGAATATTCAACTATTCGAAAATCATGTCTCATCCCTACACGCCACATGTGCGAACTCCTGGCCAGGTACGTTCTTGTTCACCTCACCATTGTAACAGTATCTGTATTGTGTTATGTATTTGTTTATTTGGATGGTACTGACATTTTGTTATTGTTGTCAGAGAAAGTTTTATCTGATGTAATGGCCACAAGTACTCATCATCTTACTCTACTTGTTTGATTATCCCTAATTGATGAGAATGATAAATTGCATCATGACAGGCACTGATACAGAAACAAGTATTTCCTATTCATGGTCCTGGAGGCATAGAACACACCCAAGTTACCTTAGTAACTAGTAAAGTGGTTAGTTATATTGGGCATGTTGGAAGCAGGAAACTTGCTAAAATGTACAGGGATGTAGGCCTCCAGTTCTAAGATTATGAAACTCTGCACTATCTAGTGTTTTGCCATAGAGCACGCTGACATGCCAAATCTGATTGCAGGGACGTCACGCGGACAGATACACGAGGCTTACTGAAGGTCAGCTGCTGTTATGGTCTTTTTGTGGGCTTTTGTGCTTGTGTTTATCTCTTCCAGGTTCCATAAGCTCTTGCGGATGTGTCAGCTTCTTCTGGGCTTTTCAGCTGCATTTTCATCTACTCCACATTCATGCTTATATTTTCATAGTTCTTCACATTTATTGATTCCAAAGATGTTGTGCGAATATATTACATTACACTGTTTTCCAGACAGGGATTAAGCCTAGTCTTGGACTACCCTTTCCTTTTCAATGGAAAATCTCTATTCACAACACTACATAATCCAGGACTAGGCTTAATCCCTGGTCAGGAAACCAACCCTGTATGTTTAGCTGGTTAATCAAATGAAAAGTTTCTATTCCATTGCTAACCCGATGCCCCAGGTTCATTGCTCTCTTCTTGCTAGAATGTTCCATTCAGCGTTAATAACCTTATGAACCTCAGGTTCATAAATTCCATCTAACTTTGTTAGATAAGTTATTTGGTAGGTTTCAGTGTTTTACACTAAATTTAGGTACATTTAGTGATTACCTCTGCTGCTTCTTCTGTTATCCCATTTTGTATAACTTTTTGTTGTCATTCCTAACATCATGTCCTTTGCATAAATGGCATTCTCTCCCAATAAAATGTATTATTTGAAATAGGGATAAATAAAACTCTTAAAAACATAATTCAGTTAAGGAATTTTGCTGCAGTGTAAAAGGATAAAGACAAATAATCTGGATACTAAATGAAACACTGAACAAATATCAAAATAACAACTAATTTTATTTCATTATCTGAGCTTCTTATCCATGACCAAGGTTGCAGGAGCCTATTTCAGGGGTCTCAGGGCAAAAGGCAAAGAAACACCCTGGACAGGTTTGCTGCAGGGCAAACACACGGTCACACCTAGGGGCTGTTTAGCATCTACAGTTCACCTGCTGTCTTGGGAATGTGAGAGAAAACGCTGGCCTGGGGAGAGTCCCTCTCGCTGTGAAGTGACAGTGCCACACACTGCAGTTTCTGTAAACAGCATATACGGTTTGTAACTATTTGTTATTTTGATAGGGGAACATAATAGACAATGAGGCTACTAGAACATTGGCTTCCAGAGAGTGGAACATGTGTTTTCGTTTATTTGCAATATTGGTGGAAAAAACTGCCAGTTGTCAGCCTTGGGTGATCCACTCCTCAGGGTTGGCATTTGTCCTTGGGTAATTCTTCCCTTGGGTAGGTGTCTGACCTTGCAAAAAATAAACAAGTTCTGCATTGTACCACTCTGCTGTGTGTATATATAAAAACGGAAGTAATTCTGTGGGTGGTCCTCCTTACTCTCCTTTCATTGAAGCAATTTTTTTTTTCGTAATACAGCAACTCAAAGGAAAAGAGGAGCCACTTCCAAGATTTGGGGGACACTGAGGGCTGAATTGGTTTGGGGTGACTGTTGGGTAAGTGAAGAAGTGAATTTAATGATTCCTCCTGACAACTGAAACAGAGAGGCATGATGCAATTAAAACCAAGAATTACAAAATATTTATCCCTGGTACTGGGCGTTGTCTAAATGTAATTAACTTTAATTACATTTATTTAATTACATTTACATTCCGTTTAAATTAATTACTTGGGAAACTGATTCCCTGTTTGGAAGTGCTCGAAAAATTACACACTGACGACATCTGCTGGTCGTATACTCTCAAATGCATTGTGCTGGAAAGTTTTACAGTTAAACAATTTCCTCCGGGATAAATAAAGTTTTCTGATTCTGATTCTGATTCTGATTCTGATTTACTCGTCTCAACAGACAACGTGCCAGGGCAACTATATTGAGAAACACAAATAAAGCTTGTCAATGATACAGACACAGCTTGTCTACAAGACTATAGCACAAACATGACTACACTTGGAAAGCAGTACCACACCGCAAGAGCATCTTCTAACCATTTGAAATCTGGTCTCCTAAAAATTCAAGAAAGGCACAGATACTGATTTCTATGTCATATCTGATATCTAATTTTTCTATATATGTTCATTTTCATGTGACCCATTTTGTCTATTGCAGCAGCAGTGTCTGATACTGACAGCCAAGAGAATATCTTAATAAACCTTCATTCTGTTAAAATGTGCATTTTTACTGTCTAAAGACGGATTGCAGTGAAATGTAGATCTGTGTTCATAATAAACTCCAGTCATCACTTCCCATGTAGTGTCACAAATGCATTCTAACTCTAACATCAATACTACACATCTAAAAAATAAGACTTGTTTTTATGTTTGTTTACATTTTTTACACTTACCAAAAATATAGTGAGTTAACACACATCACATACTGTTCCCATAGTTAATTTTATACCAAAATGTTTACTGAAAGTCTTTTCAGTAAAGAAAGGTACTGCTGGAACAACAAAATCAACTCCATGTCCAGAAAACATGCTTCACGAAAGCTCACAAGGTCTCTCATGTAGCCGGTGAGTAAATCTGGATTTTGGTGGTACATTTATGGCTAAATTAACCATGCAAAGGCAATCAGTCAAATAGAATGTGAAAAGAAATGCTAGAGGCACCTTCTCTCACATGGTCTTCCTTCTCTATTCAAATGACAGTAACCAGCCACTATTTTAATTCAATACACATTACAAGAAAAAGTAGGAAATGCTGTCATGAGCAGAGATTATATTTTAAATCTGACTTACTTGGCTTCATTGAGATTGAACTACTTTGATCGAAACTGTTCCACAGAATGTTGATTTTATCCATACTGTTTCGAGGGGTTAGAAGGGAGTGATCTCCTTCATTGCAAATACATTTCATTCAAAACTGTCTTCTTACTTAACGTTCAAGAGTCAAGGCCATTTACTGTTGGTTGTCACTCACTCAAATAATAATAATAAGAGCACTTCTGCCTGAGATTTAAAATATTAAAGAGTTTAATGCATTCTGAAAGACAACGTATACCCTGTGTGAGGTCTGCCCTCACTAATTAAATAAATTCATTCATTTATCAGTCTCATTATCATAATAAGTCTCATTGGTATAATCAAATCATGAATAAATAAGTTCTGAAGGTTGTTTAATAAATGTGATTGATCTTGGCATCAATCGGTATTTGAGTGAAATCAAGACAACTTGGTGCAAATAAATAAAACATTTATTTAGACAGTCAATCTCTAAAACAAATAAAACCATTGGAAGTATCAAGCTAACTGATAATTTACCTTCCCGGGGCTGTGCAGTGGTTCTGTAGCAGTGACCAAGCATTATGGCACCTTTCAGGTTTTCTCATAATTACAAGATATGTCTAATTTTTAATTTCTGTTCAAGTTCACTTTATTCTTTGTCCCCAAGGGGCAAATTGTTTGCAGCAGGAATATACCACAGTAAAAACAACCAACAAAAACATACAACATACTAGGCATTAGCGACTTTTTCAGATCGAAGTCGAGTCGACAAGTCGTTTGATGACGTCATCACACAGACGCGTGTGGTGTGGCTCGGGACTGTGTAGTCTTTTTTTATGTAGGATTTCTTTGAAGCCTTCGCTTTGTACTGCAGCCAAATGTCTCACATCTTTCATGATTAAATTATCAGTCATGTTAGCTAGCGGATGCCATTTCAGATGCCAGTGCACAGCTCAAGTACTTTTATTGTACTTTAACACCGACTTGCAGATTGTGCAGGTCACCGTGCTGTTTGTGTGTCTAGAGTGAAGTATCTCCACACATGTGATGTGCGTCTGTCACCTTCTGCCTCGGCTGCCATGTCTATCGTCTTCTTGAGGTCTCGTGTTTAGATTCCACGGTACCGCCCTTTTTATGAAGGGGCTATAATAATTGGTTAAGTCAATGTACGCATATCAGCGTAAGCCAATCAGAAGCAGAGATTGCATTGTGTAGACAAGCGCGCGCACAGAGAGAGGAAAAATACACACTTGTCAACTTCTCTCAAGGGTCGTCCACTTGTGCCTCTGACGTCGACGCGTCGACAAATCGGCTTTTCTGTTAGTGCCCTACAACATACAACACAGACCGCAACAAGGAATAAATAAAAGGAAAGTAAGTAAATAAAAATAAATAGGTAACTAGCTAGAGATAGGGATCACTAGGTGGACAAGGACCATCTTTTTCACTGAGTTGAAAGAGGAAAGACGGATAAAAGAAGGGATTTTTATATCTCTGTTTAAAAACCATGGGAGTTCTAAAGCGAAAGACAGATGGTAATAACAAATATTTTCCATTAAGAGGGTAAGTGGTGTCTTGGCAAATAAACCTAGCTTTGTTGAGCAACTGTTGGTTAATAATTTCAGAGAGACCCCTAAACTTCACTCCCACTGTCTTACTGGCCACCATGTTTAAAAGTGCTGTTGTAAAATGTTTTATTAATTTATCTGTCTGTCTGTCTGTCTTTCTGTCTCTCTCTTGTTCTTTCCCTGTAGGGAGCTAAGGAATGGGAGAGTGTGTATGCTTATCTGTGGAGTGGCCTGAAGAAACTGCAGGAGCGGAGAACGCAGAGAATGGGTGAATCAGCTGCAACTAGAAGAACCTGCAGGAGAGAACTTGTGAGAGAATTCAACAAGAGTAGGCTGGAGAACAGCACAGCTAACCACACACTTAGTACCACAGGTATGGAAAACAGAACAGGCTACCTGGTATCAGAAATACCTTTTTTTCATCCACAACTGCTGTATCCCAGGTAGTAGGCTAGTACCCCGGGTACCCTCCAATCAGTTTTCTTCACTTCCCAGTTACCTTAATGCCAGGTGTTTCCACTTTCTCACGTTATTCAGTTATGAGTTTATGTAGCCTTAGTGCTAGTTTCTCAGCCTCCAGGCTTTACTCTTAAGTAATTTATTTCCCTCACTCTTGTCTCTAGCTTCTCCTCTGTTGTTTCAAGTCAAGTAGGTTGTAGGCCATATGCACCGTACGCGGTGAAATGAATCAACATTCCTCCACGATCAAGAACAAAAACAGAAACACTAGAGCAAGATACATTTAGTGCCGCTGACAAAAGCTGTACAGTATTATGACAGATACTGTATTCTAGCATCAGAGTCATTAAGTGTACAAAAATACACATATTTGCACAAATAATTGTGCAAATAATAGCAGCAGCAGGACAGTGTAGTAATGTGCAGTATAAAATAAATAAAGGGGTATTTACAGTGGCAGTCGAAGTGTACATAGTTTAAAGTTCAGTGTGTATATGCACTGTGTTAGGAGAAATAAGTTGTTTAGCTCACAGGTGTGTTTGTTTGTGTATGGGTACAGTTTATGATTAAGTTCTGACTGAGGAGTCTGGTGGCCTGAGAGAAGAAGCTGTTTTCAGTTCTGGTAGTAGAGACTGTGGAACCTATTGCCAGATGGGAGGAGGGAGTTGAAGGTATGTAAGGGGTGTACGATGGTGAGTGGGTGTCAGTCTGGCCATAGCTCCATTCAGTCTCTAAGGGACTTTGCAATCCTTGCCTCTCTTCTAATGCCATGCAAGATAAAAAGATTATCCTGAAAGAGGAGAACAACACTTTAAAGCAAGTGAAGGCTACTGGAAGGTTATTGATAACTGGGTCATTTTTTTCCTTACTGGTCATCCTGTGTGCAGAAGATCTTCACAGCAGTTCACTCACTAGTGTTACTCCTCAATGTACATGGACACACTAGGTGAGCAGTTAGGTTCATGTTAGGAATCAAAGTACTGTTCGCTTTTCTTGGTCGACAACAATTCTTCAGGTTTTTCATGATACGTTCCACCAATTAAGAGCATGACATGTTTATAGATCGATTCACATTTTTATATATAATTTACTGTGTATGAGCAATTTACCCATCCATGAAACTGCCGATCGCATTTCGTGAAATGTATCAGCCAAAGGGATTCGCTGACGTTATTTTCAATCATTTGTGTCTTGCAGTATAAAACAGCTAAAAGCAATTTTATGTTTCATTTTTTTGAGATCTTGCCATTGACATCTTATAAGCAATAATGAGCATGTGCAGGGAATAGCTACAGCCATCAGAATAAACTGCAGTGTTACACATGCAGCTTTAAAGAAGACCCAGACTGGGCTAAACTGAAAAGTTCTCTAAAAGAGAAGTTCCTCTTTATAAAATGCAGAAGAACTTAGAACAGTGGTAAAAATTCCAGAAGACCCATGATTCATGATCTGAGGTGGAGAATTTTTAAAGTGTTATTTTTCAATGTCACAGTAGAACTGCAGCTTTACTGGGACAATGAGTGAGTGAGTGAGTGAAACAGGAGCAGGGAGAACAGAGGGGGCAATATGAGACAGAGAGGGAATAAAGAGGAGAGTGATCATGTGTCATCCTGAAGCACACTGAGGGAGGCAAAAGAAGAGCTCCATCCACATGCAAACCTGCATCAGAGTTTCTACATTTTGACATTTTCTTAACTGCAGACCGTCAGGAGACGTCAGGTATGCATTCATTCATGAACACACTTGGGACTTAAAATATGTTTCCAAAATGTCTTGCAACTGTAAGATAATTTTTTTCAGTAACTTAATGTACCATAAAGGTTATGTCAAAATTACAGTTTGCCGTTGGCAGCAGTACATGGCCTTGTCTGCCCATACACAGGTATTTTTTTAACCAGAACTTTTTCTAGAAATTAGTCCTCGCACAAACAGCATATTAGGTCACTGAAAATGGACCTCTTAAAAATGGTCCTTCCAAGGCGATGAGTTTGCGAAACCCCATTTTCAGCATTTAAATTGGTTCGTAACATCAAAGTATGCTCCATTTCTCCTGTATTTCCATGCCAAAACCTTGCTAACAGGGCTTTACATGTTTACACAATTATACAGTTACTCTAGCTCAGTTTTGTGCCACTAAGGAAAGCATAAACTAAAAGTCTGATTGTTGTATTGATCTTGAACTCCAGGGCTGGGGCTCTGTGTATGTACTACATTAAACAAGTATACTGACAGGCTACAGTAGGTGTCAATGGTGGGAACATGTAAAGTAATTTGTACAGTGCTCTGCAAACATGGTCAAGCAAGTGGCACCATTGTAGCAGCTCTCCGAGATTCATCAATCAGGGCGCCCTAAAACAGAGCACATTTCAGACATCCACATTTTTCTATACAAGCAAAGCAGCTCCCATTAATTTATGACCTAGTGAAATTTTTGTGACATCCTGTGTGACCATTATCAGCAAACAAACACCCAGCTTTAATTATTTGCATTTCGTTGGTAAGCACTGAGTGTGTATGCTGGCCACTAGAGGTCACACAAGTCACCTGGGAAAACAATAGGATTCAAAAAGTACCACAGTCACTACGAACCACAATGTACTAAAAATGTGCTTAATCCTGCCTTAATACACCAAACCCCTTAATTTGAGCTAAGCAGATGTTAATTTGTGAAACTGACCCCTGAATTTTACCTTAAAATTAGATTTAAGGCATGAGTGTGAAACCCCTTAATCTTAAATTCAAGGCATTAGTTCAGGAGGTTCTATTATTTAAGGGGCAAATTTGAAAAAATAAGGGGAAAATTCAGCCATTTTACCCCTTAATGAGCCTTAATCTGTGCACTTTATCCCTTAATTTTCCTTAATTCAAAATTATGGTAATTGTAAGGGGCAAAATTAAGGGGTTTGGTTTCATAGTGAACTGAATCTCATTAAGAGCAACATATTTGTTAATTACAAGAAGACAGAACAAGCTATGAGCACTGGAATATTTATTCCATTTTGTAGGTAATTGGTAGACACAAATAATGAAATATACACATTATACATTAAAAGGGCATGACCCTCTACAGAAGAAGATCAGAAGCACTATGACCTGCTCTTTTCACAGTAATATCCCCAGTACCTTTTTGTTTTCATTTACAGAAATCATGGGTGATGGTTTTTATCCTTCGTACTGTTTTCTAACACAACCAACAAAAACTAAAAAATCAAATCCTGAATGCCAATGTAATACCAATGTAATATCAGAATTTAGAACTGGCAGAGATATTTTGGGCATTATTTATGTCATCTTAATTATATTTTGCTGAAAAGAAATGAGACATTTTTGAACATACCTTTTTACAAAAAATCTTTTTTGTGTTTGCTTGAATATATATTTTGGGACAGTTTTTTTAGTACATAGCTCAATACTAGAAATACTTGGAAAAATATGTATACAAGAACAAGTAATTACAAACCATCTTAATCATCCATAGAATGGAATTGGTAAGTGAGTTTTTATTGTCTGCAGATGAAGAAAACCTAGTGTTGATCAGACATTACTTTCATCATCATATTCGCAATGTTTACTCTAGCAGAGAAGGGAAATTTACCCCACAGATGCAATGGGAGCAAAAATTCTGGCTTATAGAAAAAAACTGACCATAAAAAGATGATTGGCAATGCCAAGGAAGAGCAACTTTTGGTTTCCTGATTTTTTTAGACCCATGATTGGGGATAAAAACAATTTACTAAAATAATTTACTCAATAACCATTGAAAAGGAACCAAAAGCATTTCTTCTGTGGTATCTGGCAAGAAGAGTGTATGAGACAAAAGTGTTCAGACAGTAAACTGAGCATTCAGTGGGGCCAAGGCAAAACTCATTAAGTGAACAATAATATAAAATATTAACGTAGAAATTAAAAAGATGCACACATTACAAGGGTTGGTAGAGAAAGTGTTGATTATGCTTTTATGTTGTATTTATCCTCTCGGTATTAACTGTACTATTTGACCCACGCTAGTTATGTCATGGACTCAAATACTCTGGTTAGAATACCCAGAATTTCAGAACGCAGTTTAAAATAACAACTTTCCCTTAAAATATCTAAACTTTAAACACATATTCACTTTTATCATTCCTTTGAGTACATATAAGCATATCATTGTAATGACTATTTGTTCATTTCATGTTCTGTAAAAGCTTAATCCTCATTAGGGTCTCGGATACCTGGAGCCTATCCCGGGGCCAATGGGTGCGAGGCCAAGCCTCACCCTGGGTGGGGCGCCGGCCCACTGCAGGACGCACACAAACACACACACACACCAAATTTTTATGACTAATTTAAATGAAAATGCTTATTTTAACTTTAAGATAATTATCTAAGTGTTGAAATTAAAAAATAATTAGGCCCTCAATGTTTACCCTTAAATTTTGAGAAATCAATAAAAATAAAAATTCCTGAACTATTAGTAAATGTAAATCAGAACTTGGTTTCAGAATCGATATGTCATTTCTATATTTTCTTTGGTTGAGGTAAATGCCAGTTATATCATAAGGTCATCTGACCTTGCTCTGCTGCTTCCTTTACTAAGACGACTTAATGGTCTCGTATCTTCCAGAGTCTCTGTTTTCTCCAATTCCAGTGGTACGAGTGGAACTGTAATGACTTGTTCTAGAACCTCCAGCTCTGGCAAATTAACCTCCAGTTGTGAGCCTTCCATCATTGCATCTTCAGTCTTCTCCAGACTAACTAGACTTGCAGAACTCTTAATTTCTTCAGCATTGCCCATTTCACTGAGAGCCTGTACGTCACCCTTGTCCATGACATCAGCTAAAGCCTCCGATTTGTCATCATTGTGCTCTATGGACTCTGTATTAAAGGAATCTTCTAATTCTGTTGTAGCTGCCACTTCCTCCAAAGTGGGTGCCTCCCCAGCATTGTCCAATATTTCTGACTCTTTGATCTCCTCAGCTACATCTACATCCCCCAGAGATTCTACCTCTTCTAAAGGTTCCTCCTTACATAAGGGTTCTACCTGTCCTGCAGCTTCTTCTTCTTCCAAACCTTCAAATTCTGTCCTGTCTAACTCAACAGGCCAACTTCCACTTTCTCCTGTCTCTTCAGTATCTAACACACACTCTTCTACAACAAGAGGCTCCTCCACTGGAGTTTCCACTGGAGTTTCTACAACTTCATCTACCTCTGTCTCCCCTTCCTCAGGCTTTTGCTCTTCTAATAGCCCACCTTGTTCAGACCCACTCTCCACATTCAGCCTTTCTTCCATCAATGTCTCATTGTCATTGACTTGGCCAGCATTTGGATCCTCATCCTTCTTTTCCATATCAGCAACTGTCAGTGTTTCCTCCAAAGTCCCACTCTCGGATTGTTCTTCTAGTGGTATAACAATCTTAACACTATCCACCTCATCTCCTTCTCTGCACAGCTCTTCTTCTTGTGGTAGCTCAAGCAGGGTCTCTGTGACATCAGTGAAGGAAGGCAACATCTCATCACAAATCACTGTCTCTTCCAGAGGAGGTGCTGTGGGCGCTGCTACCTCCTGCATTCTTTTTTGCTCAACCTCCTGAGAGGGTACAGGGGGCTGGCCGGCCTCCACGTCTACCTCAGCCAGTGGATAGATATGTGTAACCTCATCCTCTTTGGTGTCCTCCTCAAGGGGTCTGTAGCCTTTAGCTTTCTGAATTGGAGGAGTAAGCAGGAATGGCAGGCTCCTCTCAGGAGAACCCAGGTTTTCCACTTGGGCTGCAGCTGGCTGGCGGAACACAAAGCGAGCTTTTTTTATCCCCAAATGCATAATCTCTACGAAGTTGAGAAAGAGAGAGACACAAGCCACTGCCAGCATGAAGATTATGAACACTGTTTTCTCAGTAGGCCGTGATACAAAGCAGTCCACTATGTTAGGACAGGGCCAGCGGCTGCACTTGTACAGTGGCAGGATGCGGAAGCCATACAGAAAATACTGTCCCACCACAAAGCCCACCTCAAACAGTGTCTTGAAGATGATATGACAGATATAGGTCCGGAGCAGGGTGCCCTCGAGGCGAAACTTTTTGCCCCCTTTTGTGCTAGTCTCCTTGGTGGTGCGAACACTTCCTTGGTCTGCTGCCACCAGAAGTCGCTCTTCATTTATTTCCTGCTGGCGGCTAAGCTCTGCTTCTTCACGCTCTTTGCGCTTCTCTTCCATGTGGACATGATGGACAGCATGGCCCACAAACACCAGGGAAGGAGTGGAAACAAATATGATCTGAAGCACCCAAAGGCGGATATGGGAAATAGGGAAGGCCTCATCATAACACACATTTTCACAACCAGGCTGCTTTGTGTTACACACATAGTCGGACTGTTCATCTCCCCAGACAAATTCCGCTGCTGTGCCCAGAATCAGAATGCGGAAGATGAAGAGCACTGTGAGCCAAACACGGCCAATCACAGTGGAATGTTCATTCACTTCCTCTAAAATATTACCTAGGAAACTCCATTCTCCCATGGTGCTCTCTTAGCTCTGTAGAAAGAAGAAAGGAAAATTAAAATTATGAGCAGATGTAATGATAAGGCAAAAGAGCATAAAACGGAGGATTGCTCCAGAGACTATTTAACATGAGCAGTTATAGATCCAAATATGGGTCTACAGTCTCTACAAAATACAGTGTACTTAAAATGTGCTTAACCCCACCTTAATTTACCCCTGAAAATACACCAAACCCCTTCATTTGAATTAAGTGGCCATTAATTAGTGAAACCGACCCCTTAATTTGACCTTAAAATTACGTTTAAGGCATGAGTGTGAAACCCCTTAATCTTAAATTAAGGCGTTAATTCAGGAGGTTCTAGTCCTTAAGGGGCAAATTTTAAAAAGTAATGGGTAAATTTAGTAGTTTTATCCCTTAATCAGCCTTAATACGTGCACTTTTCCCCTTAATTTTTCTTAATTTCCTGTGTGGGAAATTAAGGTCAAATTTAAGTTAATTATAAGGGGTAAAATTAAGGCATTTGGTTTCGTAGTGAGTGTGGCAGCACATCTTGTGATTTTGGCCAGTCTGGAGGTGGTGCAATATGACTTATCATAGATTTAAAATGGGATTTTGTATGTATGTATTTATGTATGTGTGAGTTTTTAAAAAGTAGATGAAGTGTGTAAATAGGCTTTTCTAATTACTTTCTACTTGATACAGTTTCCACTGTCTGGTCTTGGCTACACTGGAATACCTTGTCCAGACTTATGGATAAGATTTTATTAGATATAGTTTATATATGATTTGGCTAGTTAGACCACAAAATAACTAAATATTAACCATATGGCTGAGTGTATTCTATCATTCCTTGCCAGCTGTTTTTCCTTCTTGTTGCAAGTATAATTCATTTAAAAGATTTCCCTTGTGCCCAGAAAAATCATGCACACCCTGAGATGGATTTACGAGCATTTTACAGCATACCACTAAACATTGGACTCTGAAAATTACCCTGGGGTGGGAGGGTTGGATATTGATTGTCAACATTTTGGGGAAATTTTGAAAACAAATTAAAACAAAACAAATGAAATAAGGCTGAACACAGTGATCAACTTTTAGCTTTCATAGTCTACCTGAGTAGGTTTGCTGTGATACCATTCTTGGCCTGTATGGGCAAAGGCAAGATGAACAAAGTTGGACAAAAGACATTTATAGCACTGTCTGGGTGTAAATGCCATAGTTTCATGACCTCTGTAGTGCATTGTGTAATACATGGGGAGCCTTTTGAGATTCAGACTCCAGGTATGCCAGGTATCCTTGTCATGTAACCTGAATGTTTTTCACCCAGAGACAGAAAGAACCTAATACTAAGTAAAACAGTAGAAAAGAGAACAGGACAACCATCAGCTTCATGCTAACAAAATAAAAGGTAGAAATTAGCATCCACTTATAAGCAGTACCATTCTGTCATACATAGGGTTGCCAACCATCCCGTATTGTCCGGGACATCCCGAAATATGAGTGATTTTGATTTGTCCCGTCGGGGCAGCTTCAGTCCTGTATTCCAATCACAGCCTCGTTGGCCAATAATAGACAACCGTAAGGGGCAAAACTCATGCAGACGTTGCTGAGACGCGGTTGTTGGTGTGCGTGTATGTCGCACTGGCCACTAGTGGTGAGCGGTGACAAAATTATAATTATGACTGTGTAGAAAAAACGACTGTGTAGCTAAAAAAAATAGTGGTATGTAGGGTGACCAGGCGTCCTCTTTTTCCCGGACATGTCCTCATTTTGAGACCTGCGTCCGGGCGGAATTTTAGAATCGTCCGGGATTTTGAGCTGCCTAAACATTCGTCGCCCCGAGATGCAGCCGAGATGCGCATAAAACATATCAACACCCCAGGACCACGACTGTGAACCCGAGATGCGCATATCACCCCGGAAACACGGCTGACCCGCCCCTGCAAGAAAGTGTCCCTCATTTGGGGTTGAGAAAGTTGGCAACCCTAGTCATACATGAACACACCGTAGCACACAGTGTGAACTGCATGAAATATTTCCTCTGCATTTACCAAGTGAAGTAGCAGGCAGCCAGGAACACAGCGCCCGGGGAGCAGTGTGTGGGGACAGTATCTTGCTATAGGGAACCTCAGAGGTGCTTAACGGCCTTGGGAACTGAACCCGTGACTTCCTGCTCGCAGGGCGAACACCCTAATTACTAGGCTACCAGCTGCTTATATGACTTATAGTGGTTTTTGCATGGAAGACCAGTTTATAGTGATATGTGGTAGGTGAATGTTCATGAGTTCACAATGCTAATCAGTTTCACAAGCAGATTAGTGCCGTTAAGCATGCTGCAGAGCACGCATGTGTGATAGTGGTGCACATTTAGGCCAAGCCCACAGTGCTCGGCTTTCCATGGAATTGCATTGCACTGTTATCCATTTTAAAGCTAAAATCACAACTATACCAAAAAGCTGCTGCATGGTGAGTTGCACACCTAATAATATAAATAGCTCTGATTTAAGCTTTTACTGGATTTCAAACACAAAACGGAGCCAAAAAGACATCTTCTTTGTCTTAAAGACAGGAGGACTCCGTGGCCACTGAGACCTTATCTGACTCCAATAACGTTCATCATTGTGTGCACAGCAGACATTGCGTATCAGACAGGCCAAACAGTTAATATCTAAGAATGTTTATTAGTCTAGCAAGTTATTCAGCGAGCTCTCCAGCTGCAGTCACTTGCTCTAGGTTAGCTAGCTTGTTACCAAAGTACTCAATCTAGGGTCGATCTTTTTGTTTGTAGGGACTAAATGCTTTGCTGGGACTAAGTACCTGTGGTGAATCACAAGGCAATGTGATTCTGGTTGTGAGACCAGATTTTATGTTAAAACTATTTTAAAACATGGTGTCCAGTACATAGAAACACCACCAAGCACGGTAAATGAGAACTTGCTATGCCAGTGGCAGAGACAAGAGAACATGACAGACAAAAGGGACAGCAAAGGCTGTCAGATTAAGGCTTATATACTCCAGGTTATGATACCAAAATGAATTCCCCAACATAGGAAAAGATGTGAAAGGCAACAAAAGGAAAAAACAAAAAAGGAGGAAAGCAGGGGATGCCTGAACAGGGCACATGGAGCACTCAAGGCTTCCTCTGAGTAGTTTTGGTTTTATTCATTTCTCTCTTTCTTGGAAACCTGAGCAAAGGACCCATGAAAGAAAATCCAGAGAAACCCTATGAGGAATGCTTAAAGGGTCAGTTCAGGCATGACAAAGAAAGCTCAAGGGCAGGGAGACTCAGGAGAAAACTCCAGGGGCTTTACCAAATTGGCAGCTTAGCCTCATATGACGCTCTGAAAAGAGAGCCCAAGACTAAGTGCCCAGAGCACTGTGAGCTTCTCTTAAGTAGAGGGAAGAACTGGTTTATCTGATGCTCTAACCCATCTCATGGATTTCAGCATTAGCACCTGATTTAACCAATTGAGGCACTCATCAGCAGTACTAGGTTTCCATTAAGAGAGGTTTGGAAAGGGTTCATAAATCACATACATACATACATAAAAACTAATATCTGCATTTTTCCAAGTAAACAAATGCTTACTTTCAAAATAAATAAATATAACTGTCTCAGGTACCCGCGCTTTTTGCACAGCACTGTATATGGTTCATAAAATTAGGCCACCCTATATAAAGTATAGCAACACCTTTTTAACCCAGATATGCTGAGGATAAAATGATAAAACTATTTATAAAACTCTGTGAAGGATCTCACTCCTGGGAAACACACAAAAAGGACAAAAGTCACAATTACTTACTACTATGACAGTGGTTGATTTTAAAGTGAATTAAAACCGAACGGGCACCTTGGTCCAATGGCAGCTCTGGAGCAGTTTGGTTCAGTTGCTTGTTCAGCTTCTCCCTGAGGCCACAGGGCTCAAGTGAACTGCTTTTGTCCTGGTTGCTTCAGTGCGAGTCCTTGTCGCCCCACTGAGCAGATGTGAGCGGATGGACTGTGATGGCTGCTTTTCTGCTGGTTGCAGAGCCTAAGCTTCTAGCCAGACACCCTTTATGCATCGGACCATGCATAGTGATACAAGAGACAATAGGATCAACAAACCCACAACCAGAGGGACAGGACCCCTTACCCCACAGATCCGAACCCAGAGATCAAAAACAGGGGCTACATAGAAGATTTACTTCGCTATTGTACGTTATAAAACCAAAGGTAAACCAGAAAAAATACATCTGCATTTTAACAGTAACAATAAATGTAGAGAAAATGAATAGCAAACTAATTGAGCAATTCATGTGGAACATGGAACGATATGGATATTGATATAACTCCTGACTGCCGACAAGCATACAAGCCTTGTAGAAAAAAAGGTTGAGACAGCCATAGGAAATAGCACTCTCCCTCAGGAAAGCAGGGTGTTAGAGGTGAGGTTAATGGTTTGGTGATAAAGGGAAAACGGTGGCATATTTATGACATGTGAAAGGAAGTTCACACATAACACTGCACCACACACACAACTAACACAGCACACAGATATGTTCTAACAATACATGAGTAAAAATCATACTGTACAGCTAAATCATTTGGACAGGCCCTCTACCCTCGCACTAGTAATAAGGCAAACACACCAAAACCTACATGCAATCCACAACGATGAAGACCTGACTGCACTAAGCCAGTTACATTATTTTATAATGGAATCTATTCTCCACAGCTCTATAAAGGACAGTGGCATAGCTGCTGGGAGTTAAGAAGAATAGCTGCAACTGGAAGTTGCTACAGTTTGCCCAAGACTTAATAGCCATAGCAGTTAACTCTAGATAAGATAATAATCAAAAGTATTGTTACCATTTATTACCCAACCTCTTACAACCCAGTACCAATATGGTGAACATAATCAAGGCCATTGCTGAGGCAGCACCAGGATGGGTCAATTCCGAGTGCAGTAAGAAACACTACAAGGTGCAAGCTATATTTAGCATTAAATTCAAACCTCTTTAATTGGGTCCTCTAGACATAACTTTGCTTGGGGCCCCAGAAACCTGTACATAAAAACACACACATTCCCTTGCTTGTTAGTGTTGTGAATATTCTTTGCTAGGACTTTCCATTTGGCATCCACCTCCTGCCTTCCGGCAAGACCCGTTTTGACTGACTGGAGATACACAACCATTGGCATAAGCCTCTCAGATGTGGGAATGGTTTATTTGAAGAAAGGGATTGTTTAGATGTTATCCAAACTTGAATGGCTGAACTACTTGTGAAATATTGTTGTTGGGGAAAACAGTCTGCACTGTGGTTTTAGCAGAGGAGAAAAAAAGCATTGACTGGCAGTCAATGGGCAATGCTTTATGCAAAACAGACAGAACATTTATACCATGTTACACAATTAATTTTCCCTCTGCACAATATCGGCCCATATACACTGAGAGCCCACACTGTATATCAGGACCAAGCATCAGGATACAAGCAACAGCACAACGAATGTAAACAACTTCAAGTAATGTGGACCAGGCATTTCTGAGAGTAAGGCCATCTCTAGTGAGCAGGTTCACATAATGGATCGAAGGTAAGAAAGCTTTCCTTAGACACGGCAGTAACATTTGCCATCTCCTAGTGTGATCCTCCTGAGAACGAATATGTGGCCTTGCTAACGCATCAAATACAGGTAGGCCCAGGCACTAGCAATAAATAAATAAACCCTGCTGGTAGACCACAGAAAATAATTGGGATTATATTCATCATTTGTACAAAGGATTCTTTGAGGGAGGTCATAGAAGAACCATTTGTAATTCCCTAAAGAACTGTTTTTTACAAATGTGAAAATGAATGTAAGATAAGATAAGGTAAACCTTTATTAGTCCCACAAGTGGGAAATTTGCATTACCACGGCAGCAAGTGGACAGTACAAATTGAAGAGCATCAAAAATGAAAAACAATATAATAAAAACTATACCAACAATACCAACAGTATATAAAAAGTACACTATACAAATAACCTAGAAATGGAAATAGTGAAGCATG
>JBBIGA010000002.1:6002456-6015003 GCA_037576975.1 Alestes dentex
TTGAGGGCAAGTCTAAAGTCAAGTCACAAGTCTCTGTTTGTGTGACTTAAGTGCGACTCGAGTCTGAGTCTCAGACTCGAGTTCCCATCTCTGCTATTATAATCGCAAGAAAGTGCAACATAATGCAAATTAAAATGGTACATTGACGTGGTTTTTCTATTTTTGGAATTATTACTTTCTAAATAAACATAAACTAGTTAGGACACTGATGCTCTAAGGCTTAGTTTGATGCTGATCATGATTATGTGTTATTGTAGGCATTTGTGGGAGCAGAAAAGCACCATACATGATGTCGTCAGCACATGCAATGTTAAGCAAAGACTACTATAAGCAAGGCAGCTAGCCAGCCAAAATTGAAACTTTATATATCAAATTAATTTTGGCACCTAATCTAGTAGCACAAGATGACCAAAAAGACACTTAAAGGTATCATTCTTGGTTATTATGATGGCTCCAGTTGTCTTTCAGTCAGGTGTACAATAAAATTAGAACTACAGTCTTAAGTTCTTTTTGTTCCAGTCTGGGTTATTTCTTGTTTTTGGAAATTAAATCAGCAGTCCATACTCAGACTGTACACTTTGATTGAAACAATATTGAATCAACACTGATCTCTGATGTTAAATTTTGATCTTGCTCATTGTATCAACCATTGATTCCACATTGGAAAACTGGAAAGAAATTGAAAAAGCTGATTTTCATCATCCTGCGCTGGTGAGGAAGCAGTCATGGCTAAATCTGTGTCCTCAATTATTTCGGTGTGTGTGCTGCGTCTGCCATGAATTAATCCATGAATGCTGTTGCTTATATAGTTTAGATTCTGGTGCATGTATTGGTAAATCAAAGCTCAAGCTCAAATACCTACTACTGTCACCCATTATGAGGTTTTTGTAACACTCATGATGTTTTTCAATTAAAGCATTTTTCTTCCATGATTTTTACCACATTTGAACCACTGAGATAGTATGAGAGCAACACTGAATGGTGTATAGCACCACTATTTATTATTATTCAGTCAGTCTATCAGTGGCTCAGTAAGAGACAGTTACTCTGGAAGGCTGGTCAGGTGGTTGGTCCAGCTAAAAACATGAAAAATGCATCAGATTTAACATTCAACATATTAACAAGGGGTTAAAACAAAAACCACTATCTGCGACAAAACTTATATAGTCAAGGCTTAGACAATGTTTGTCTTGGCCTCTCATTGTTCATGCCTTTAGGAAAACAGCAGAGTCTTGTGATAAGGTTGAGCTGTCTGGTGAGGTGTCAGGTGCATTGTCTTGGCATTTCTTGGCATAGTAAAATAGCGCTAGTGCAAATGACTGTACACAACTCTCTTTTTCTCTCTCGATCTCTCTCTCTCAATCTCTCTCTATCGATCTCTCTCTCTCTCAATCTCTCTCTCTCTCCATCTCTCTCTCTCTCTCTCTGGGAAAGAGAGCTGGTTCTCCTCTCACACTGGTTCGATTCCTGTGAGAGCCATTTCCTTTAAGTGCCTCATCTGGAGGAAATCATATTGTTTGAGATTGCTTCCTAACAGAAGACGAAAGGGAGGATGGAAAAAAGGAGACAGGAACAAAGAAAGAGTGAGAAAGGCACAGACTGCTTGAGCAGTGAATCAGATGGATATTTCCTGTTTTCTGTATGTGTAATACTCCATTCCCACCAAGAACACTTCAAACATCACACATGCACACACACACACACACACACACACGTACATACACATTTTAATCAAGTTACAACAATGCTGGTAAAACTGATCTATACTCATGAACTTCACAAAATATATTCAACCAGATCCTTAGAATTCTTATCCCTTAGAATTAAGCATTATATATGTTAAGGACATCACAGAATAGATTAATTCAAAAGGGGCTGTGCTTGTAGCTTAATTCCCTTCTATGAACGTTTACTTAGTGAGTAAACTGTTTTGAAAGTTCACCAAAGTTTACAGACCTTTCAGAATAACTCATTTATATGGGCCCTTTAAAACTATACAGTAGATTTACAGGAGTCTGATCACTTTCGCTGCATATTAAATTAATAAAGTGCCTTCCCCATCACTTAATAAGGGACATTCAGATAATTATTCAGACTTTTACTACAATTTTGAATGCAAATTTCCACCACATCAGTAATATCTTTTAGCTGGCACTGAGTGACTGGTACATCCCTCAGCATCAGCCTTTTTCCGTTAACACTCATTTCATTGTGGCAAGGTTAATTAATTCTGATCGTGAAGCAAACTCATTCTGTCATGACTGGGTACTCTGAGCATCTGCACATTCTTCTGCTTCATTCATCTGTTTTACATGGCATTACCATAAGATCTTAATGAAATCTTCAGCCATGTGTAAGTGTGGCAACCTTCGCACCAGTCATTGCTATATGCCATTGTGTTCACAGAGGTAACATATCAACTGTAATAGATATGTAATAGCATTTAATGCATCTTCACTTTTTATCTTCGGCATTTCATCCTTCCATCCTTCAGCCAAACTGTCTTTACAGCAATCAGATCACACCTTTTGGCTCAATACTGCATTGTCAGGGTTGTGGAAGTTCATGTTGTATACAACATACTGGAAGACTGCTGGTTTTGCTGGTCTTTGGTCAAGTTAAAGGGCAATTTTTCAAAATTTGAAGCATGATTCAATGGTTCAGTGGTATCAATCAAATATTCTTCCTGGTCTCAAGAACCAAAGGTTGTGATGGTTAAAATGCAAAAACAGCCATGTTATATAAGACTAGTAGACCAGCACAGTTCTTCTGAGTATTTTTAAGTAATATCGACATTGGTAAAAGAGTGTTAAGTGTGAAAATACTTTTCTTTCAGGACTATTGTGCATCATATTGATCTTAACTAAAATGTTTTAGGCCAAAGCCTTCTCAAAACTATCATAAAGCAATGTTTAGACATTAGGAAACATATTTGCTACCACTTCATGTGGTATCTTTCTATGTTGTAGCTTTTAGAGCCATTAAAGACATCTGGTTCCTATCAACACCACTATGAAAAACTATAACTTGTGCACTTCACTAGAATGACAAATCTAGCATCAAAATACTCTGACTGACTTCATGAACATCTTAACACTATAGTTGTGCAGAAATGTAGAAATATATGTTGGATTCCCCTTTAAATGAAGTGCCGCTTTAGGCTCTCTCTGGTCAGATTCCCTATTTGGCCTTGGGTAAAGCCAGTGTGGGTAAAACATGGGTTGTATGTCACATGGCAGTCTAGAGCACTCAGGTTTACTGATGGGATAATAAAACCTTTAAAGGCATTACAGCAATCAGAATGACAACTTTTTATAAATAGCTACATATTCCAGTCTTCTTCCTCGTGAACATTAACTACTGTTTAACTTCCTTTGCTTTTTTATGAGGATGCCTAAAACGAAGCTATTTATATCTGGTGGCATTTAATGTTTCACTTTTATTCACTCTGTTATCTCACAGATTAGCAGCTCCTATATGGGATTATAAGAGAAAGGTTTTAAAGACCTTGGGGAATGTGAGGAATCTGGAATTAATTATTTCAGATATACTCCATCACAGCTGAAGGGGTGTCTAGGAGGGTGTGAGGCATTTTTGAAAAGAAGGCAAACCTCACTGACGTCATTTCTGGGCAGTTTTAAATTCTGAACAGTCCAAATGACCACATCTCTTCAAATTACACCTTAATAACTCTTGCAGGCTTTAAAGGAACACTCAAGTGTTCTTCTGCCTCATCTGAGTGCAGTCACTAATAATTTTAATGTGTTTCTCTGAAATTAGTAAAAGAGCAGAAAACCTGCTGACTCAAAACACACTTATAATAGAAGTCTATAGGAAGTTGTTGAATTCCATCAATCATTCATTCATTAATTCATTAATTCATTATCTTACCAGCTTATCTGTCTATAAATGTTTTGTCATTTACTTTTGTTTAATTTGTTCATTTAGAGATAGAATTACTTTTATGTTACCAGTGTAGTAATGTGATGGAGTTGATTATAAGGGATACCGGAAAAAGTGTTCAAAAGTTGCATAAAACTTCCTAACAGCAGTTCTCAAGCACCTGTCATCCTGTGACCTACATTATTAGTGTGTACCAACTGTACTGCTGAATCGTCACATATGATGCATTTACTTGCAGAATTTAGCAAGTGTCCTTTGGCTTCTATTATGTGTGAGTTTTGAGTCAATTCTTCAGGGAAACTCATCAAACTTTTCATCCCTGGTAGCTGAGAGTATAATACAGATGTGGCAGCTAGACTCTAGGTTGAAAAACTCGGGAATAATCTTTTAATAGCCTTGATTTTGATGGAGCAACTAACTGTAGTCTATTATATTCTCATGTTGAGCACAAATGAAAGGCAGTATTTATGCATTCGCCACAAGATAACTTTCACAAATGGAAAAAATGTGGCTTGGAGAATGCTGAAATGTGTATCTCCAATGCCCCTCACTGTGTAAACACTGATCTCATATTTCCCAGATACCATGCAGTTTCTCAGGCCGTTACACATAGCTAGGGTTCACAAGTTTGTTTACATGAGTTGGTTCAAGTGAGATATTTCCCTTAAAGCAAGGAGCACAGACATATATCCACTCATTGTTTTTGCAGCTCAGTGTGGATCTGGTCTGTGCTATTTTATTGGAAATCCCGTTCTCAGACATACACAAACTGAAAAAGAAAAATATAAAGGCGGGCACACACATCATGTGGTAGAGGGGACAGCTGCAAGTGTTCATGGTCTCTGGGATTGGATGGGTCAGACAAAGGGGCATTTCCCAGGCCCCTGGCATCACCCTGTCATACCATGCCCCTATCCTACCAAGGCCACATCAGCCAACCCCCAACGACCCTGAAACTAGGCAAAGCCACAGCAGGATTAGAAACACTCATCACTGCGTGCATTTACTGCCATCCATCCTCTCTCACATGGACACATACGTACATGGTCCGCAAAAATAACAGCATGATCTGACAGGTGGGACCTGACAGGTGGCACAAGCACACCCTTTTCAATCAAACAATCCAGGGCTGGTTCTGTGTCAATACCATGAAAGCTGTGGGACTTTTTGAAAGAAATACAGCTCTGGAAAAAAATAAGAAACCACTGCAAAAATGTTTCAGTTTCTCGGGTTTTAACTTTTATAGGTACAAGTATTGAACTGAACAGCTTTGCCTTAGTTTTTAAGAACTGCTGACAATATTTCTCCTAATTACCAAATAAAAATATTGCCCTTTAAAGCATCATTTTAGAGGAAATGACAAAACATCAAAATATGAGAAATGATAGTGTTTACAGAATTTGAAAAATTAAAAAAAAAAAAATCTCTTGTTCACTCTTAAACAAAATGGCAATAATATGAGAGGAGAGTGTTGATTACAGCAGTGGTTTTATACTTTTCCTCATTAAATAAGATGTGATTCAGGTGATCACTAATCAGTCCCTCATAAAGCAGAATGAGGTGCTTGTGTAGGAATTTAACAGACACTGGCTTGGAATGGTTGTCACTCATAGAGATGCTTATTTAAAAATAAATTGCAGTGGTCTCTTATTTTTTCCAGAGCTGTATATCTCCCATAATAATAACAAATAATAATAATAATGATAATAATTATAAAAATAAGGAGAAGAAGTAGAAGAAGAAAAAAAGAAGAAGAAGAGTATACCATCGGATAACAGCAGTGTTTCAAAGTGTAAATTGTCCATTTTTGACAAACGTGAAAACACCACAGCACACAGTGTTAAAACTGTGTTAAAAGTGTTATCTGAATTTCACCCATACACCTGAGTGAAGCAGTGGTCTGCCAGCAATGCAGCACCCGGGAAGCAGTGTGTGGGGACGGCTTCTTGCTTACGGGTACTTCAGTGGTGGCACTGGCAGTCCTGGGATTGGAACCCACGACCTTCCAATCACAGGGGCAACTCCCTAACCTCCATGCCACCAGCTGCCCCCTAATCTCTTATAAAAGGCCTTTAAAATAAATAGTAAGTAATGAAAATAACAAAACTGAAGTAGAATACATGACAATAATTACATTGAAACACTGAAATTAAAGAGGCACTTTTAGGGGAACAGGAACCTAATGCAAAGGAGATTATTGAAACACAAGAAACAACTTGAGTTTATTTAGGTTTGCTTCTCTTCCACACACATGCAAAAAACGGAGCATTAGTGCCACCTGCAGATCGAATTCAACATAAAAGAGAGCAAGAACGCATGGCAGCCCCACTTCAAGATAGAAGAAGTTCCCCTCTCAGTAATCACATTCATTAAAAGCATACAAGTAACACAACTACAGAACCCCGTCTGAAGAACGTATCTGAATAGGCTCATGAGCATTTTGGACTTTTGTTGGCTCTTTGTACAAAACAGGAATCAGGAACAGAAATTCAGGCTTTTCTACTCTTGTTTGGTCTCCAACTCCTTTATTCCTCTAATCACTGTAGAGAGAGAAATATAACCAACTCACACTAACTCCCACACAAACAAACACATGAGATGTGAGTTTTGGACTGGAGTGCCACTTTAAAAATAAGAGTTCCATGTGGAACTAAAAATATTTCCTGAAAGCGTTTTGATTCTCTTGAGACCCAAGAATTGTTTTGTGTACCAGAAAGAAGGTTTAAGATTCTTCAAAGAGCTCTACATTATTATTCATAGCACTTTCCTTAGAAGGTCTCTCCTTAGCAGAATCTTTATGGATGTGTAGATAAAGATATGTAGATCTGGGCGGTCCACTCTTATCTGCAAAGGGCTGGTGTGGCTGCAGGATCACCTGATTTAAACTGAGCTCCTTCTTTGTTGCACTGTAAATTCAAGTTTAACATGCTCATGCTAAACTTGAATCAATGAAGTTAATAAAATTAAGCTTTGTTTAAGTAATTCAAACTTAATTCTATTAAGTAACTTTATTAGTGCATTTACTGGTTCAAGACACTGAGTATACTTGATTTTTTTTAAGTTAAACATTTTAAGCTTATAAATGTACAGAGTGGAATAATGAAGTTACACTAACCCTTTACCCTAAGACTGGGTCCCTTGGCCTGATTGGTTGCTCCAAGTAACCAGATTAAATATTGAGCAGCACCAAAACTATTTATTGTCCTTCCGAATTCAAAATGTTAAAAAGTTCAGGGTCATCAGAAATTCTAGGTTTATTAATTAGGTTAACTATTACTTTTTTTATTTACATTTCTACACAGTGAAATTTCTTTCACAAGCCTACACAGTGTTAGCAACTTATACTGTAATGCAAGCGTGTAAATAGTATCAGTGCTTTTCTGTCTAGCTAGATAGAGATTTACAAAAACTGGCACAACTACTCCTATATCTGCCAATCAAGGGAAGATATCTAAACCAGGTTGATGCACTAATGTATTACACTTGTACAATTTCTGCTTTCTTTCACTCTTGATGCACTTCAATTTCGTTTTTTATATGTAATTTTTGCTTGAAGAGCTGCTTATCAGACTTTTAGCATCCTCATTACTATCCCTTTCCGTGTGTGTGTTTGTGTGTGTGTGTGTGTATATATATATATGTGTGTGTGTATCTGTGTGTGTGTGTGTGTGTGTGTGTGTGTGTGTGTGTGTGTGTGTGAATGACATTGGATTGTACTTAACATGAACAAGGACATGAATTAGCAGAGTAAAATGGTTTCTTCATTAAAAGAAACATTTTCTTCCTACTTCTCTCAACATGCAGTCAGAGGTCGTGGGTGAGTGAGTAAGGAGTCATGGGGGATTGGAGTCTTCTGGGAAATTTCCTGGAGGAGGTGCAGGAGCACTCCACTTCAGTGGGAAAAGTGTGGCTCACTGTGCTCTTCATCTTCCGCATTCTGGTGCTGGGCACTGCCGCAGAGTCATCGTGGGGCGATGAACAGTCTGATTTCATGTGTGACACACTACAGCCTGGTTGCACCAACGTGTGCTACGACCATGCCTTCCCCATTGCCCACATTCGCTACTGGGTTCTGCAGATAGTCTTTGTCTCCACACCCTCGCTCATCTACATGGGCCACGCAATGCACACAGTGCGCATGGAGGAGAAACGCCGCCAGAGGGAGAAGGAGGGACGTGAGACAGAAGAGCAAAGAGGAGAAGCAGGTTTGCACTTAAGATTCAAAAAAGCTGTGAAACACTTTAAAACTTAATAAAGAACAGAATTAAAAATTTAACAACGTTAAAAATATAAGCCAATGAAATGCTGGGCTAATATCCAGTCAGCTCTGTGCTACTGTGCAGTTTAAATTTGACAGTGTGGAATCATTGGCTCTGGGTCCTCCTTGTGTAAAATTTGTATTTGTTAAATGTGTACAAATTACTGTAATTGGCCACAGTTCAAGAAATACTGACATTATTATAATACCAGCATCATGCTTAGAAACACATTTTATGATGTACTCATTTGACATAATGCATATATTTAACTTCAAACATATCTTCATACAATTCACTCCTAGGAGCAGGTGTGAAGGACTACATGGAGGAGAAGGAGAAAGGCTCAGAAATACCGGCCAAGATCCGCCTGAGGGGGGCCCTGCTGCAGACGTATGTACTGAGTATCCTGATTCGTTTGGTCATGGAGGTGACCTTCATTGTAATCCAGTACATGTTATACGGGGTCTTTCTGGATGCCCTGTATCCCTGCAAAGCCTCGCCTTGCCCCAACCTCGTCAACTGCTACATGTCGCGGCCAACAGAGAAGAACGTCTTCATTGTGTTCATGTTGGTGGTGGCAGCCGTGTCCCTGTTCCTCAGTGTTCTGGAGCTCTACCACCTGGGATGGAAGCAGTGCAAGCACTGCTTTAGGAAGTATGCTGAAAGCCACGCTGCCAAGAGCAATGGCGTTGCCAAAGACAAAAGTGGCAAGGCTGTTTCTACAGCAACAACAACCATGGCAGCCATCAGCATGGACCTTCCAGATTCCCCTCAGTCTCGTCCTTCCCAAACCTGCACCCCGCCTCCAGACTTCAACCAGTGCCTCGCTGCCTCAGGACAAGGGCCCACGTCACCTCAGCATCTTCATCACCATCATCATCTTCACCCCATCCACTCCAGCTACCAGCCGTTCACCAACCACTTGGCCCTCCAGCAGAACTCCGTCAACCTCGCCACCGAGCGCCATCACTGTAGCCATGACAACCTCGAGGCAGGTGAGGACTTTCTGCGGATGAACTACGGGCATCCATCGGCCGTGGGGCCCTGCGGCCGGGGGCCTGCTGAAGCGTCGCCCAGTGCTCCGTCTACACCCACGTCCATCGGCAGCTTCGTCAGAGACAAGCGGCGCCTCAGCAAGACCAGCGGCACCAGCAGCAACAGAGTCAGGCCAGACGACCTGGCTGTGTGAGCCAGAAAGGAGACCCTGGTGTCCGGAGGCATGTGCGGATTTGTGTGCGGCTGTTTGAGTGTATATGTGAGTCATTGTTGGTACTAGCAATCGATCGAGATTTCTAGAAATGTTCTTTAAAAATGCATAAAGAGTGTCTTAAGCGAGGAGAGCGATGAGGGAGGACAAAGAGAATCTGTATCAGAGCACCTTATTTGGTTTCATTGAAACTGTCAGACTGGGTTAAAGGTGGGTCAGTGACAGGGTTTGAGCTAGAGATTGCAAAAGAGTATGGTTGAATGAATGACTGGATGGATGTATGCATAGGTGGATGAAGTTTTGAGAGGAGGGAAAACAGGAAATAACACTGAGTTAATATATTATTTTAAACAATTATTAGTAATACAATATTATTACTATATATGAGCGTTTTTCAGTACACTGAATACTGACGCCTTGGAAAAAAAAACACTGATGCACATCGCAACTTTATTCCCTGTGAAACGTGAATAGTGAGTACAACTGCATCATTAACCAGAAAAGTGGACTCAAGTCAGATTTAAGTTGAGAATTTGATGAATTTGATGAATTCATGCGACTGGATTTGACTTGACTGCCAATAACACAGACTTTGTCTCAGACTTGACCATTGTCAAAATGGATGGAAAGTTGGAATGGGTGCACAAAGGGATCAAAACGTGCTTCCAAAAATGAAAAGTCAATTACTGGATCTACATCAGCAGTTTTTAAAGTAATACTCACTTTTGTTTCTTCCATTCTATTATTATTATTATTATTATTATTATTATTATTATTATTACATTACTGTATTACTGGTACCATATTTTGGTATTATATGTTAAAATGGAGCCAGAAAGGAGATCCTTGTGCTGAAAAATGCAAGCTGGATTGTTTAGGATGCAAAAATAGAACTCAAATTCAGCGATAACTGTGTTGACTAGAAACTACATCAGCATAAACGCCAGACCATGTGTGAACATATTAGCCCAAAGAGCTCCACCCCTTGATGTCAACAAGATACTTTGATTTAAGCAACACTGTGAAAAGCGTACCTCAGACCCTTGGTGTGAGTGACTAGTAATTATTCAGGGTCATGGGTGCCAGTGCTATTGTGAATGCCAAAGAGGTGAGAACATGCTCCTTGCAGAGATGATATCTGGCTTGCTCAGACAAACACATTTCCTGTGGAGACAAATCATTTCAGAGAGTTCGCTTGCGAAATCTGGCAGATGTGACAACGGCTATTCAGTAAAAAGGACAGATGACACAGTTCTTGAAAAGCCAAACGAAGACAACTTTTCACTTTCATAGCCATTGATTTGCCAGAAGAATGTCCATGCCTTACCACACACCTCACAGATTTAATGCCTAAGCATGCCAGTCTTACAGTATATACAAAAAACACATCAATGCATAAATTCAAAGCAGCACATCATACAGCTCCGGAAAAAAAATAAGAGACCACTGCAAAAATGTTCTTTTATCTTTTATAGGTGCAAGTACTGAACTGAACGGCTTTGCCTTAGTTTTTAAGAACTGCTGACAATATTTCTAGTAGTAATTTAATAGTAAAAATATTGTTTTTAAAGCATAAAGAGAAGTGATGCAGTGTTTACGGAACTTGAATAATTAGAGAAAACAAATCTCTTGTTCACTCTTAAACAAAATGGCAATAATTACCTTTGACGAACTTCTAGTAGTGTTTTACCATCCACACACACACATTGCGAGAGGAGAGTGTTGATTTCAGTTGTGTTTTTCTACTTTTCCTCATTAAATAAGATTTGATTCAGGTGATCACTAATCAGTACCTCATGTTGCAGAATGAGGTGCTTGTGTAGGAATTTAACAGACACTGGCATAGAATGGTTGTCATTCATAGAGATGATGATTTAAAAATAAATTGCAGTGGGCTCTTATTTTTTTCCAGAGCTGTAGATTTGGTGCCTCCTGGTCATGTGAAGCACCAGCACATGCTTCCAGACAGTCACATCACTATGTCTGAACTGCCAAATCACACCTGCCAATTCTGCTATCTTTGCTAAAAGATGTCTGTGTTGGCTAGTATCGCCCTGAGTGATGGGGTGAGGGGGGGCATCCTACCCATCCAAAGAGCAAACCCAGTTGTGCTCTCCTCAGCCACGGATGGCTGTGGCATCGCCAGGGATGAAACTTGCAAGCTCCCAATTATAGGTTCATTGCTTACACTGCAATTTCATTCTCAATAAATAAATCATACATAACAAGTACAGTTTTCATTGAATTGTGCCAGACACAGTTAAACCCCACTTCAATCCAGGTTTCATATTTAGACTTGTTTAAACTTATAGAAAAGTCAAGCTGTGAGTCCTAGTCATGGACTGAAGTGTGTGAAGTAATCTTCTATAAATGTGCAATGTTAAGGATCTTCAGGATTGCTAGAATTAACAGCAGACAAATGGAGATCAAAGAAACCAAACTGAGGATGAAAGTGCCTTCAGTCCTGCATCGGTCCTCCTCCAACTCTCACATGACGATTTTACGATGAAAAACTTCATCCGAAAAGCATGGAACTGACACACATCACACTAAAACACTATAACTGCTACTCTTCTGTATTTTTAGACGTTTAGATTGTGTTGCAGAAACCTGGATTTTACTTGCATATGTGTGTGTGTGTGTGCAAATCTAAAGACGTGTACTGAAAAGAATTTCAGCAGCCTTATGTCAGTCCAGCGAGGGAATGGTTATCCAAAATGTGACAATCAACACACTATTACATGCAGTTATAAGTTGAAGAGTATAAAATCTATATTTTTGTTCAGAGTTTGGTTTTAATTCATGTAAAGCACAATGTGTTCATTACTTTCGCTTTTCAGAAGACACAATGTTTTGACGTATTCAGTCATTTGGCTCATTTATACACATTACTGCAACCTGTCATTTTTCTTCACAGTTGAGGCTACTGCTGTATTTTCATCCAAAATAAAACATTACTGCCACTGGTCATACAGATTTGTTGTCATGTGGACTGTTTTTCTATAAGGCATAAGGCATCACAAAAATGCTTTTATAAACTCCTGTACTATATACTATTTATCTATATACTATATACTATATATCAAACCCTTATTCTCTGTCTCTCTGTCTCTCTCTATCTCTCTCTATATCTCTCTCTCTCTCTCTCTCTATCTTTCTCTCTCTCTCTCTCTCTCCC
>JBBIGA010000002.1:6098604-6108833 GCA_037576975.1 Alestes dentex
CTCTCTCTCTCTCTCTCTCTCTCTCTCTCTCTCTCTCTCGCACACACACACACACACACACACACACACACACACACCCACACGCACCCTATGTTGTGCCGGCCCAGAATCAGGACTGCTTCTGCCCCAGCTTGCATGCAGATGTGCAGGCCTGTGCCCCGCTGCCCTGAGACACCCGCAGCTCCCTGACACACACACACACACGCACACACACAACTTACAGGTCACATACAATTCACTTTCCCTCCCAGCACTGTTTCTGGTTTCACCAGCCTCCAGCCTGGATGCAGGACTGTTGTACAGGCTCTCGCCAAGCTCTCACAGATGTTAAGGCACGGATGTCCAGTCTAATCATAAGGGCTGGTGTGGCTGCAGGTTTTGACTAAAACAAAAGAAGCTGTTCAAAGACCCCTTTAACTGCAATAAAATGTGGGGCCTGCTTTATTGCTTTTATGAAACAGCAATAAAAGACACAAAAAAGCTCAATGAATAGTTTATTGAACAAATCTTCCTCCAAGCAATTCATAATGTGTTCTTCTAAAAAAACTGGCACCTAAATTTGCAATTAAGTTCAAGGATCATTTTGATTGTATCCATATATCTGGTTTTATAGCAATTTCTTAATTGAAAATATGTATGGCGGTTCTGTCTTATGGACAGTGGTAAACTGGACACTGTTTCATGTTGCCAGATGATCCATCCAGATTCTTCCACTGTCTGAGGTCCTTTATCCAGCCGTTGTGTGTCCTGCAAATTCCTGGCTTTGTGCAATGACACAAATTCTGCCTGTAACATTGGACAAATTACTCGCTAGTCCTTTCAACATGGTTTATGATTTTAGCTGTGACCTAACATAATGGTGAGTGAAATTAAGCTGTGTAGCATGAGGTCTACTTTCAGTCAGTGCATCAGGCTTTTAAACAGCATGTATTTGATCAATTAGGAACCACTGGAGATGCGATTTGATTAGTGCCCTTTAAAAGAATGGAGATTCCACTATAGATCTTTGGAGGTTCATTCTAAAATTAGGATTCTCTTAGAAACCACTCGTACTTCAAATGTGTCTTCAGTCTCTTAAAGAGTCACTTGGAGGGTTCTGTAAATGTGACAGTCTGAAGAACGACTCTAGGATCTCTTGTTTTTAGAGTGTGTCTGTACAGGTACCAGTTTAAAATGACCCGGTCTCACGAGTTTTCGTGAAGCCATTACGATATACAATCTATTCAAAAATGTGCTGCGACCACGCTTTAGGCCTTTTTTTGTGCTAGGACAACACTTCACTACCCTGTGTATTTTAATGCACAGTGCGTATTTGAATAGATTTTATATCATGATGGCTTCACGAAAAGTTGTGAGACCGGGTAGGTTTAAAATGATGTAACAAGCCCATCATTCAGCAGGAGATAATGACTCCACACTGCTCAGCCTCACAGCTGTGCATGTGAAAGGTCATGTGAGTAAGGGGATTTAGAGCGAGGAGAGGTATTTGACTGACATTTTGTAGAAGAATTCCCAAAAGGCTTGCTAAAGTAAATGTAGACATGCTCAGATGTTTCTGAGTCTCTGCTCAGTGTGAATAGAGTGCTTTCTGATCATTTTCACCTGGGTTACTTGATTCATGTTGACCAGCCAGACAATAGGAAAGTCTGAACATGCCTTTGTTCTCCTCAGAATAATTCATTATTTGTTTCTTAGAGATTTGCTTGTTGTCCTGTTCACGGTGGGTGACCAGGTCTAGCTGTATTAGCGACTGTTCCACGGGAGGAAGACTTCATAGGATTGGGCATATCTACTATTACTTCTGTGTGAAATGTACAACCTGGAAGTGAAGTTAAGTAAAGAGACTTGTATCGTGTAGTGTCTGTAAAGATCGTTAGCACTTGAGTAGCACTGAGGAGGCAAATAGATTTACATACGTACATACATATAGATATGGCCTCTATAGACACACATATCACATGTACAGGCCCAATTACTTTGATGACACCATAGAATCAGTAAATTCAAAAGGGTCTGTTTTTGCAGCTTACTTTATGGACTGTATGGACTGGGAGTGCAACAGTGTTTAATATCAAACTTTTGCTAGAAATATCATGATATGGGTGCAGTCTTAATAGATTTGTACTTCTGTTTTATTAACATTTTCTTTCTGAGTCAAACGAGAATTTTCCAGCTGAAAAATTCACATTTAGTTCCTAATTGTTTTCTGTGTTTAATTTGATTGGGTTCTGTTGGTTCAGCAGTTGGCCCACTTTGTGTTGCTCAGAGAGTAACAGCATTTTCACTTCTGGATGGTTTTCATATTTATAAAGCTGTTCTCTCTACCTCCTCAGTGCAGGCGTACCTGTTTCATCGCTTTTATTTGTGGAAGAGGGTGGAGGTGTTTAGTGCCCTGATCTGATCAGCCTCGCAGGCTCTGCTCACAGAGTGCAAAAGCATGTCGGCCCAACACCGCTGTTTACCACCCAGACCAGGAGCAGCATCGCAACTAATAAATAATACACGGCAACAGACGTGTAGGGGGCGGGTGCAGGGGTGTGGGCTGTGGTGGGGATTAACTTGTGTGTTTATGTGTATGTGCAAATAAGAGGATGGAAATGGGCTGTTCTTCAAATGCTGGGATTCAAAAAGTGGTCCTCAGACCCATTATTCCATCATTCCATCGTTCATTTCTTCTTTTTTGATGTTTATAAGCTCTTTATAAGAACCTAAGAAGTGAATTTGACAAATGGAGGTCATTTCACTACTGTAACATCAGCCAGGAAACCAAAGTTGGGGTCTGAAGTTTGTTTTACTTGTGCTGCAGATAAAGCAGAGAAAAATGGTCAGTGCAACATATGCAACATATGCTTATGGGCAATAACGTACTGTATATATGGTGCAATATTTTAATTTCTGCTAAACTAAGTTTCCCACTCACATTACTGTTATGCTGCTACATTGTCTATTTGTTGTTTACTTACTGCAGTGTTCTGTCATCCCTGGAACTCTGTTTAATGCTGGTAACTATGCAGTAATCAGACCTGTGCAATGCATATCACTCCAGAAGGTTTTACATAATGTCCACACTTACTGTCTATTTACTGTCTGTCTGTTGTCCTCTGTTTGTTGTAACCTGCACTATGTTGAATGTTGTATGTTGCTGTATGTTGCACTGTGGTCCATGGAGAAACGTCTCATCTCACTTTATACATGTATACAGCTGCCTATGACAATAAAGTTACCTTGAACCTTGAATTTTGAACCTAAAGTTTGCATACAGAACATTGGTCAACTGTTAATTGGTGGGGCTGCACATTTGAGCTTGTACAGCATAATGCAGTGTTACCCCTTTATTCTGTTATATCTGACACTACAGCAATGTCTGCAATTAATAACAGATTGTGAAAAAAATACAAATTTGGCAAAATGTCCCAAAAACTCCCTGCTAATACTGTTGTATAGATGACATCACCATCACACACCCCCAAAGGTGCTGCACATGAGTAGCACTATCAAATCCCAATGTAGTGATAGGAAATCCCACTGATTTTAGATATGACAGCCACAGTTTGGAAGAAAAACTATGGAAAAACAGAAACACACCCCCTGTGGCAGTACTTTGTGGAACCACCTTTTGCTATAACTACAGCCTTGAGTCTGTGAGGATGCTTCTCTACCAACTCTGCACATCTAGACTGTGTAATATTTGCTCACTCTTCTTCACAGAACTGTTCAAGCTTCGTCAAATTGAATGGTAACTTTTGGTGGACTGTCATTCCTCAGATTTTCAGTTGGGTTTAAGTCTGGGATCTGACTGGGCCATACAAAGGCTTTTACTCTTTTCTCCTTCAGCCACTGTATGGTCAGTTTTTCTGTGTGCTTTGGAAAGAAGATTTTCATTGACAACTTTCTGTCAGAGGGCTGCTGGTTTTCCTTAAGAATTTGATACTTTGTTCAATCAATTTTTCCTTCTCTACCGATGAGTGCCCCAGTTCCTGCGGCAGAGAAACGCCTCCATGATTTACCGTAGGTGTGTTGTAATTTGGATGGTGAGCTGTACTGGCTTTCCACCAAATGTATTGTTTGGTATTGAGGCCGCATATTTCGATTTTGGTAACCATAGCACTTTTTTCCTTTTGGTTCAGAATCTTCAAGGTGCATTTTGACCATCATTTCGTTCATCTGGTTGTTATAAATTACATTTACACTGAGCAAATACAGCAGGGAAATTGTTTTTGTGTGTGTACCTGCAATTCAGCCTGCAAAGCAACAAAATGTTATCTTAGGCTTGTGGTAGCGTATTCATGACCATTTTACAGAATTTAGAGACAGCAAACTCTTTAGATGTCTAGTTCCTATCACCCCTACTATGAACAAGTCTACCAGCAAGTTTCTCTACAATGAAGCAACTCTCAGTGACCATTTACAGCTTAACAATTTCATTATGGAGAATTAAAAAAAAAAGTGGAAATCCCCTTTTGAATTACCTCACCAAAGAGAGTCATCTCTGTCCCTCGCTTGGTGTATTGAAACACTGTGAACCATGAAATTCATTTTGTCAGAGGTGTGAGTAGCAATGCACCAATTTGCTTTCATGATGGTCAATTGTATTTTAATCCTCACAGTTAAATGGCTCACCAAATATTCTGCCATTATATCGTAGTCATATCAGCTGTACTTGTTTTGTCACAAAACTATTGTTATCAGCATAGTTTTGACTTTGCGTGATTTTTTTCTGATTGTTGTGTTTCGTCTTTTTATCTATTTTTGTGGCAAAATGGTTCTTCAAAACATGAATGCAACCATCAGAGGGCTTATACCTGTGGTTTATACCTGTGGTTTATATAATTTTATAAATTATGTTGCTGATGAGTAGCTAAAGATTATTGTGCAAAGCATCACACTGGCCTCACACTATGACAAGATTGTACTTTTTCAGGAGTAAACATTGTTTAACAAGCTTTTATTTATGGACAATGGGCAAACATATAGCTTTACTAAAGACAGCAGTAGAACTTTTGTCTGTATTTATTGCCCATACTTTTGTGCATATGAGCCTCAGCCATTGTTTGGCCAGAATCAAAACACTGTAGTGGAGTTATGTTTTCTGTGTTGAACAGTCAACTATACAACATTGTTATGACAAAAAAAAGTCATATTAATAAAGTTGTGGTAAAAACATTGTGAGTAGAATGGGAATTTACCTTCTAAAGCCTTGAAAATGCACACTAATATCTGTTTACATTCTCTGTGATTTATATACATCTGTTAAAGGCTTTGTATGTGGGCTTAAGTGACTTTTGTTCGGTGAATGCACCTTTTTTTCCCTAGTAAGTGTGATCTGATAATTAAACTGAAGGGGGAAAAAACAAGTTGTTGTTGATAATATTTTGTTCAGCACGGAATCATTTTATACATTCAATATCTTACATGCCTTGGTCTTCTACAAAGAGGGCATATATGCACTCAACAGAGAGAACAAAGAGTTAACAGAGTGCCATTAGGGAGTGTGTGAGGAAGAGAAGCGGATGAAAAACTCGCCACGATCTGCTTTATTGTTGGCTTTAATTAAATTTTCAGCTCTAATTACAATTAAGCCACTTAGTATGTATAATAATGTTTGCATCACGGAGCAGCACAGATGCAGTCCATCAGTGCAATTAAATATTAAGCGGGCAGAGGCAGTGTTAATAGTGAAGGCTCGCTGCGCGCGCGGCCGCTGGGAGACCACCCGGCACCCCTCTCTCTGACCTATATTCATCCCAACTTCCACGGCAAAAAGGCATTACACACGGCCAAACAGCCCAGGAGACCTGAAAAGTATTTCTGAGCTGTGAATCGTTAGTCTAATGCAAAATTAGTGTTGTGTCGCCAAATTATTCATGACCCAAGAACGAGTGCATTTTAAACCCAAATGATAAATTACTTGATTCACCTCTCTTCCCTCTCCTCCGCTTTTTCCCCTCCACTGTGTGTGTTGATGTTCTTTCCTCTCTCTTTCAACCACGAATCCTCACTTATCAAGGTGCCTCTGCATTATTTAGCGCATCGGCGCCTGCAAGAACATCAGTAAATAGGACTTTAGCTACTCGGGCTGTGTCAGGCTGTTCGGCTGCGTGTGTTGGGTCTTTTCTGTAGGGCCGCTCTCATGCTTGTGTGTCACAACTCAGTCAGTTCACTGAATGCAGCTTTAAACGTTTTGTAGGCGGCTGAGATTTGTAATGCTGGATGTCTTAAAATGAACGGGTTTCACTTAAGCAGATTATGATCACAGTAGATGCTGCAATTCAACGGATCAAGCTTGTAGTAAGTCAGACGCATTTTCTGTGGAAACTGGTGGATCGCTTAGTCAGCCAACTTCCATTATTTGCATGAAACTGTATTTCTTTTTGTCTTTTCATTCGTTTTATAAGCAAAACTTTGTCAGAATTCACCTAAAAAAGCCTATTCAGGGGGTATTGACAACTTTATACCTTTTGAGGCATCGCTGTTATCAGGATATTAAATTGGTAGAGACTTAGCTCGAGCATCAATTTGTTTTGATGCTAAATTGTTGTTGATGGAGGTGATGTGGACGTCTAGGGGTAGATTTAGATTTACAGATCAGTAATGATATGATAATTATTAGAATGACACAAGAACAGATCCAGGTTTATTTGAGATTTGGGATTGTTCATTACACATTTGGGGGGGTGCCCAGGCCTAACCTTACCCTTTACTTTGAGGCAAATATTTGATATGTGTGATAAATTTGGAGATGCATTAGCCTTGTTGCTCGAGTGAAGAACTAAAGAAGCCAACTCTGGACAAACCCTGTCGCCTGATTTTGTACATGTTAGAGAGCACATGTTAAGTCTATCCCAAAATGCCTTGTTTCACCTTAGTTATGCTTAGTAATACTGGGGATGCTGCAATTTAACTGAGTGAAGGGTATTAGCTGGTGACAAAGATCGTTTTATTCTTTTGCCATTTGGATACCACAATGACTGGATGTTCTGCTCCACTCTACCTCTTTCAAGCGTATACTATAGGGCTTTAAAATTTAGAGACTGGAGGGCATCTCACACTTAACATCAGTCCATAAAACTGTAATACATCTCCGCTAAACATATTAGCAGCTGACTAGCATACTAGCATCCACATAGCTAGTAGAGTAGGCAAAATCAAGAAAAGGAAAGGAAGTCTTATTTAGCTTGGCTTTATTTTTAAGTTTCTTCCCTATTCTTTTTTCCTCTTCTCAATTCTATGAAGCTCTAAAATTAACAGCATTTTCTTTACTTATCTGTGATGAAAATCTCACCTCAATTTTTTCCGCTATTTTGATTGGCGCCTGCTGGCCAAAAAAAGTTTTTTCTCAAGTACAACCATTTTACATGTGCTCTCTTCATTGAAGAACACCATAAAAATACCAAAATGAAGACATTGGTTTTTTAAAGGTTTTTGGCATTTTTAACAACATAAGTTGGAAATACTTTCTCCACGTTGAGGTCTTATCAGTTGATAGGTGTGTGATGATTTTGGTATTTTCTGGTATAATCTTCCATTACTTGCTAGCTAGACCTGTGCCTCCAGTACAAAGTCAAAGCTGGACCCTGGCTATAATCTGATGAACGGTTTTGTATATGAGATCTGTTTCACTGGGCATCCTCAAAACGCTTGTTTCACTTCAGCTGGCTGCGTTAACTGTGAATGCCACAACTGATCGAAGAGTATTAGCTTGTAATATGCCAGATGGGTTTTCTGATGAAGTTCGCCATCTGTAGACCACAATGAATGAGCACCCCAGCTCCACTCTGTGTCTCTGTCTGCCGCTGATTGTGGGAGTCGGTGGATCTCTGGGCCAGCCTGAGTCCTCCATTATGGGCAGAGAGGAATGTGGAAGGGCGCAGAATATCCGTACACTAGAGTCAGGCCCTTGGCGCGGCCAGCATCAAGGCATGCCTGGGTAAATATAGTAGCCATAGAATAAGCCTAAATAGAAGGCTCTTCTTGGGGTAATAATTGGGTGTTGCTGCCCTACGTTACAATCACGCATGATCAGCTAAATATTTCTGCACAGAGGCACACAAACAAAGCATAAACCCAAAGTATGAGGGGAAAAAAATCACTACGCAGAGGACACAAGAAACCAATTTTGGGTGTGGACTAAATGTGTGTGTTTTGGGGGGTGTGTGCACATTAAAGCTACATTTGTTAAAATAATCCTTAAGCCTCAGAACTGGTCAGTGAGTGAGTATGATTTAACCCGACTATTGTCCCCTGAACATCAGTCTTTTAACAGCTGTTTAACAAATATTTCCCACTTGACAGTTTACGTATCATCAGGTATGTTTTTCATGGTAAGTATTTAAGTCACTAGATTACACATTACACATTTCAAAAACGTCACAATATTACACTACACACTGCAACACTAAGGAAGCGAAATGATCTCATATTACAGCAATAAATCTGTTATAAGATTACTTGTCTTAAGTCACTGTGAATTTAGGACAATGTTGTTTATTTTAAGAACAGACCAATCAACCTCACATTGAAGTTTTACCTTATTTTAAGTTATTTAGGACACAATACTAGTATAAAGAGTCACTCAGCATCAGATGATTACTGCATCAGATGTTATGTTGTGTAGTAAGAACTTTTAACTAAAGCTTACTTTAGTTTTAGTAAATGCCCTCTTTCAGTGTATTATTTAATGAATTAATTAATTGATTCTTGCCTGTAAAACAGTGCTATTTTTAAACTGATAAACTCAGTAAGCGCTAGCCAGGCTACAGTTGATGATGACTATAAACTCAGAACAATCGCGTCTGAAAATGTACTCTACACACCATGTCCGTTATCCAAATTTCAATTTTATTGTGCTGGTATCTGCTTTTCTGCTTTGTAGCAGCATTACAACAATACTTTAACCAGTGTTCATCAAAAAGTCCCTGTGTCATGTTTATTATGGTGCATGTATTTTTGACTGGATGTCCAACCACCTTAATCAGGTACAAACGAACCCACCACTGTTGCCTTGGTTGTTCACAACTGAAATGCGAGGACTTTTTTGTAGAAGAGAGAAACAACTGAGGGATTTGTAGATATGCTAACTTAGCCATTTAGTTTTTCTGTCATATCATACAATAGTCAAAACATCCAGACAGAAGAAACATGATATGCAAAGTTAACGTGTGAAGAGCTTACTTGTTAGCTGGCTATTTTCTCTGTTTTGCTCCAGTGTTGAGTCCTAGCTAAAAGAAAAATGTGCTCTAGTTCATATAAAATGACTGCTGTGAGCAAACTGAGGTGTAATTAGCACTTTCTCATCATTATACAGGTACCACAACTCCACGTCTGCAATTTTATAATTGGTAATGTGGCTAAAAGTTGGGTAGTCTTTCTGTAGCTACCATAGCCTGCAGTGTTGAAAGGTGTTGATGTAATCTACCATATTTATGCACTTGTGAAATCTTGAATGCTCTGCGCACAGAATTAAGATGATCTTGCAAAAGGACTGTATTTAAAAGCATTAGTGATTACATTTACACGTGTATACTTTTATATGTCCAGATTTAAAATGGGGGGTGGGGGGGGGGCATAGCTAAAGCACAGTGTTAGCATCTAAAAACCTGGACTTTTGTGACCTATCTGATTATAGAGCGATGTGATTCCAGTGGTAACTATCACACACACTACACAACAACCTAATGACATATGGTACCTCTGGAAAAAACACAGAGCCGGGCTTACACAAACAAATGTGGAAAGCCGTGGTATCCCATGAAACACTAAACCGGCCTGTCAGTCCTCCTGTCCTCTACTCCAGCCTCTCATTACTACACAGGCATGTTCACAAAAAAAGACAAAATTGAAACATTTTGTGTCTCCAGCTGATACATTTATGTCTTTTCACTGCCTTTGTCTAAAGTTGGTTTCCTCTAAAACGTCTACAAAGTGATCTCTGATTTAATTTGCCAGAGATTTCGAAGGTTGATTAAGGGTTAGATTATCCAATGAGATGCCCTTTCCCTAAACTTCTGTAAACATTTATATGCTCTGTGAGATTCTCAGTGTTTGCACGCACAAGTATATGTGTGTATGTGTGTGTGTGTGTGTGTGTGCGCACACGCATTTGTGTGTGTATGTGTGTGTGTGTGTGTGTACATGCGCATTTGTGTGTGTGTGGTCTGTGTGTGTTTGTGTGTGTGTGTGTGTGTGTGTGTGTGTGTGTGTGTGTGTGTGTGTGTGTGTGTGTGTGTGTG
>JBBIGA010000002.1:6108933-6116433 GCA_037576975.1 Alestes dentex
GATTGCCAGGTGTTCAAATACTTATGTGCAGCAGTGCAAAACAAATAAATTCTTTACAAATCATACAATGTGATTTTCTGATTTTTTTTTTAACATTCTGTCTCTCACAGTGGGAAAAACCTACAAAGTGAATTTCAGACCCCTCCATGATTTCTAAGTGGGAGAACTTGCAAGATCGCAGGGTGTACAAATACTTATGTTCCTCACTGTATATCAGGGAGGCCTGGCATCTCAACTCACGTCAAGCCCGGTGGGACTTTACAAGGTTCAAACTCATCTAGTCCTACCGCCTGGGTTTCAAGAACGGCAAACCAGATGCCCTTTCCCGCCAGTTTTTCTGTTCCTACCCCAGAAAACAATCTTCCCCTATTTAGTGTCATGGCTCCCATAAGATGGGCTTTACCGGCCCACAAAGTCTCCTACTGCCCCTACTAATTCCACGCTGACCCTGGGCACATAGACTTTGTGTTTGGACTGTCTCATTCCGAAAGAAATTCTGTCATTTTGGTTATGGTACACAGATTCATGAAAATAGCCCATTTTGTTCCGCTACCCCAGCTCCCAACCACCCCTCAAACCACTGACATGGTGCTACGGGAGGTAGTCAGACACCACACCCCCATAGACATTTTAACCGACCGAGAACCCCAGTCTATTGTTTGCTTTTGGCATCACTTCTGGAAGAAACTTGGTGTCTCGGTCAGTCTGACATCTGGATACCACACCAATCTAATGGTCAGACCGAACACATCAATCAAGAATTGGAAAAATATCTACAAGGTTATTACTCAGTCAACCCCACCACCTGAACTTGTCATCTGCTGTGGGCTGAACTGGCCCACAACCAGCTGACCACCTCAGCCACTGGCATGTCTCGTTTTGAAGTCCTTAGGGGACACCAACCCTCATAGTTTCTGGTCGAAGAACCTGAAGGACCAGTCAATGCAGTGAACATGGAGATGTCTTGCTTCCAAGTGTGGGCCCATGCTTGGCAGACCCTTTTAAGAACTACTGAATGGACCAAACACCAGGCAGACCGTCAGCATTGTTTTGCCTGAATGTTTCACCTAGGGGACTTCCACACAGTGGCTTTCTGTCAATCCTTAGAATCAGTAATTAGGACCTCAGTTGGTGGGCCCTTTCAAGTAATTCGGTGAGTAAACCTTGTCGCCTACCGATTGCCGGTTTCTCATTCCCTGCGGGTGAGCCCAGTTTTCCATCTCTCCTTACTTCGCAAGGCCCACAAATCTCACGCAGACAAGGCTGGGTTTTATAATACCTGGTGGATTGGGAGGGATATGGACCTGAGGAACGGTCCTGGGTCCATTGTTGTGATATTTTGGATCCTACACAGGACGTTTATGATTCTCAACCTGATGTAACTAGGAGGAGGGTACTGTCACGAATCCAGCCACAACACCAGCCCCCAAATTGCCTCCTCAATCGACTAATTGTTTTAGCCATGTCCCACAGTCACACACCCCACACACGCATGTGAATCCCATCTTCGGGTCCACTATTTATACATGGGCAATGCACACTATCCTCATTCATTGGATTACTAACCTCTCGCGTTATTTGGATTACCCTTTGTTTGCCTTTTGTGGATTACCTGTGTTCGAAACCTTGCTTAGTTTTTTATTTTTGGATTACCCTTTTGACTATATTTTGCTTCTTTGATACGACCCTTGCCTGTTATTACACCTAAACTTTGCCTGTCACCATTTTGTGTCTCTTGGTAACCATTATGACTGTTTGCTTGCCCGTATAAAGACTCAGTCTGTTATCCTTCGACCATGTTTTCTGAACTTTGTGTGAACACTTGCCACTTCCCTTATTCTCTACTGGTACTTCTATTTAATAAAGCTCTCTTCTCTTTTTCTTACATCATCTGCAACTGTGTACATACTCTGCACCGTGACACCTACAGCATCAACATGTAAAACACAGAGCTTGTGAATTATCTGGCCCTTAATTTATTTAAAATAATCATAGCATGGATTAAAGCAAAAAAAAAATCTGACAGAATTTTTTTTAACCAAATGCTCCGTGTCACGGGCCCATTCCACCTCTCACAATTGTCCTTTAGTGACCTCTGTTGACGGAAATCCGTCATAGCAACGGAAAACTTTAATCCATGTCATAGTTTAATATACAGTGGCGGAGCTAGAATTTTTTACATGGGGTGGCCAGGGGGTGGCCACTGCTACTTCAGTCGTCTCGTGGGAGTGATTCGTTCAGTCGCGTATGCGCATTTGCACAACTTCCAATAGTTTCTTTATTGGAATTATTGATTCACCTGTTTCGAGTCTTCGGGTTTTTTGAGAATTTTCGAGGGTTTTTCCCGGAGGTAACAGGTAACATTTTAATTATATTTTGCTAAAATTAAAGAAATGACTCGAAAAAAGATTAGTTTGTTTTGCTGAACGAGACTCAAAGGTCAGAGTCAGTAAAATTATCCGAACTTCCCATCACTAAGCTTGAGAGGCATTGCCGGCAAAATTCAGAAACTTCTTTAGACTAATGAGCTGTCAATCAGCATCAGGATCTGGTGGCAGCAAATAAAATTTTGGGGTGGCACCCAGGGTGGCCAATCGGATGTCAGGGGTGTCCAGTGCCACCCCGGACACCCCTCTGGCTCCGCCACTGTTAATATATAATAGTATTAGTCAGGAAAATTGTTCAGCCCTACAGTGTTGTGTCTGATGCTTAGCTGTAAAGCTGGATTCTAGTGGCATGTGTTACGTATTATTCATAATGGTTTATGACCTCTCTAAATCTGAGAGGCACATTTACTGACCATAGAATTGACTATGTTGAGTAAATGCAGTGGCTTAGCTTTTATGGTAAGGCTATTTGAGCAGCAGCAGTAACTCGGTAAACAATATTGATAAATACAGTTTTCATGCTACATTTGCATAAAATGCAAAAAAATATGGCCTATTTGTTTATTTCAGGTCATCTCTTTCACACAAAACAAGATCTAGACAGCACACAACAATGTAGAAACTAGTAACACATCACCCAAAAGAAGCCCTTACGCTTGATTTATAATGTCAGAGATATCTCATCTGCAAGCTCAAACAGTCATTAAAAGATTTCTACAGTTAATGTTCTACACTGGCACACACACTATTAAAATAATCAGCTACTGCACACCAGCAGCCATCATGCTGGGCCTCTAATGAACATCTAAAATGTGCCCCGTGAGGCCATGTGTTACCATGCAGTTGGGTTATTGAAAAATATTCTCTGACCTGGTTGCTGTTCTACTGCTTAACTAAGAGTGATTCAAAGGGAACAGTTGGGGGGAAAGCTTCTCTTTAATTAGCAGGCAAGAGGTTTTTTCACAATAAAGAACACTGTCACTGGGCATTAAACAGTGATATGCATTGGTGTCCAACTGCCCTTCATATTTCCAGGGGACAGAAAGAAAGAAATTAATCATGGAAAACGGCTTTGCCACAGCTCTATACATGGTCGCACTGACCGCCGTTTCCTACAAAGTATTAAACCCTGCTATTGGTGCTCTCTGCAGTGTGATACTGGCTATACTAAAGACACAATATATGGTAACACCATCAAAGAAGGATGTTTTCATTTGAATCCAAAACTGTGACATGGGTGGGGCGGCAAAATTGGACAACTCTTATTATTCTTATAATTTACACTGGTATATTTAGGAAACTATATGTTATGTATCACAGTTATGAAATGAAGAAAAGAATACATAAAAGGGCAAAGTGATGTCCAATGTGGTTACACACAGCCATTAAACGCCTCAACACCACACATGACAATTTCAGTAAGCTTGTTAGCATTGAAAAGAGCACTTTCCAAACTGAAATCATGCCAGGCCTTGCTAAAAAGCTAAAAAAGTAACTAAACCACTTAGTCTGGCACCAGGACCTTTCATGGGACTGCTATAATAGTGTACCAAAATGTGAGCCTCCAACCTTCCTCATGAAAAGACCGAAATCACTGAGAGCTTGTATAAAATGATGCCATCTTTTCAGCATTTCTGTTAGCCCATCATCATTTCCCAGGTGGTTCTCAAACAGGCTGCATGCACCCCAAAAACATCTGAATACACCACAAATTTAATCAAATCCAACCCAATTCTCCCGACCCACAATTTTTCTTCTTCATTTTTCTTCAGTCAGCTCTGCCTTGCTGATGTTATACATGACCCTTACATAAAGGATTCATGGTGCAGCCAGCGGGTATTGAATATGCTGCTGAGTGTCCTGGAAATAGGCTGGAACTGATGGGATGGCATAGCTGACATGGACGAAGCAGGTCAGCTGTGGGTGCCATGACTGCATCTGCAATGTTTGCGAATGGGGACATACTTAATTGTTAGAAAGATTCAAGCAGCTGGTCGCCTCATGGTTAGGGTGTTCACCCTGCGATCATGGGTACCCTTGAGCAAAGTACTGTTCCCACACTCTGCCCCCCAGGTGCTTTGTTCCGGGCTGCCTGCTGCTTCAGTTGGTGAATGGGTTAAATGCAGAGGAAGAATTTCATGCTGTTCACACTGTGCTGTGGTGTGTTCACGTATGACAGAATGGTCACTTTCAATTAATTTGTAATTGAATGTGAATTGTTAGGACGCTCAGAGTTCAGCTGTCTGTCAAGGCAGTAATATCGGGTAATATGAAGATTTGTTCAGTTCAGAATATGCAGTCATGCTAGGCTCCCAAAGTAAACACTGAGAGTGAGTATTCATTCATCCATTTACCTATCCATTATATAAACTGATTATCCTGAACCAGGGTGCTGGAGCCCACTCTGTCAAAAGGCAGAGAAACACCCTGTTACAGTCCATCACAGAGCAAACACACATGCTCACGCACACACTCACACCTAGGGGCAATTCAGCATCTCCAATTCATGTGACATTCATGTCGCTGGATTGTGTTAAAAAACTGGAGTACCTGGTGGAAACCCACACAGACACAGGGAGAACATGCAAACTCAGAGCACGCACACAGAGAGGACCCTTGGCCGTCTGGCTTCTTGCTTTGAGGCAACAGCACTACCCCCCATACCACTGTGCTGCTTGAGTCAATGTCCCTCAATCAAAACAATTCGTTATTCTATTTTGTCTTCAGATATAAATTTACCAGACACATTTTCATTTTACTGATTGTATTTATTTTAGTACAAATTTAATTTGAAATGCTTGTGTGATACAAATAACAAATGTATTGGATAACTTGTGTTTGAACAAATGTAACTTTTTAGTGACTGTTAGGACTAGCCTCTCAAGTCTGTTACTATTAACCTGGTCTTTTGAGTAAATTGTAACACATGCTAATTTCAGCTGTTTTCATTTGATGTTGAAAACAAGCTTAACATTTTTCATTTATAGCAGAGATAACAAGAAGCTTGCACAAAAATTATATTCTTGTGCAAATACTTCAATCAAATTAACTGGCAAAAAGAAAATAAAATAAGATAATGTGCTACTGACATCAACACTGATCAAAATTTAATGTATTACCTGTTTTTCAAAACCTTCAGAGCATTGGGGTCTTATGATTATACAGTGTAGTCAGCTGGTTTGTCACTATATTTAAAGGTCTTAAAGTGATATTTTCAAAGTAAAAGTACTTAAAACATGGTAAAATAATTACAAAATATCTACAAACACATATAAAACTTTAACTTAATATAAAAATATTACTGATGTCCAAGAACTGTAATGGACAGAATGTAACTGTTGCGAAATGCATTAAAGACGATTTTCATTATTTCTTATTTTTCATGACATGTTGTTGGGAGTGGACAAGAAACTCTGGTGGCATATAATGATCCATACCACCTCTATTAGGCAATTAAAGTAATGCTTTATACATCAGCTGTTTAAATTTTGTTTTCTCCAACAGCAATTTGTAATTAAAGTCTTTAAAGGCAAATGGATCTGTGTGAAAATTACAAGGAGTCTGAGTCTCAAAGCTTGAACCAGCAAGCCACTCTAAACATCATAAAGCATTGGTTTGTATCAGGGCTAAGATTCAGGGTCCGAGAGGCTGTCTACACTAGCAAGAGATCCTGGCAAAAAGAACCTTTCCAGGCAGTCAAAAGATCTGAGCAACCACATTCAGCCAACACTGCTGCTTCGGTACACCTGGATACAGACCAGGCCCACAGGATGCAATAAAAGTGTAGTATCAAAAAAGGAAACAAGGAGGAAAGCCGGTCTCCACTGAGCCACAACTTAGAGGAGGAGCAAATATAGGTAGAAATGTTGTGGAGACTGTTAGCATGTACAAGGTGTGAAAAAATGTGCCGCACTTTCACGGTAGAGTGCTCCCAATAGACCTCAATAAACATATTTACTTTTTAAAAAGTATCTAAATATTGTCTAATTGATCTGTCACAGTAATGTATAATTAATTACATTTTCAGGTTTCTCCACATACTGCACTGCAAATATGAATCACTGAGTGAACTTACCTTATTTAACCTGCCTTACACACATTGTACTTTATATATAGATTACTGAGTGAACTTATCATATCAGGTCAGAAAGCCCCTGATCACTCCATCCTTAATGATGAGCCAGGAGCAGTATGACAGGAGCAATAGTCATTTGTCACTGATGAATGATGGATGTTTGCTCAAACAATTTCCCTCTGGCGTTTAATAGTTTGTTTCCAAAGGTTTCCAGGTCACTGAGTTGCTGATGTCAACATGTTGTCCGTGCTGATGTGCAGTGATGTGTTTACATTTAAATAAAATATGTGATTGATGTCAGTCTAGGGTAGCTGGCACATACAAAGCCTGAAAATTCTGAGACATACACACACACACACACACACACACACACACACACACACACACACACACAAACACACGCATCTCATCAGCTGCTTGGCTCAGTCGTGATTATGGGGCAGCTGTGAGTAAAGAGGACGATGTGAAACAGTTTACACACACAATTACTATTAATGCCTGAGACACAGGGGCCTCCTTTATTTATTTATCTCCCACAATGCTGTTGTGTGGACATGAAGCGCGACTGATTGGGTGCTGTTGTGTGCACTGGGAGGCAACGTACCGTGAGGGACACACCTGTTAGCCTACTCACTATCCTGCCATGGCAGCTTAGTGTCCTTTAGATACCTCCTAAAAGAGTGAAGTTTCTCAGATATACTTCTAAACACAGCTTGGCAATGCAGTTAACGTCTTGACGAGAAGCACGGTCCACAAAAAGCCTGACACACCACGGGATCATTCTTTTGAATATGCTTATGAGAATAAAAGCACATGACAGGCTTTTAACATTGATCACATCAAGGCTACTTGGCAGTGAAATACAAAGATAAAAATGATTATAAGACAAAATCAAATAGTACTTTCTCTAGAAAAATTTGAATTGACTACACCCTTTAGTCATGGTTGCTTCGACGACACTGAGAAATAGGAACCAGCCTATACTAGATTTGTGCTGGAAAGAGAACTGAAGCATTTTTGGATGCAGTATAAAAAACT
>JBBIGA010000002.1:6136714-6148006 GCA_037576975.1 Alestes dentex
ACACAGAGCCCTGACCTCAACCCCATCCAGCACCTTTGGGATGAACTGGAATGGAGATTGTGAGCCAGACCTTCTCACCAGTGTCTGACCTCATAAATGCTCTGAATGGGCACAAACTCCCACAGAAACTCCAAAATCTTGTGGAAAGCCTTTCAAGAGGAGTGGAAGCTGTTATAGCTACAAAGGGGGACCAGCTCCATTTTAAAGTCTATGTGTTTCAATGCAGTGTCATTAAAGTCTCTGTTGGTGTGATGGTCAGGCGTTCCAATCCTTTTGTCCTCATAAATCAGAATCAGAATCAGAATCAGATAATTTTATTTATCCCGGAGGAAATAGTGTATCATAAAGGGGTATTTTTGAGGGAATATTGGGGAAATCTTCCCACACATGAAAATAACAACATTTAAACATACAACCATCAGCCATAACATTAAAATCACTGACAGGTAAAGTGAAGTGTGCTGGAAGCAGGAAAACTGGTAAAGAGGGAGGAACTGAGCAACTTTGACAAGGGTCAATTTGTAATGTCTAGATGAGTCAGAGGATCTCCAATGGCAGGTCTTGTGGGGAGTTCCTAAGATGCAGAGGTTCGTACCCACCGAAAGCAGTTCAAGAAAGGATAACCAGTGAACTGGTAAACTCACAGGGCTGAAAGCACCTACAAGCAGCATGTGAGAATCAGAACTGGACAATGGAGCAATGGAAGAAGATGGCCTGTTCTGATAAATCATATTTTTTTCTACATCATGTGGACAGCTGGGTATGTGTGTGTTGCTTGCCGAGGGGAAATATAAAACCAGGATAGACTTTTGGAAGAAGGAAGGTCTGAAGAGGCAGTGTGATGTTCTGGGCAAAGTTCTGCTGGGAAACCTTGTTTCTAGTGGATATTACGGTTACACATACTACTTAAACATTGATGCAGTTACTAAATTCGTGTACATTATCAGACCACACTGTCAAGTTTCACACAATGAACAGAATGGTTCTTGGAAAAAAAAAAAACCCCAGTAATAACAGCCCTTATAAAATCAGGCCAGGTTAGGCAGCTGCAGAAAACTAGACCTTGGACAGTAAACTTTGTGTCTCATTCACTATTCTGTCCCACATTACCAGCTACAAATACATTATTGTAGCCAAATTATAGATCCCATTATACTACAAGTACAGCTATTACTTAACTGCATATTTATTATGTTTTTTAATTTGACATGAAGATTAAGCATCAACTCATTATATCACTGCTTGCTTCTGTAGTTCCACAGTTAGTAACTAATCAACAACTTACTCTCAATTAAATATGACACTGTTACTCTACCCACATTTTGTGACTCAATCATCTGTATGATTGCACTGTAGTCACTTCCATAACCTGCTTCAAAAGACAACACTTTATAATAAAACGATTAGCTACATAATATTAAAAATGTGTGTGCTTTTTTTTAAATCCAGGCACTTGATAGTGAGGTGCATAGTATAAAATCTAAGGATGGACTCAATAATAAGAACAAAACTGGGCCCTGTTGTCGTGTTTTATGACATTATTGTGATGTGGACTGGAACAGGACCTGAGACAACAACTGAGCCTCCAGTGACTGACCGAGGGACTGACTTGAAAACCTTTCGACACTGCGAAATCATGCAATAACATCACAGATCTAATCATTTATCACTTAATCTAGTTTTAATAAGGCTTAAGACCCCAGAAATTCCAATAAACAGTGATCAAAACCATAGAAAAGGAATGGAAATGACAAACATAGTCACACTGTTTTCTAGTCAAAGAAAGGACACACACAGATATAAACAGATGGAAGAACACAGAAATCAGAAAACAGTGCCGGCCACACAGCTCTCTGTTACACACAGTGTGACATCTAAACCCTTCTCTCAGCAACAATAATGCCTTTTATTGTGTCCCCTTAAAACCCTCAGCCACATGGGCCCCTTGAGCTTCCTTACACGCACTTTTCTGTGGTCTGATAATTATAAACAGACAACACAGTGTCACAGGCAAATATTCATTCTCTTTAAAGGACCAGGAAGTCCTTAGAGGTATAACATGGATGTTATTAGAGCTAAATTACAAGAGAAATGAACATTGTTTTGCTACTCGCTTTATAGACGTCAATGTAATAAATCTACCATAGAAAATATGTTCAGAGCAAATCAAAAACTTAGTGCGGATGAGCTCTTTGCAGAGACAATAGAAATTCAAACCGTCAGTGGAAAACTATGCCAGTCATTATGGATTTATCTGATTAAAAGTGTTGTAGGTCAGAGGAAGTGTTGAATCCCACTGCTGCTGCTTCATGAATGACATCCACATGCTATCACAGGGTATGAGCAAGAACCATTTCCCATTGGGAGAGAGAGCCACACAGATGGCTTTTAGGATGTGACACCCTCCCTATATCTATATTGTTTGTGTGTGTGTGGAGGGGTGAATAAAAGAGAAACGGAGGGAACGGAGACATCAGAGGTTTAACATTTCTTACATCAAAGGCTTTTAAACTGTGACGAAGATTAATTTTAAAGGAATGAAATACTAAGACATTTTTAAAGAGTATTTTTTGAGGTATGGCACCGATATTGAAAGAAAAGGTCTAGCTTGCAATTGACATTCCAGTTCGTCCCAAAGGTATTCAGTTGGGTTGTGGTCAGAGAAGACCACTGAAGTTCCAGCACAAGGATGCTGGAATTGGAAAGGACTTTCTACAAGCTTTTGCATGTAATTGTCTAAAATATCTTTGCATGCTGTAGCACCAACATTATCTCACTGGAACTAAGACGACCTGGGCTAGACCCTGAAAAATAGTACAAGCCCATTATCCCTCCTCCACCAAACTTTACTGCTGGCACCATCACTCCAAAGATGATCCACTGCTCCAGAGTCCACTGATGGCATGCTTTACAGAGCTACAGCCAACGGTTGGCATTGCGCATTGATTTTAGGCTTGGGTGCAGCTACCCAACAATGTTAATCCATTTCATTAACCTCCTGAAGCATAGCTCTTATGCTGAACACTAGACTGGGACAGATCAGATACAGATCAGATATAATGGTAGAACAGAAATTACAACTGAAATTTCAATGGAACTGACTTGAGGCAAATGGGGCATCCTATGACAAACACATTTAAAGTCAATGAGCTCTTCAGTACAACTCATTTTACTCCCAAGGTTTGTCTATGGAGAGTGCATGGCTATGTCCTTGATATTGTACACCTGTTAGCACTGGTGTGTCCACATACTTTTGGCCCTCAGCTTTAATTTACACCGCATGAAAAATAGATCAATAAATTTGTATATATTTATGTATATATATGTTCATGTGTGTGTGTGTGTGTGTGTGTGTGTAGATAAATAGTATTGTAAACCTACTTTTCTCAGGTCCCAGATACAATGACGCAGCATTGCTTGTGTGTGTATATGTTTTCTTTTTTTGCTGTACCTGCCATCATTGGCCCATCTTACCAGTTCTGTGATACAGAAACTGAAGTATTGCTGATGTATTATTTCCCAGCCTAAAAGTATCACTGAAATATTAATGCATTCTTTACCAACTAAATGTCTATGCTATCAGTAAAAGTACTGACTGGTAACAGAAAAAAAAGAGAGTGAGACAGGCTCGTTCTAGGTCAGCCGAGCCGTCAGCCGAGATCAGAAACTCATCAGCCAGAAAACAAACTGGGGCCGCACTCCTCTCTGGGTGGTCTGAGCTCTGCTGCAACGGCAGAACGAAGCCTGACTTGCATCCAGCAGCTAACGGATGCGGCAGAACACCCTGCCAATATTACGGTTTCATATCAAAACCCCTCTAGCTCTCCTAACACACTCACCGCCTTCAAAAAATCCTCCACTTAATGACATCCAGCCATGAACCTGGAGGGAAGAAAGGGTTAAAGCAAGCCAATTGAGCGAATAATAAGTTCAATTAGGAGATTGGGGGACTGGCGCTGAATGAAAACCAGAGGACACCGCTGCAAGCTGCTGGTGGAGAGGAGGGAGGGAGGTCTGGCAGGAGGCCAGAGACAGGACTCAGAATGAGGAGAAGCTTCACGGAGACGGCCCTCAGGCTGGGCCACAGAGGAGGACCAGTAGAGAGAGAGAGAGAGAGAGAGAGGCAGCTGTGTAGATGTCTTGAGCCTCACCAACCAAATCAATGCATTTTGCAAACACAAAGGTAATAAAGGAAAGCAATGCAGATTGGTATAATCCAACTAAACACATTTCTGCAGCTCACATCATAATACTGAATGCACATTATGCACTGTGGAGAATTGAGGTCTTCAGTGAAAAAACCCACGAGAAGTTTTAACATTTGTAGCTGAGGAAGCAACCAGGAGGGGGAAATAACTGCCATGAAAGATGAAACAATATTTGACAATTAAATGCAATAAAGCTCTTAACGTATTAGTGACTGAGTAAGTAGCTCAGTATCCTGATGTAGCTACTAATATGTTTTTTTTTTGGTCAGTGTGGTAGTTTTTATGTGCTGTTGATTTCAACAGAGTTTCCTTTTATGGAGGTGGTTTGGGATGGTCCAAAGACACGTGAAAAGGAAGTCAATGACCAAAAAAGCTGCTTTTTATTGGGTCGCCCATGATGATCAGTCACCCGAATGCTTTCGACTGTTTATTCAAAAGTCCTCTTTGACGGATTAAAATGGAAAGATGACATTGTCACTGATCATTTCCAGTAACATCAGTCCAAAGACGCCCCGTGGGCCATTTTTTCCTATAATGGTTTGTTTTGATTGCTTTTTATGTACAAATGAAAGAGTGTTTGGTTCTTGTGGCCGCACCACTCGCTTTCCCCAAGTCCTGGTCCCTCGGCAAAAGACAACATTGCATTGTTCTGCAGACGACCGCTGCGCTTTTTGAACTTTCAGAATAGTCTTGGTGGTATGTCTGTCGTTCAGGTTTGTTTCATCCATTTCCGAGTGTTTTCTGTCTTACAGGAAACAGCAAAGGGCATGGGGTGAAATAGGTAGAGACACACTACCATTCCATTTTTTTCCATTGATGCACTTTATTTAAATGACAGCAATTTGAGAAACAAAAACAAAACATTAAGACACACAAACCAAAAAGCCTAATAATGCACATAACTTATTATCACTTAGTGATAATGATGATCCATTTGATTGACAAGGAAAAAGTACCAATCCTGGAGTGGCAATCCTGATTCACATTGTAGGTGGTGATGAGGATAAATATTTCATCTCCATAGCAAGCAGGCAGAGCATTTGTGCTTAGTTAAGAGGCACTGCAAGATAACAAAAATGAGGGAAAAAAAAGATTACAAAGGTCTACCTTCGTCCGTTAATCCATCGGCCAAAGAAAATGTCATGAAGCAGAAAGGTTTTGTCATCTTTGTTGCTGGGTTTTCTTTGCCTTGTGGTGAAATGAATCATTAAGTGCTACAGCAGAAAAGTTTCTGAAACGCTGTGTTTATGTGTGCATGTCTGTGTCTGGCTGTGGATAATTATTGTACAGTATAAAAGCGAGAGGTAATATTGTAAATGTAATTCATTTCTAATTCATCTCTGGATGCGGCCCATCATTTAAAATAGTAAAAACTTTCCTATAAGTTAATGTGGTCTTTTAAAGAACCAAGAACCCTTTGAGTTATGGTCTGAGGCTGGTCATGAAGATGTAATCTGTGTGGTGAGAGAGTGTTCAGGAGCCCAGAGGCACCTCCACTCTGGGAGTTTGCCTTCTCTCCAGGAACCACTTGTTTCCCCACAAGGGGACATGATCGCTTCCAATTAACCCCCGACAGCGCAGCGTGAGTGAGAGCGATTGTCTTTCTGCCTGGCGAAGGAGAAAATGAGGCAAAGTGCGAGAAACTGAAAAGGCAGAGACGGGGAAAACGACAGATAATTGACGAGCGACCCTGACCTATCCGCTCATCAGGAACTCGGTGGATTTTCATTGTTTTCTCTTCTGTCTCGCTCGGCACTAAACCCTGTGTAGGATGGAGAGGAGGAGGTGATGGAGGAGCCGAGCGTGTGGGAGGCCACCCCTGCGGCAGGTTAAACATCAGTCTAGCGTATACGCATACTTGTCTCACCAGGATTGTGGATAATTTGGGGGGAGATCGAGAACGGCCTCATCAGAGTCACTTGTCTCAGGCTAATGCTGGGTGGGGCCGTGAGGGGATGAGGGGACGGTAATGGCAGGGGCGGGCCTCGGCCTCCCAGGGCGATGGCTGACTGACAAGCTTAAATAACGTTTAGATTCAGCGAACAATCAACACTGTGTGATTATACATCCTTATCAAAGCCTGCAAATATCTGACATTTTAAGGGAGTGATTCAAAACATGTCCTCCTCTTGCCATTCTGGAACTTTACTATGAATTTAACTGGAAATACATTTCATATATCATAAGACCAGAAGAGAAGCAACAATCAGCAACTGATATACCTTAAATGTGTATTTAAAGGTACAGTATGTAGACATGTATAAAGTTTGCTGTAATTTATATACACTCTTTAAATAAAGAGCCCAAAATGGTTCTTGGCATGGACATAGATTCAGTAACCAGGCAAAAAGTTTTAAACTTTAAAAAGATTTTCATACTTACACTTTTTCACAAAATAAATGCCACCCATTAGGAGGTTTGTCAAGGATCCAAAAGTGGTTCTTTTATAGCATATTTCCAAATAACCCATTTTGGGCACCTTTCTTTTTTTTAGAGTGTATCGAGTATTTCAGTAAATGAACAAGTTGGATAAATTCTTTTCTACACTGGCCTATACTTCTTGCCTTATTGTCCCTTTAAATGCCCTGTGATCAATCACAGCATATAAAGCTGTATTTAAAGATAAACTGAAAGACTGAAGCAGATTGCCCAGCCCAGATGTCAAATGCCAAAATAAATGGCTGCATAACTCGAGTCACATCTTCCACATACTTCTATCAGCAGATCAAACAGGTTTGAAACCTAATCTAAACCACTAATATGAATGCGCAAATGGATCTTATTCAGGATCATTGGTTGGTGGTTATTAGATCACTGATTTGAGAGCATGGGCAGTGAAGGAGAAAAACTAGAAGAGGGCAGCGGCTTCAAACACCACAACTAACGCCATAGTCTGAGGCTTCTCTGTGTCACAGCTTGTTCGGTGTGAAATGCGGCGGGCTCCCTACGGGACGGCAGGGCCGTTCTGTGAGTGCCAGCACTTCCATGTGAATTATTGTCACTCCTGCATATGTCTTATTAGAGAGCCATGGTCCTGGCGGCTTTACCCAGGCCTCTAATTGAATAGGACTGAGAAACGCAGGCCAGCCACAGTCACAGTCACACTGCATAGCCAGCTTGGAGAAACAGAGGCTTCATACCCAAGAAGCTAATCTAAAGAGAGCAATGAGTCTGGGATGGGCCACTTACAGTATAATGCTATAAACAGCAGAGTGAAAAGTATATTGTCATTTTTCAAATTGCCGTTTGAAATTTCATTTCAAAGTTGCTCACAATGTGTTGTTTGGATTGAGGAGATAACAAACTCTCTATCAAATGTTTTGCATGTACTATAAACTGTGTTTGTCTCTGTGTGAAGGGCTTGCAATGGAGAGCATCTGCACATCAAAGACATGTAAAGTAAATGTTTTCATTTCTTATAGACAAAACATCTTTATAGACCATAAACATCACCTAATGAACAAAAAAACCAAAAACAAAAACATTGAAAAAGGTCAGTGTAAGGTTAACATTGACAATGACTCTGTTATCCAGAATGAACAGGTAGCAGCTGATTCTTGAAAGCAAATCAGGACCCTGGACCCGAGTGTTGCTATGGTATTCACAGAGGCTTTGCAACAGAGGAGCCATGTTGCTTTGTATAAAAGTCCATTTCCAGAGATGTAGGTCAACACACGTTTTCATTTTGGACACAGAGTTTCGATTGGCTCAAAAAAGAGGATTGTCAACATTTGTAAAAAAGTACATTTCCTACATTTCTTTATATTTTTGGATCCAACTCCAGGTCCGCCTATTGCCATGCTTTTTGGACAAGTACGCAGTATAGCCTACAATGTCACAGGGTTCACTCGATAACTTCAGTAACTGCTTCTAATTCTCTCGTCTTTGTTTTGGCAGTGTTCCCCTCTTTCATAAAGTTTCTCATTACCAAAACAGCTTCGAGCCAAAAGCTGATATTAGACCATGAAAAAAAATGAACAGCCAAAAATAACAGCAATGACAGCAAGAACAACCATAATAACAATAATAATAACAATAATAATAGTTGTGGATAAAGATAGCAATAAATAGAGATGTGGAGTAAAGTGTGGGTAGGTGGTTTGAAATTAGGACACTGTGGGTGCCAGTAAGAGAAAGAGATGGAGGAGGAATCGGAAGGAGGGATAGGAGGGAGGGGTTTGGGGCTACCGCACATAAAGCGACTGACTGACAGTTGTTAGATATCCTTTTCTTTCCTCCACTTGGTCAATGGCAGATGGAGGCAGTCTGACTGCACTCACACTGGTCACTATCAGTCAACAAACTCCTGTGACTGTGTCCTTTTATTGACACTCACTAGCCTTTCCAAGTGCAAAGAGAGTGCAAAGTGATTTTGTGATGAGATGTCTCATGTACATATTATTTGTACAAAACAAACACTTGAAAAATGCTGGACTGACAGAAAAAGGTGTTGAAGAGGAGTCCACGTAAGGCGTGCATGGGTACCAGGACGAAGCGGCAGTTTGTCCAGCCACATTGGACTATCTGGAATGATGTGGTTGTTTGTGGGAGGGATGGCTCCATCTTCAAAGGGCCTACTAGGCTAACTGTGGACCTTTCAGTAGACCACATGTGTTTACAGTGGAACTGATGGGCTAGGCTGATGTATACACCCCGGCCTTCATCACTACCTCCAACCCACCCACCAATCCATCCAACCGCTTAAATAGCCAAGCACAGCCACCTCTTGGAGACACAAAGAATGCCCCATCACAGAGGGGAGGAAGAGGGAAGCCACAGCCACCCACGAGGCTCCTTGATCAGGCAGGAGTAAAGATGCGTGGGTTCCTGTGGAGTTCCATGGCTCATCTAAAGCTTGTCTAAAACTCAGTCTCTGTCATTTACTCTGAACACTGTAGAGCTGGAGGAAGGAGGGTGGGACAGTGGTTTCTAATGACAGACCCCCTAGATTGTGGGCCAGAATTTAGGAGTCCTTTGCTGAATATGGTAGGGACTTGTTGTGAAACTAACCTGACATTTTCCTAATCCTCTTAGTTTGAGAAATCATAAGTGTAAGGTGACCACCTGCCAGTTTTGGAATAAAAAACCTACTTTCACTTCCTTGATTAATAATTCCTGGCTGCTAACATTAATTTTCCTTCATTATGTCTCTTGGGCAACTTTGTTTGATGGTACTTGGTCTGTGACCCCTCATCTCATTTTTTTTTTTGTGGCAACACTTTTTTGTTTCCACAGTGATTAGTATCCAAACATGTCTTCATTTCACCCTGTGTCTGTTTTCTTTGATTCTATGAACTGTTTTCAGAATGCAACTGTTTCAGGGATAGTTCTTTCTGTTACACACGTGACTGGAGACCGTCCACTCTCCTCTCCCCAAACCTTCCTCCTCTTCTCCACAGGTCGAAGTGCTTTATCTCTGGTACTCTGCCTGGTCTCGGGGGTTGGGGGATGAACTGGAGGGGGGCAGTGAACTGGGCCGGGTGGACCCTAGAGATCCACCCTTGTCCTTGGTTTCGTCCTGGCCTGAAGTGGAGGATGGTGTTGAGGCAGATGCGGTGGCTCCTGCTGAGGCACCTTCTTGTCCACTGTAGATCTCCTCGTGACCATCTTCACTGGATTCTGCATCCTCTGAACCAGAGAGCAGCTCTTCATCTCGGTACTCAGCAACATCTACTCCACTACCCTCAGCTCCCAGCTCCTTCAGCCGGCCGTGATGCTTCACATGATAGCGTTGGTTCTGGAAAAACTTGACAATGGTGTGCTTGGGAAGGTCCAGCTGGGCTGAGAGGGTGTGGATGGCTTCCTGATCAGGGTACAGCCCCACATCTTGGATGAAACTCTGCAAGATGCCCAGAGCTTCCAGTGAAATCTTGGTGCGAGAGCGTGGCTTTTTGGCAACACTACCATTTCCTCCTGTGCTGCCACTAACAGTACCAGTCTGAGGGTTCTCCTCCATCCCAGAGTTGAGGACCGGTTCCTCACGCATGGGCGAGTGGTCCTTCAGTGGTGCAACAGGCTGTCTGTGGAGTGCCTATGGAGAAAGAACCAAGATACAGTTAGCTGGGTACAGTGAATCTTCATCAGAAAGACATGCTGAGTCACATCTGCAGGACAATTCTGATTAATTAGTGCACCGGTGCCTCATAGGACAAAGGTTTATTTCAACAAATGTTCCACATGACCAGAATGTCCAATCATGTCTAGTAAAATTCCAACCACACTACCCTAGGTTCTGACTGTTTAACCAAGTGTATTACACAAATGCCACTGGAATGCTTCCCTTGTCATTCTTAAGGAAATATTGAGATCATTAACAGCATCAGGACTCATATGGAGTACAAAGGGAAGCCAGACAAAAGAGTACAAATGCTGGACAAATGTACACAATACCCAAAATAAAGCACATGGAAAAGGAATCTGTCATGAGGAAAATATGTTTCATGACTGTTTGACAGACAGTGTCAAGAGAATTTTAAATCAAGTTCAAAAGAAACACATCCCATCATTCACATTAAGCTATCATGTTTTACTTCTTTAAGAAATAAAGCTCTAAAGTACAGGCACAGACATCTTCATGAAGCCGTAAAAACAAGCTGCCATCTTGTACAAATGCAATAATGCAAACATTATCACCGACAAGTTAGCAGGCTGGCAACACAACATTCCTTCTTGATGGAGGCAGTTGGACATTTTTTTTGTTCAATAAATCATCTATTGTCTCCAGTTTGAGCATCTGTCGAGGGGAAGTGGAAGACAGAGATGTAGAGAATGTAGTAAACTGCAAAGATGGTGTAAATAGTAAAGAGGTGGGAGAAAGGAAAGGGAATTAGTGTTTCTGAAGCTGTGGAAGGTGCAGCGTGTCACAGCAGAGCTATTGAAGTCTGTGGCGCTGTCCCGCTGGGTTTATGACCAGGGTGGGGTGCCCAATGCCTCCGCGCTGGAATGCTAAGCTATAAATCTGCGGTGCATTAAAATTAAAGGACCTACATAAAGATAATAGTCATTCGCTCTCTCTCTCTCTCTCTCTCTCTCTTTCTCTCTCTCTCTCTCTCTCTCTCTCTCCCTCTCTCTCTCTCTCTCTCTC
>JBBIGA010000002.1:6156243-6172608 GCA_037576975.1 Alestes dentex
AGAGACAGACAGACAGAGAGAGATAGAGAAAAAGAGAGAGAGAGACAGAGAGAGAGAGAGAGAACAAGAAAAAGAGAGACAGAGAGAGAGAGAGAGAGAGAGAGAGAGACAGAGAGACAGACAGAGAGAGAGGCAGACAGAGAGAGAGACAGAGAGAGAGACAGAGCGAGAGACAGAGAGAGAGAGAGAGACAGAGAGAGAGAGATTTTAGCAGTGTCTCAATTCAAATAGCCTGTTTCTGTAATGTGCGAGTAACTTTCAAGTGCATGTGGCTTGTAGTGCACTTTATTTTATTTTCTTAGCCCTATCTATAATCACATTTTACATTTAGTGATCTGCTACTGATGTTCTTAGACACCACTGACCACACATTACAAATGTTTTAAAGTCGATATCACCAACAATATTTATGTGAACAAAAGTTATGGTGCAACATGAAAAAGGTCCGCTGTAGCTGCTGTTTAATGCCATTTTTACTAACCAGGCCACCTCACCTACTCTTTTACAACTAATGCTGAGAGCCTTTTGAGGCTTGAGGCTCTCTATGTACAGGGGTGTGCAGAATGTACTTATTTCAGCCATCATAAACTGTTATATTTAAAATGCCAACTTGTAAACGATATGGCCAGCATATATTTCAGTTAATTCAAATTCGCTATGAGAGAAATGAGGGAAATAATGGAAATGATGGAAAAGAGAGAGTGAGATAAGGGGGGGGGTTGAGATGTGTGAATGAGATCAAACTGAGAGAAAAGAGACAGAAGAGAGAAACAGAGAGATAGGAAGGGGGTGAATGAGAGAGGAATTAGAGGAAGAGACAGTTAGGGTGTGAGTGAATGAATCAATGAGAGAGTAAAATGGAGAGAGGAGAGGAAGATTTGATTATCTCTGCTAGACTGGGCCAGTCTTTGACACCAGCTGTTGTGTGCAGCCAACCTCCTCCAACACCCACTGTTAATAACCTGATCAGAGCTCTCTCTCTCTCTCTGCCTCCCTCACTCTCTCGCGACCTCCCTCTCTCTCTCTCTACCTCCTTTTCTCTCTTCCTACCTCCCTCTCTCTCTCTCTACCTCCCTCCCTCTCTCTCCCTATCTCTCTCTCCCCTGTGTTGCTCCTGGCCAGCTGCAGCAGATGGACGCGTTCAGCCGTGACCCCCCACCCGACCCCGAACCTGAGAGACCCAACTGCATCTGCCCCAAACACACACACACACACACACACACACACACACACACAAAACAAGAACAACACAAACTACAACAGCACTACTGTACAAACAAGCTACACACACCTTTGGATTAAAGTGGTCACACCTGCAAACTCACACACTCGGTGCTCGTGTGAATGGTGCTGTAGAGCGCTGTCCCCAGTCAGACTATTTCATGGGAAGAATTAGGCGCAGCTGGGCACGGGATCAGACTTGACTAAATCAATTATCTCTCTTTGCTCTCAAATGAGAAAAGGACCTGCAAATGGTCCAGCAGATTTTTTCCAAAATATTCCTTAATCAATGCTCACAGATGAATGCCACAGCTGAAAGGCACCCCACCATTACTGTTCAGGGCCTGGGTTTTTACAAAACATTTTCACTCTTGAGCTGTTAGAAATACCTTTTAGGGTTATATTCATGCTCGCTGTCATGTCTCATCCAATTCTTGCAATAGCCAGATGCTGAGCAAGTATAGTAATCGCAATCCTACAAGAGTGGCCCAGGTACAGTGCACTTTACAACATGACTGTTTTTGTTTTATTTTGAAGAAAAGAAACAATGACAGAAAGATTTTTTTCACTCACACATTAATATAAAAACACTTTTAAACTGTGTTTATGTATTGTTATGTGTTGTTTCTTTATCTAATAAAGTAACAGTAACAAGAATCCTACATTCACAATGAATTCTATGAATGTGTTGTATTGCTGCAATGCCCGGCATTATAATATAGTTCCTGTACTGTAAATATACTAACATTTTATAAAGCAAGACATAAAATACATTATAATATCCATTCATAAGAGCTCTAGTCATGCTAGTCAAGATAAATGATCTATTTCATATAATTCAGGATTCGTAGAGAGTGTTAGAAAAGCAACTAACTTTTCTCCCAAATTGTGAGGCTCCCTGCTCCCTACTGCTCCTATTTGTTCCTACTGATAGCGATTTAATCTGAATCAGCATTGTATATCTCTGCACGTGGAGGCGAGTGTGAAGGGCAGAAGTATGTCGCCAGTAATCACAGCCATCTCAGTGGCGCGGAGGGAGCACAATGGAACATCCCTCCGCGGGGGCGATCTGATTGCGGGTGAGTCACAGAGACAGAGATCTTTGGTATGGATCTACATGAGAAGACAGTGGGTCATGGTGGGGCGTATGGAAACCATTCCGATGGGCATCTGCAGCGTGAACCGTGTCTATCTGCCACTGTTGTTGTTTACTGTTTCCCAGCTGTGGAGACGTGCCTTGATCAGATATCAGAAGAAGACTCCTGCCTACTGAAAACTGAAGAACAGTTATAGCTTAGCTTTATTTGAATTATTTGTATAACTTCCACTACTTTTGAAAGTTTTTCTATTGTGTTTAATGATCATTAACAGGCTGTGCCAATTTACACAGTTTGTCTTGCCATGAACAATAAAACATTAACAAAAAAACATGTAGCTGAACGATGGGGGCAGAATTTTTAGACTCCTATGTGTGCACAGGCGTACGGCTGCGGCAGACACATTCATAATTTCTGTTGTTTCTATTTATAAATGTGTATCTTCAGTTATTTATAAATAGTAACGGCAGAAATCGCCTGTATTACATCTGTGCACACCAAAAGGACTCATATTTCAGTACGACATCTCTGCTGTTGAAAATGGCGGCCCTAGTGTTCGGCTACACCATGAAGCTTTGTTAGTTTTCACAGCTCCCAGCAAGTCATACTGTGTGCTAAACCACTTTCACGAGTCTCAGCTACCTTAAGGGACAGGTGGATGTGGGTTGAGTGAGTTGAGTTTTAGGGATATATTTACACAAAAAATGGGTTACTCTTGACTTCCAATGTTTGTTGACTAAACTTACGCTAAAATAAGTTTCTTACGTTTTAGATTCTGTAAAACGTTATTATTCAAGTTATGTGTACTCTTTAAAATAAAATGTTCCTTAATGGTTTTTGGCTTGGATGTAAGAAAAGGTTTTTTGTTTTTTTTTTTAACATGTAAACATACCATTTATAAAACTATTTCTAGAAAGGTTCTTTAGGAAACCAAAAGTGGCTCTAAAGAACCTTTTTTGGCACTGTCATTTTTAAGAGTGTACTGATGAGAGTGAGGAACTGAAGTGAAATCAGTAAAAAGTGAAGAAAAGTTTTGTGTCTACAGAGAGGTCTGTCATTTGTGCCCTAAAAGCAGTAGTTTGGGTAGTTTGGCAGACGCTGTATGAGGGCTTACCTGGCTCTTGTTGGCCGCCACCTTGGCAAACAGTGCCTGAGACACCTTGGCCCGCTTCATCTCCTGCTGGATCTCATCATAGATGGACGAGGTGATGTTGACCAGTGACTCAAGCTTCAGGGGAAGGTCAGGGTTTGGACCAGAGGGCTTGGGCTACAGGAAGCCAGGAAAACGGAAATTATGAAGACAAACATAAAAAATTGTTGAATATTCTTAAACAAGAGCAATGCTTGATATCCCCCAAATATGCACATCAGAGGCCGGGAGCCGCCCACGTTTGTATTGCCGATATGCAGAGGAGAGTGTATTCAGTGGAGAAGTCATTAAAGCATTCTCTTGCATCTGCTTTGTAGTTTAGGTTTGAATTATGGCGTATTGATTTTAGGGTGGCGTGTTTTTCTCATGGAGCGTTTGAAGTCGTTTTGCAGGCATGGGCAAGTTAATCTCACATTCCCGAACACAAACGATAGCCAGATAACTGTATACAGACATAATAATAATAATAATACACAAGTGCATTCCTAAAGAATGAAGACTCTGTCCTTGTATCAGAGAGATTTCGTTATCTGGCTTGTTTTATTGATGGCAGCCCTAAGTTAGAAAACAGTGCGCTCTGTGACACAAAACTTGTAAAGAAAAAAAAGGTTCCACGTCATTGCCAGTGCTTGTAAATCGGAATTATGCCAAAAAAAAAAATAGTGCATCCAAAAAGGAGTCCTTTTTATAGTGACACAAAACATGTTAGCACACACTCTATACATACAATTACATACATCTGGTGCGCCTGTGCTGAACCTCCTTTGGAGACAGATTTAAAGGAGGTAAAGTATCTTTCACCAAAGTCTGTGAGTGTATTTTCAGCTTGACGTTTGGTTTGAGAAAGTTCATACAAACATTTTTGGACAGGAGCAGAGTCATACTTCTTACTTCATACTTCAAGGTTTTTTAGCACTGAAAGACTACAAAATGCCATGCAGTATCTGCAGCACACTACACACCCCTTCATTTGGTGCTATACGTATGTAGTCTATATATATGGGATGTACACATACGGTTCAGTAAATGTAATAGTGACAAAAAAAGCATTAAGAGAGCGAGGACTTTTGCATAGGGCTGTATGGCATCTCAACATGCTTTTCTGCGCATCTTGCAGATATTGTCAGTATTTCTAGAGCACTCAGCAACTGCTTGTTTAATTATACAGAGAGCACAATTCGTTCTGTTTAAGTACACGAAGAGCAATACAATGATGTTGAAAAAAAAAATTGTATTCATATTTCTTATTGTAAAAGTGGAGATACAAGCACAATACTCAAAAAAGTATATTTTTCATGAATATCATCTGTACTTTTCTTCTGTTTGATCAACAACAGAATGATGCAGCCATCCAGTTTGTTATACATGCATGAAATAATATCTTCCAACATACTGAAAGATCATATTGTGAGGACCATATAGTGAACAGACCCAAAGAGAATTGATGTTATCCTCACCGAGTTAGTGATTTTGGTCTTATTCTTCCAAATAGATGCCCAGGCGTCAGGGGTTAACTGTTCATCTATGCTGCGCTCCCACACTTTCTGTATAGGTCGGCATAGAGTGCCATTAGAAATGTTACATTTCATTATATGGCATAATTACTTAAAAAAAAAAACAATAAAGACCACAGTCATAAAAAGCCAAGTGGTTTCAGTGAACCATTTATAATTTAACTGAATTGTCAATGGGAAACAAATGTCATGCACTATATATAAAAAAGTGTTCATTAAACATAAGGTATCCCAAACAAAAGAAAGTCTAGAAACATAGAGTTTAAAGAGTTTATAGGTATTTGTTTAAAAAAATATGGCACAGCATATTTCTGAACTTCTTTTTTATCCTTATAACTCGGCTTAACCCTACATTGACCCTCACATCAGAAACCTCTAGTGTAGGATTATAACAATGACAATATGTTTAACCCAAATAAAACAGTGAAAAAGACATTAACCTAGACAGAATTCACAACTAGCTAAAAAGTGTAAAAATGAACAACAGAAACTCAACACAAACTTGCAGACTGGGTTTACACTGGTGTCTAAATTGGGTTGGCAAGAAAGAGGGGAAGGGTGTTGAATTAAATTTTAGAGAGATTATGGTTGGGGGTACCTGAGAGAGGCGATTAGCACCAGGGCCAGAGTTTGAGGTTGGGGGCAGGCCTACAGGGGGGTTCATGCTGCGCTCACGTTCTTCCTGATAGATCCGGTCTCGCTCAGCCTCAGGCAGGTTGAGGAAGTTCTGCATAGCCTTGAGATTGACCAGCAGGGATTGAGAGGCTGTTCTAGGGTCCTCCTCTTTTCGTAAAATCTCAGACAGCAGACCCTGTTATGGATAAACATGCAGTTTGTCAGTTTACATCACAACATATCACTGCCAACATTGTGGAAAATATATGAGGTTTTGGGTGGTTCAGGTAGATGGCCATGTGCCACTTTAAGAACTGAGAGATTGAATTGAGAGAAAGCATAAACTTGGAGTTGGAAGCAGAGATGTAAATATCTATCATGTTACATATGAGGAAAGAGGATCTTCAGGCATGGTCTATATCCAAAACATCAGTTATATCATAATAATTTTCATAATACACTCACATACAAACACACACACACAAACACAGCAAGGTGAGAAGGACTCAGGTCTTGTGTGAATATATACACTCTAAATCTCACTTGGTCTTCACCTGCATCAGATCATTTACCACCCACTCTGTGGCTGGGCTCTAATGGGGCGTAATTCTGGCCTGCGGATGTTCAATGCACCAGGTGTGGGGGCTGCTGAGAGGGCGGGAGAATAGACTGGATATGGCCCAGGGGCTGGAGCCATCATGCTGGGCTTCAGTGCAGTGGCCTGTGGATCTGAAAACTCCAGCCTGACTTTTGACTCACTCTCACACTCACGTAATGTTTTAGTTGCTAAACGTCTTGGATGAATTAAGCAAGTCACTGCATTTAGTGCAAACGTTTGGGCTGAGTGTGAGTGCTATGGACTTGGGTCCAACTGATTTGTTGTTTGACTGTATCTAGTATCTCTTTAAATGTTGTTTGAAGAAAGTTCCCTGGTTAATGCCATGAGCAACTCTATTTTCTTACTTTTAAGTGAAGCTCTTAACTTTGCCTCCATTAAGCCACTGGGATGTAATCATGTTTATTTTAGCATAACAAAATATGCTTTCTTCATCAATTTCCCTCTGACTGATTTGTGCTACCGTACCTGTGTGCGGTTGAATGCCACCCTGGCAAACACAGCTTGTGAGACGCTGGCTCTTTTGAGCTCATCACGGACCTGCTGGTAGATGTCTGAAGAGACCTCTGCTGCTGAAGGGTTGGATCCTGGCTCTACAGGTCCCCCAGCTTTGCCAGGCCTTGGGATGGGTGGATGGTTGAGGAACTGCTGGTTGAGAGCCTGTGGGTGCTGGTGGGCCAACAGGCGGCTGACCGCCAGCTGCTGGTTGATGAGGTGAGCCATGGCTAGCTGTTGCCGCACAAGCTGTGGACTGAGCTGAGGTGAGAGAAGGCCTCCCGGACCCAGGAGAGGTTGCAGGGCTGCTGGAGGAGGTGGAGGAGCCACCTGGGCCCGGAGTGGCGGGCTGTGGTGGAGCTGGCCAGCATGGGATGAAGGTGGCTGTGGTTGCCCTTGAGATGGAGGCTGAGACTGAGATGAGTTCTGGGGTTCTCCAGAGGCAGCCTTCACGAGGGAACCTGCATTGCCCAGAGGTCCCAACTGAGCCAAGCCAGCCAGGTGAGGGGGAGGACGCTGTCCTAACACACAGAAGTCCACTAGGCTGTCTCTTTCCACTGTGAAGAGACAAGTAACAGTGGTTATGAGGGTTTGAAGGCCGAAAGTAGTGTTGAATGATGATTTCAAATTATTATTATAGTTAAGATGACTTTAACATTAAGATGCTTGGGCCAGTTTCACTAACAAGCCCTTCCTAAGTTGAAATGAGTGTTTAAAAGCAAGCAAAACTCTAAATGTGCGCAGCATAGGTCCTCTCGGACCATGATTACCCACCTTTAATTTCAGAATTCTCACGAGCTGGCCACATCTTTTCATAGTAGTCACCTGAGAACCAGAGAAGAAGGAAGTGAATCACTGCAACTATGTCTTGAATGCTACCAACCCTCAACCAAAAAGCCCTTATTGATAACTTCTGCTGAAATCTATGTTGGATTATTGAGTCACCCAATGGCATGTCTCCGCGATGGCACTCACATCTGGTGGCGCGTGGCTCTGTGTTTGGCTCTGAGGAGCAGTGAGCAGAACTAATAGCAGAGGCTTGGTGTAACCCAACACTGCTGAGGACTTCTTTATTCTCCACCATGTGTCTTTCTCTCTGTGTCACTATGCTTTGGGTTTGGGTGAAGCTTTGATCTGTCACACTGTGTAATTATGTCGCTTTTTGAGGGGGCAAAGGAAGGGGTAAAATTGTCACAGGCATTTTGATGCTAAGAGGCTTTAACGATGCAGCAGTGAAGATGGGCTGGTAGTGAAGACCTCCTGCAGCCACTGGGAAGGGGGTGTGTTTTCCATTAGGCTCCGTGGAGATTCTGTTTCTCTCGTCCAGTGTTAAAGGGGGCATTAAAAGACAAATTACAACACAGCAGTGGGGCTTTTGTCCTCTGCAGTCCACAATACCTTAAATGAATTTAATGAATGGAGAAACTCTTAAATGTGGTAGTAACAGCATGTTCCGTCTGGTTCAGTACTCTATATTGGCTTCATGAACCCAGTTTCACTGATACAGATCCTTCTACCTGGGGGCTTTCTACTCCTCTAGCCTTAGAATTGGGCCTGAATGACCCTGTGGTTCATGTGTGGCTGATACAGAGCGTCCCGTTTTATTGGCAATGCTTTTCGCCAGAGATTATATAAACTCTTCATGTGCAACTGAACCCCTACCTGGAGTACAAAAAATGTACTTTAAAATATCAGTCAAGTCTAAACATTTCCTTGTATATGTTGTGATCTGTATGATTCTGATATAATCATGCACTTATAGCACAAGTATATATATATATATATATACAGCGGGTGGCCTGGCAGCATTGCTCCTGCATTTAGAAAGTTGTGGGTTCAAATCCCAGCACTGCTATATATATATATATATATATAGACAGCTATAGACAGCTAGAGCATAGGACAACAACTCAGACCTCACCTTTAATCTTCTTATACTTCTTATACCAGCGTCCAAACTCTTGGCACTTAGCAGTGGAGACATTAGCGTAGTAGGAACTGTTCACAATGGAGGAGATCATACTCTGGGAAAAGTTAAAAAAAGAGAAAGTTGGTAAAAATTAGTGGTGACAAACAGCAATAAAGACAAATATAGGATAACTGAAATAAACACACTTAACATTAGAGATGATAAATGGTTCTATAAAGTGCGTTACTGTGGAAAGCCACCCAAGCACGGCTGTGTGTTAGCACCGCGACATGCTCCGAGCCTGAGCGACACAGAGCCGGGCAGAGACAGAAAGCCACACACATATGCTAGCAATTGATATGAGGATCAACACCCACACAGAGTGCTCCATTTAAACACAGCATGCACAGATACATAAATCTCACTGATTGCTCTTTTGCATGGAAGTGAACATGCAATGCGAGTCTCACACACACACACACACACACACGCACATAAGTGCCGTGAAACTATTAAAGTAATTTCTGCGACGTTAGAAATGACTCATAAATTCAAGCAAAGTACAAAGCAATATGAAATGTGTTTATATGGAATAGTTTATTCATAAGCTTGATTAATTGTGTATTACAAATTCAAAGCAGATTGATAACACTTAGCAAAGAGCAGAGAATATTTATTGGGGTGAGATGGAAAAAGTGAAATTAGTCAAAATAAGACTACAGAACCAGAAATGGTAATACTGGGGGTAGTACATCATGGCCTGTCCTAATAAACTGGGACCCCATAAACTGTTGCTAATTTTTTTATTTTTAGGTTCACACAGCTCTAGAAAAATGTCACATTTAGCGGACCAAATTGGATTCAGATTTTAAGATTTTCAGACAGACAAACACTAGACAGGCTTTTAGATCATCTCCAGTTCATCTGTGTACTCAGGATTAGGCTCAGTTTGTTTCTATATTCATTCTATATTCATAATACCTGTTATTACTCTTATTGCTATTGTGCCATTATTGTTTGTTGCTATCCAGTGTTGACCAGAGGAAAATTAGCTCCCCTTTTAGTCTTGGCTCCTCTCAAGGTTTCTTTCTCTTGTTCTTAGGGTTTCCCTTGCCTTTAGAAGCCTATGATTAGGCATTTTGTATTAGTATTTTACTGATTCATCTGAATCATTTCTGTGTTCATCATTTTCATAACTCTTGTTGCAATCCAGTGTTGACCAGAGAAGGATGTGTTCTCCTTATGAGTCTTATTCTTAAAGGGGAATTCCACCAAGTCTCTGCATAATTAAGCCTTGAAGATGTAAACAAAGTCATGGTTTGATGTGAAATTGTTTGTCTAAAAGAAACTTACAGAATCAGAAGTTCAGAAGTATTAAGTTACAGATATACTGTACAGTGTACGAGACACTGTCTTACAATAGTTTTGAAAATGTGGTTTAAATGTTTGTTGAGTGCTGATTGGTGCTGTTATTCCAACAAGAGAAATTTAACGTGTGGGGTGGGGTATTGGCAGGTAGCACTTTTGTGAGTTGCTCCTTTAGTTTTAGAAAATGTCACACTCCGATCAGCTTGCTATTCAAGTTTCTACAAGCTTGCAGTTAATGTGCATTCAGTTTTAAATAGTTCGAAAGGCTAGGGGAGCTCAAATGTTTGACGAGAAGTATGCGGGTTAAAGGCCAGTATGTGTACCTGCGACAGTGGGCACTCTTTGGCCAGTGTGCTCTGGTTCATCTCCTTCAGCAGCTCTTTGAGAGCGTTGCGCACAGTTGCATGGTTCCATTGCTCCGACGGCAGGTCCTCCAGTTTGGCAAAGCTGTAACCACGGGAACAATCACATCTTGTTTCTCTATACGTTCCGGTTTTATATCACCTGATCAATACGCCGTGCACTGCTGCTGGCACGACACCAGAGAAACAGCGCCCTTCGCCATGGAGACGCAGGGAAACAAACTGGGACAGTGCGCGGTAACACAATAATACGGCAGTCCTGTCATAAGGAGCCTGTGTTTATCTGTGAAGCATGCAGGAGTAAACTGCAATCAGTGGCCATGAAAGGTCTCTTTGAGTAAAGAAGATAAAAGTCTGTGCAGAGCTGCCTCCAGCTCTTTCTGGCATGATCCCAGCACTACCCTTAGAGCTATCCTTTAAGAAGTGACTAAGTGGATGATGTCAACTGAATACCATCAACAGGACAAAGATGGATCCTCAGTAGCACTTCTGAGTATGGCTGGAATACTTGTACCTCAAAGGTAGAGCAGGACCTATCATATTCAGTGCTTTCATTGCTGATCACTAAAAATATCTATTACTTTTAAATACAGTTTGTGTGTTCCTGTAATTCAGGTGGTCCCAGAGTACCCCTGCCCTGCTAATTTTGGTGATTTGTCCTGCTCTGACTGATTCAGTTAACAGAATCCCAAGGTGAAGTGGGTAGTATGAGAGAAATCATGATACTACGTTTCTTTTCCAGTATTAAAACCTTGAGTATCAGCTCGTACTAATACCTTTAAGTTTTTCTTTAAAAGCTACTAAGCAATTGGGATGAAGTATTATTTTTGTTGAAACATGGGCAGCTAGGCAGCTGGTAGCCTAGTGGTTAGGTTGTTTGCCCTCTGATCAGGATGTCATGGGTTCAAATCCCAAGCTAAGCACCTCTGAGGTGCCCTTGAGCAAGGTACTGTGCCCAAACACTGCTCCCTGGGTGCTGTGTTCCTGGCTGCCCGCTGCTTCACTTGGTGAATGGGTTAAATGTAGAGGAAGAATTTTGCGTTATTCACGCTCTGTGCTGTGCTGTGTTCATGTATGACAGAATTTTCACTTCACTTAAGCATGTAAAAGTAGGGTCTGAAACTGAACACATTTTTAAATATGCTGAAGGCTATGCTACGACCAGGACTGGGAATCACCAGTGTAGTGCCAGCAATGCTAAGGTTTGGTGTGCCGAGTATAGTGGCAGGAATACTAAGTACTAAGTACAATACTATGTACTATGCTTAGTAAAGTGCTAGTAATGCTATGTTATGCTAGTAATGCTATGTTATGCTTGTTTATATGCTTAAATAAAATTGTCATAATAAATAAATACATTATTAAATATAAACACATCCCGAACAGAATCATTGCTGTGAACTTTGGTAATGAGTTTGCTATGTACTGTGTGTTATATGTGTGTATCATTTTGTCAAACCTCTGTAGCTGAATGCGAAGTGTGACCATGTGGTAGACGTCCAGCAGCATGTCAGCCACGGTGGCCTCTGGAGCATCTGTCAGGCAGTGAATGGGCAAAGGGTTCCAACGGCCCACCTTTATGATTCCTGTGGGAGAAGGGGGGGAGAGAGACAGACAGAGAGACAGAGAAATATAATACCATTTCATCTCATTTGTACCTTCATTTCAAGTCACATTACATAATCAGAGCTGATGACCACTTACACTCTCACTGTTACTGGATGTAATGAAATCACCACAGCTCTACCCATAAGTTGACCAGGGGTCATTGCATCACCACTTCATATAAAAATGATTAAACATCATCAGACATCCCAATGGAAAAGTGAGATGCGAAACATGGACGACAAAAGGCCAGACAGAAACGGGTCCACTTCACTTGGAGCTTTATTTGTACATAAACATTGCTCCATAGTAAAACATTTGTTGACAGTTTGGCGCATGTTTTTACATGCTGTATTAGAATGATTCATGAGATGATACTGGGAGTTGAGTCACTATTTATCGTTTATGAATGTGCGTGTTGTCTGTGTGCATTGCATCATGGATACGGAAACTGTATAGAGGGCACTCTCTCTCTCTCTCTCTCTCTCTCTCTCTCTCTCTCTCTCTCTCTCTCTCTCTCTCTCTCTGTGTTTCTCTGTCCCTGTGGAATGGTTCATCCCAGGCAATAAAAGCAGACAGCGGGGAACAATGGCAGTAATGATAAGGCCTTATCTATTAAAGCCTTATCAGGCAGGGAAGAGGCACCTGACACGCTGGCTCGCGGCTGCCCCATTAAGCGCAGCTCCCAGGGGCGCCGCTGCTTCTTTTTTACAGCCAGCGTGGACGTGCAGGGAGCGGCTAACTCGGTCCACTCGGACACCCACCCCAGCCCCCTCCATTAATGGCCCTGCCATAAACGCCGGTCAATGATTGTTTGATTAACCCAAATTGACCGTTATAAATGCCTCTCGCTGTGCAAAGGATGGGACGGCCGTTTATGGCTGAGGAGCAGTCCATAAAGGCCTGTGTGTGTGTGTGTGTATGCGTGTGTATGCGTGTGTGTCCATGAGAGAGAGGCAGCCATGTTTGTCATCCCAGTGTCATCTGATTGTCTCCTACAAACGTATGGAGGCTGTCCCCAAGCGACCTTGGTGCTTCCTCTTTTGACTAAGTGCAGTTGGGCTATGGGTGGGCTGTGGCCACAAAAACCACCTTTAACCCACGATTTGTGGGAAGTCATTCAGGCACATTACAGGAAGATTTAAGGCCCAGCCACCTCAGGTCAATCAGGTCAATATAAAGCAATAAAGCTCATCTCCTCTAGCACTTTTGAACTTTCTCATGTCTTTTCATCATATGACGATGTTCACATGATTAGTCTATCTTATCTCTTTATGACCGCCTGTATACGGGCTTTGTGTTCAGTAAGCGCTTTTAGTGGAATTAGTGGAAAAACCAAATTCTGCTCTGAGGCAATACCAACTATTCTCAGTATATAAACCGTAAATGCAATCGCATGTGTTTATGGGCGAATAATCAGGCTAGTAGATTTGCTCCGGCACTTACAGGTAAACCATGTGAGAGGACAGGGCCGGTACTGTGGTAGTGCCAAACGCCCGTCCCGCAGGTTTTTTTTTTTAAAGAACCACGCTGAGCCATTAAAAATAGATGAACTGGATCTATCGTTGACTCCGCTCTATTTATTTCCAGATGTCACAAGCATTGTTAGGATGCACTGTGCATAGAAACTGGACCCTCTGGTCTCTTTGCATTATTTACTTAACTATTTTCCAACAGAGGCACACAGACACACACACACATACCCATGTTCACTCTCTGCACGCACACAAAGCTTCTCTTTCACTAACGAACACACACACACACCCACACACTGTAGACATGTGCAGTAAATGCATGTTTAGCAGCAACAGACATAAATGAAATACACAGCCCATGAGGGCAGTGGGGTAACTTTTCCTAGTCTTATTAGAGACAGGCTGAAGCTGTGAAAACTAAACAATGCAAATCGCATTACTGTCCACTAAATGAGAGCCAGACTTTCTCTCTCTCTCTCTCTCTCCTCTCTCTCCCCTCTTTCTCTCTCTCTCTGTGTCTCTTTAGACGCTCTTCAGGGCCCTTAGGCTGTTTCTATAAGTTGCAAAGCTCCAGCTGCAGCGGTGGTTCAGTAACACACAAACTGACTGGTCAATTCCCAGTCAGGACACAGCCTCCAGTGTCCATCAGCACCAGTTTGGTCCATAAAGGAATTTTTCAACCTGATCTCTGTCCACAGGATCTGTAACATCTGTTACCATGAGCAATAATTGTAATTATTTCTCTGTGTCTTCCTGTGTTTACATTTTGTTGTATAATTTGATTGTGGGAACATTTTCTGAAACTTCAGCATATGCCCATCAGCTTTTATTATAATTATATTTTTTCCTGTTTTTTTTCCTCAGTAAAAGCAAATGAAAGTAATCATTTACATGCTACACATGCAGTAGATAGAGATCAGGTTCAAAACTGCTGGTGTATTCCTGTAACTCTGTTAAACAAGAGCCAGAAGCTACACTTTTTTGCTCCTCTCAAAGTACGAGATGTTGTTTTGACTGGTAGAGACAAACTAACACGAGGCACAGTGTGAACTGTTCCACCCCTGGTTTATTCCTCTTGGCTGAATCTTTCCCGGTGGGACAGTGCATCTGTGGCAGTGGGCCTGGCCACCTCTCTGACTCGAGTTACCCTCGCTCTCCTCTCCCTTTACGCACTAATAGGCCTTCGGGAAGTCTCGTGTTTTTGTTTCATTCCTCCAAAGGTATCTGAGGAGATTTATTCCCCAGATACCGAATTAGAGGACTAAGTGAAACAGATGAAGACAATTTGTGTGGTGCCACTCCCCCTTCTGATCTCCTCTCGCTCTCCTTCCCTCTCCAGACTGTGTTTATATTACTGCGGAGCTTTGATTTCTGTGGGACGAGTCTGTTTTGCTCATTGCCCCGTTGTGCAACGCTGCTTGTACGCCCGCAACAGCTTGGGTCCATACTAGCTGCCCAACCATTTGTAGTAAAGCTGGCATCCGACACACAAACCTTCTGCGCGTAGCTGCACTCAAACAAGTGAACTAATACGCAAGTCCTGGCAAAAACAAAATCATGGGGTCATTAGCCATTAATTAATTTTCACTTATAGTCATTGAAAGGTTGTCTGTCAAAAGTAAGCACTCTCAACCTAAATCCATACCACATTTGTGTGGAAGTAGAGATATTTTATTTATTATGAAAGTTATAGATGTGCATACAGTGCATATTTTGTGGAAAACATCTTATAAACACATTTTTCTATGGTTATTTATTACTTTTTTTCTATTTTTTGGCCCTTCCTTTTTCCAGTCCTGAAAAGTATGGTAGTGACTGCAGACGCATGTTTATGACCGCTCCATGTCCAGTTCACATATTTTAGTGTTCTATATACGTTCTTGTTTTATTTACAATTTGACTTTTTGTTGACTTTTATTTTAATTTTACTTTCATATTGTTCTTTTCTTTGTGTCCCTCAGTTTTTTACAGGCTCAAAAAAGTTATCTGATTCTGAAAGTCAAACTGATAACTGCACACTGAGTGTAACTGAGTGTAAATGTAAATGTATAATTGTCATTATTTAAACTGCATAGAAAAACTGCCCCTTAGACTTTTCAGTTATTACTGACTTTGACTATAATTTATTATGAAACACTTGTTCAGTCACTACTACAACACTAACTTTCAATAATGCTGTTATAAGAATGAAATGTGGACTCCTTAGCAGGCCCTTTGAGTGTAAAGGGGTTAAACAAGTATCAGTGCATTAAGTGGATCATAATGACCTGCCTGAACCAGCCGAGAACAAAACTGCCGCCCTGTGGGACCGACTGCTTTCTTGAGACCATTTGGTGAGTCTCTCGTTTACAGTATACGCTAACATTGCACAAACAGACACACACAGAGCCTGTGGTAAGGTCATTAATGAATCATTTTTAACTTGGAAAAGCCTTTTCTCTTTGTCAACTTTTCCCCCCCTCCACTTCAAACCATTGTTCCCGTTGCCACATTAAAATTCCTGCTCCCACTGACGGCTTTTCATGTGGCGCATTGGTGGCTTGGCTTAAGCTTGCGTGTACCCATCCATATATGCTCAAACACACACACACATACATACACACACACACTCACAGACAACTTCAGACACAGACACACACGCACACACACACACACACACACATACAGACACAAACATAGATGCACACAGACACACTTACAGACACACACACACACGTACACACTCACAGACAACTTCAGACACAGACGTACACCAGAGATGGGGACTCGAGTCTGAGACTCGGACTCGAGTCGCACTTAAATCACACAGAGACCTGTGACCTGACCTTAGACTTGCCCTCAATGACTTGAGACCTGACTCGGACTTGGGCGCTGTGACTCGTGAGTCATAAACTCGTAAACAATGTTCATTTCATGGAATTATTTATTTATATCTCGC
>JBBIGA010000002.1:6189825-6202860 GCA_037576975.1 Alestes dentex
ATCTATCTATCTATCTATCTTTCTATCTATCTATCTATCTATCTATCTATCTATCTATCTATCTATCTATCTATCTAGCAAATAGCTGTGATGGATAAATCTGTCCCCTGTCCTGACTACAGGGATCCATCTGTACAGGGTGCTGATAAAAAAAAACCAAAACAAAAAACCACAAATGAGCACCAAGCATCATGGAAAACTCCTCCTGACCTCCTTACAGTGGATCTTGCCAATTACTTCACAAGTTCTTAACAAAAAAGCTGCATATAAAGTGTCAGCGTTCCTCGCCAAGGTAGAGAGATGGACCATAATGAGTCATATTAACCAGAATGTGTCTATTACATGCTTCCAAACAGTCGTGCAATCACATAATTTCAGAAAAAAGTGCTGATCAGTTTCTTTTCTGTAGACTTTGTTGGCAAATTGTACTATTACTTTATCGCAAGTTCTGGAACCACATGTCCAGCTGTGTAAATGTCCTAGGATCGGTTATTCACACCGATTTAGGGGAGCTGCTCTTTTTATTAGACCAATACCAACTTTTACATTCAGAGACTTTAACCCCTGACTGAAACAACCTACACTTTACAGTTCATCTCTGCCTCTCCCATTAAAACAACTCAACCTGAAAACATCTTGACCCAAACAGAGACCTTCTTCTTTTTAACTGGGGGGGTTCTGAAAGCAGGAGGGCACCCAGTGAGCCGTTCGTCTAGACAACTGTTCAACGTTGACTCGAACAGATACACCAACATAAGAGGGGGAATGTAAAGGCTGCTATCAGCTAATGCAGTTACTGAGGGGATGGGTGGAGAGGAACTGTTTATAGCAACTGATGCTAATGCTATTGGTGGCGTCACAAACTTAACAGGGATCGAAGTCCAATGCTTCAGTCCTAGAGACCAGGACAACAAACAAGTCCCACCATTTATTGACAACAAACACAGACGCCCACACACACACACTCACACTCTCTCTCTCTCTCACACACACACACACACACACACACACACAAACACAAACCCTCCCAGACACATCGCCTTGAGTGAGCAGCAATTTATTGCTGCAATGGACAGCAGTGCTGATGCTGGCCATGAACCCAAACAGCACACCTGAGCTCCAAGCAAGGCTTTAGAGAAATCAGTTGCAAGGAATAAAATCTGCTGTGCTTTGAATTTTGAGCACCTCTAACCAAAGACATAAACCCAACCAAGAAATAAAAGAATGTTAACTCCAAGGAGTGACTCCTTAGACATCCCGTTCAAGCCCCTAGGCATCTAAAGTAGTGGGAATTGTGCTCATTACTCACCAGGATCTATTAGGACTTCATTGTACTCGTCCCACCATCTGCCTTGCATGCTCTTTGTTGAAAGCATGGCTGTCAAGGGAATGGCCTTGTGGGTAAATGAAAAGGGTGCACAGCTTCAGTAACCTGCATGGGCGGAACTACCCCTGACACTCAGTGTCAATCATTTACTGCCATTCAACCACTGAAGCCATTCCCAGTGTTGGGAATGCTTTGGATTTGCTTGACATCAAGCAGGCCCATCACCAGCAAGCGTACCTCAGAAATCATTTCTGGCCACAAACAGAAACCGATTCGACGTTCTGTCACAACGGGGTCCGTGAACATGACATTTGAGGCTAATGAAAGGAGGCTGAAGGGGGGAGTGGTTGCAGAACACATAGAAGAGGAGGAGGAGAAGGCGGTGAGTATTCTTTCCAACCAAACCGATATTTGTTTAAGTAGAGAAGGTCAGACTCAGTGAAGTGCATCTAGTATTAAACATTACTGATCCTGGCCTTTTACGTTCTAAATCTCCACTGGCACTGTGAAGTTTTCCAGAGCAGTGGAATATCTGCGGCCAGAGAGGGAGAGAGAGAGAGAGAGATAGAGAGAGAGAGAGAGAGAGACAGAACTGGAGCCAGGTCTGTTATGCTCTTATTAAAACTCCAATCATGTCGGAGCGCTCTGAACAACAGCAGCCCCCAGACTCAAAGCATGATTGAAACATTTGATATGCCTGCGATGCCTCCACAGCAAGGCAGCCCAAAGTGTGGCTCACTTCAGCCCACCATAAAGTTACCTTGCCCCACACCTTCAAGCAATGAGAGGACAAACATGTATTTATATCCATGACATTGAACCTTATTTCTTATTTTTCTTATTTTAATATTTTACTAACAAAATTTGATGTAATGTTAATATTCACCAATAACAGTGAAAAGCCTGGAATCCTTTGTTACATTAATAATTGACTTTTTTGTTTAATTCTGTTGTGAAAATGTTATAAAATTGTTAGAAAACTATAAAATGTTTATTTGTTATTTTGAATGTAGTAATTTATGAAACATCTATAGTGTGGACTGAAATACGATTAACTCGATACCAGGAGGTTTTGTAAAAACATTTTCAGATTGCATTTACTTTATAAAAACACAAAAAGTTATTTAGTTGTATTATATATATTATTTAGTAATATTCTGTAATTATTTATTTATGTGAATTCCTTGATAAGCTATCTACCCAATATTTTGATCAGCATGTTTTGGATGCATACATTTTCACAGCTTCCTACAAAGTTGTTGAAATCTATGACGTTGTTCAGAAGCAGCATCATAACAGAATAGTTTCATGCCTCTACGCACCTGAAACTTTATTTATTTAATAGTGATTCAGACGTTTTGATTTGGGATTCTAAACTTTTGATTTGTGATTCCAAACTGGAATTTTGATCATACTTTTGAACTGAGATAGCAAACTTCTGATTTGTGATTTCAAACTTTTGAGCTGTGATTGCAAACTTTGAAACCTACAGACCGTAAAATTTTCAAGCTTTTATATTCAGTTTGCATACTTTGGAATTGTGGTAACACATTTTTGAACTGTGACTACAAGTTTTTAACACTGCAAACTTGAACTTGTGCATTTTGAAAATTATGTTGTGTTTTTGGCCCTTGGCCCACCCCAATCATTAAACTGGGGTCCCAAAGCAAAGTGTTCAAGCATACCTGCTTTACAGAAGGTGTTTTTTATGGCAAAACAGAAAATGTTTCGATGAAAAGGTTTCATAGAGACAAAGGTAAGTGGGACTGCAAACCAAAATATACAATTTACAAGGCCTTCACCTACTTTAAGCTATAACATTCAGATTAATTCAGATTAATTATTTGAATAATAACAACAAAGCAAAACAGGAACGTCGGTTCAGATAAATGAAAGCAATGTCCCTTTTCAATCTAAACCTCAGTTCCAATCAGAGCATTAGTAAAAATCTAAGAATGTATTAATCATATTAATTATATCAGGCAAACAAATGAGTCGTTCCTTGAATAGATTCTTCCACCGGTTGACAAAGAGTGGAGAACAGAAAAGTGAGAGTAATCTCGGTATCTTTAATCTGATAAATTCATTTCATTTATTGTCAGAATTTAAAGTGGTATCCTTCCGAGGTAAAAAAGTGGGTAAACTTGTGCCTGTGTGTTTGTGAAGTGGATCTGTGCGATAGTGATCTGTGCGGCGTTGTGTAAGGGGCTCAGAGGTCAGAGGTCTTGGTGGTCCTGTGATCCTGTGTTTGTTATTGCTATGCTGCCCTTGGTCAGATTAACACAGCACGGCTCACTCGGCCTTCTCCTGCGAGCGCTAAGGAGGAGGGAGGAGTGGGGTGACCCTCTTAAATGTGTTGATGGGACCCGGGGTCGCTAATCTAAAGTGCTGAAATGTTATCCCACTAAAAGAAGGGAGCGAAGAGCCCCTGGCAGCAGCAGCACCCCAGGCAGAGTTCTGCCACTCAGTGCACTGGCAGCTTCAGGTAGCAGACGTGTTTTCAGAGGGATTTTGCCTGGAAAAATAAGAGCTGTCTGACCGGCCTGCGATCAATACGACCTCAGAAAATATTTTGGAATTTTCACCTCAGTATAGGCACCTAACATAAAGAGGCCATGACTGCTACTTGGAGAAACCAAAGGCATGAATCAAGACTTTAGGCCAGGTGGGCTGAAACACACTTTAAAGGGGAAAAAATCCCCATAAAAATCACATGTGAAACATCTCTCAAACATCATTAGCCTTTTCCAAACCAAAATGTTTTCTTATGCGTTTATTAGACGGCAACGCCCCCCCTAGAGGTATCAAAAGCATTCCGTTCAACTCATTCCATCTTGTCCAGAGACCTCAGCAGAGAGACACATGCTATTGCATAAACACTTGAGCCACACTAGCACAAACTGCTAGATTTTTAACAGTCAGGAGTAATAACCACAAATATCCATAAAAGCCCACTTGAAGAAATATATATACAAAGTCCCTGACCTATGTAAGTTTATCCTCCAATAACAATGAATTCAGCCAGCTCCCATGTCACTAATGCCAGCTGAGGGAAATGGATGCACTACATTTAAAGTGACTAACCCAAACACAGAGCAGTTAGAGGAAAACCTAACATGCACTACCATCCGTAAACACGATACCTTTGTAAATTAATGAGCTAACGCAGCACGGCGTGTTTATGACCATATGACTGTCTATATGTTGTCTTCGTTGTCTGACTTGAAGTTGCAGCAAAAGATGTTTTGATGTATTAAGGTTTGCTAAACAGAGGGCTTCCTTGGGCTCTGGGGGACGCCGCTCCCCCAAGCGTTCTCCTGGCTCTTTGGTTATTCTAATGCAGAACACATTGAGGGCCAGTGCTCAAGGCCCAGGCCTGCACCCAGGCAGAGAGGGCTAAGAGAGCCAGATCAGCCACTTAATCAACCATTATTTATGGGGCTCGGTGGTTTAAATCAACAAGAGCAGGAACTGGGGCCAGGCCTTATGGGTTTATAACTGCTGTCAAAATAATCACATACAGATATATTCATCAGAGTGCACACCAGCTCCGTTCGGCACTTCCCCAAATGTTAGCCTCAACGCCCCCACCTCCTCCCTCCAGCAGCCCCCCACCCCCACCCCACAAAATCTCCAGCCATTCTTGACACTGTCTCCCTATTATCCTACCTCTTGCTGACCGTTTGTTACACTCTCCTTTCAACCTTCTTGCTCAGGACCTCATTCTTGGTCTTCTCGTTTCTTCTCCTGTGTCATTTTCCCTCGCAAATTCCTCACCCTCCCATCCTCCCCTGAACTCCTGTCTGTGGAAGCTCTTGGAGCAGATCTGCAGCAAGCTAGCTACCAGATCACAATGCCAGTGCCAACAGAGCCGCAGCGTGTGACAGGAAGGGAGGTTGGAAGGATGGAGCAAGAAGGCGGGTGGAGGTAGGACCAGCAAAGTTTTGCGGATTTCAAAACGAATGGGATGTCTGAGTGAGTAATACATGACAAATGGATCTGCCTGTTTTGGGAACAGAGGCATTAGCAGGACTGGTTTGGCACTGAAGAGCAGGAGAGGGAATGACAAGAGGAGAAATAGAGGGAGAATGAGAGAGAGAGAGAGAGAGAGAGAGAGAGAGAGAGAGAGAGAGAGAGAAAGAGAGAGAGACTGGGTGGGAAGAGATAAAACCGGTGAGAGCTGAGATCGTGGGTGATCCAGATCCTTCCATGTGTCATTAATTAACTTAATAGCCTCTCAGCTATTTAGATGACAAAAACTCACAGATGAAGGGTGGGGCGGTTTGATCCAAATGCAGGCATGCAAATTAATGGTTAGACAACCAGCTTGGTTCCAGTTTAGTATTACACCCTCACAGGAGGTGTTTATATCTGACACCGAATGAAATGACTGATATTAGTTCACATAATTACTATGATCAGGACCAGAGATGGGTAGTGTTTATGTTGTGTGTGTTTAATATAGTATTTTATTAACCTTTTCCTTTGACTCTGAAATAAACCATGTTTTTTTTTAAACATCATACATCTCAGACCAGTGTTTTTGTATTTTGAAATACTCAGAAAGTTTTTTTTTTTTAAACGGACTTTTCCAAGAACACCTGCCTACCACTATAGAGCGAACGCTGAGTGACTAATGCCTGGGTTATTTAAAAGGTCTATTTATTTGCACTGGAGGAACCTGTGGGACAAAAATGTGAAAAAGGAGCACAATTAACATCAAATCAAGTCTTTGCAGCAGAGGATTGCTTGGATGTGGCAACCTGAGACCGGACCAGCTGAAATTTAGAAAAGTGTTTAGTACAAGAGAGTGGGGATGACATCTACCTCTCATCCTGCTTTTCTACATTTACACACCATAACCCATTTATGAAGCACAAACTTGCACAAAAGTACATACAACAGAACCCAAAACACTTGCATGTTCACCAGTACCATGTAGTGTCACTGTGGTGCTGAGAATGGTCCATTACTCCAATAATATCTGGTCAGAAGGATCCTGTGGTCAGAAACAGCCCAATAATGAATGGAATGAAGTGAATTTCTGTCAGTAGATTTACTACAATCTCTAATTTTACACCTACATCCAGCTCCAGAATTATTGCCACCCCCCAGTAAACAGGACAAAACAACTACATAAAATAAATAATGACTTTCAAATGTTCATTAAAAATATTTAGAAAAATTGTCATTACTGTATATATATCAGAAATCATTCATCGATGCTATTATGCTGTGGAACTGTCAGAAGGTTGAAACCTAGGTATGGGTTTGTTTGGGTACTAACCCCAAACATCAAAATCCATAGAAATGGTTGTGAGAATCTAAATTAAAGTTTTGCAATGGTCCTCTCAGTCTCAAATCCACAAGCAAAGACCAAAGAATATCAAGAAACATAAGCATTCCTCTCACCAGGGGAATCTTCACCTTCAATAACGGGGGCACCAATATTTTTAAGCATGTTGCGTAAAAAAATGGTGTACTAAAAAAAAAACCAAAGAGTAATTGGAAGCTCACCCAATTTTTACACCAATACCAGTCATTGCATATGCAGTTCATTTAATATATTGATTTTAGTCCATTTTCATCAAGTGTTGACTGTGCAGCAGCTGGTAGCCTCATGGTTAGGGTGTTCGCCCTGCAATCAGTAAGTTGTGGGTTCAAATCCCAAGACTGCTGGTGGCACCTCTGAGGTCCCCTTGAGTAAGGTACCGTCCCGGACGCTGTGTTCCTGGCTGCCCGCTGCTTCACTTGGTGAATGGGTTTAATGGAGAGGAAGAATTTCGTGCTGATCACACTGTGTGCTGTGATGTGCTCACGTGTGACAGAATGGTCACTTTCACTTTACTAGAGTGAATCCTCAAAGTAAGTTGAACAAGGTAGGTGTTTCAAATAAAGCATACAGTGTCATCATGAAAAGTTTACAGAAGGAAGAATCATTCTTAACTAATGATAATGACTACAGTATGACTATTTTCCTTGTTTTTAAATAGTGTAAAAAAAAGAAGACAAAATTGGAGATACAAGGTGACAGGCAATCAATCAATTATCAAGCAATGACAGGCAATTATCATAGGTTATTGATTAATTCATACATAAACCAATGTTAAACCAGTCCAAGCAGAGCAAGTTTTTTGATCTTCTCATATTCCCATTGCATTTTTTTATAACTGGATGAATATTTACTAGTTTGTGATGGTGATCATGTTTGTATAAAAGTAGCCTTTTTGCGTTACCATTACTGAGGTGTGTGTATGACACAATTCTTACTTATATAATTTTCCTATCTTGGTGTTTGAAATATTTTGAAACAAACATTTTGAAACACATTTTGAAATATGAACAATTTACTGTGAGAGCTAGCCAGGTTAAACAACAACTACCACACAACAGAGGTAGTTGTAAAGTAATATTCACAGATTCTTCAAAAAACATACTACAGAAGTCATGTAAATAAATATATCAGTTTATCATACTGATATCCTATGCGCTACTTTGTGGTAAAAAAAAAAATTGCCCTCATTCTCACTTTGGCATGCTCTCTTTTCACTGATATTTATTTTTAGCCCTATATTTTTATGCATTTAGGTTGGAAAGCTGGCTCATTTAAAACATCACTGAACTATATTGAATTAACTGTGTTTACATTGGTTTACCAGACTTGTCAAGTGAATGTTACAACAGGACTCTAAGACTGCTACCTATAGAGTAAGTTTTAACCATCTGCACGTTCTGCTGAGTTGTCTACAGTATGAGTCTGAAAAAGTCTACCATTCATGTACAGCAGAGATGTTTATGTCCTTAGGACGAGGCAGTGATTAATGTTGTTCAGTCTTTTCATGAATAATCAAAAAACTAAACGCGTTCTGCCATGCGCTCCCTTTCTGAATCTTGATGTAAATGGGCAAAAACTGAAGTATACTGTGTGCGAAAGGCCTTTGGACACAACCTCATTATTGAAAAGTATCAGTTAACTCTTACTCTTAGTCTTACAGAGACCCATTTCATCTATCCTAACATTCTGATGGCTCTTTCTGATCTAACAAGTAGAGATAAGTGAATAGTGGACAAATCCAGCACAAAAGGTCCCAGCTGAGGTAGAATGGTGTGAGAGTGCCAGGGTTGAGGAGCATGGCCAACACTTTTGCAGGCCATATAGCACCTGGTTTCTCTCAACAGGGTTTTTGAGACGACTATATGGAAGGAGGGGTGTGGAGGGGAGCCAAGGGGTCTTGTCAAGGACAAGGCCAAAGGGATCTCTGCTTTTTGCAACAGGAGGTAGGATTGCGGCTACAGGGTGGCTTGTGCCTGCTGGCTTGGGGGTCTGCCTGGAACCCGCGCAGAGGGGTTGGATAACTGATTGGGTCCTAATTTGGGGGGCTGAGGAGACGAAGCCCCTGGGAGTCTGACACAGGAGCCCAAGAGCCCTGCTGACTGACAGGCTCTCCAACACCAAGCCAGAGCTGGACCAGCAGAAAGGGGAGAAATGAAGGATAGGCAAACGTAGGGAATGAGAGCAGGAAGTTATGATTTATTCTGAAAGCCAGAGATGCATGGAACAGAATTGCCGGGGCAGGTCTATTACACAAAAGATCCTATAGAAGCACGAAGGTAAGTGTTATGTTCCCCTAAACATGGATCCATAAGATTACACGGATGCATTCTCTTCTGCACTGAAGGGTGTTTACCTCGCTTTCGACTTAGACTGATGGTGGTCATCAAGGATAGGGTCCCCAAAGCTTTTTTAATGGCGGGGTCATTAACAAACATACACATCGTGCTGGACACAGTACGGCAATCACTCACTCAACCCTGGGTGTATCTCTACTCTAACTCTTTAGTTGGGAGTCCTAACTTGTCAGAAGTGTTTACATTGTCTGTTCATTTTCTCAAACATGCTTAAGGAAATACCATGGCATGGACAAAATTGTCCTGATATAATATCTTGATTATCCAGTGAAACAGAACAAACTATTCTACCCATTGTAAGGTTACATCCACATCCCATCAGGAACACCATGGTAGGTTGTTCCTGTTGACATCTTGCTGGAGAAAGTTTATATTCCATGCCCAGGATTTGACTAGTCCACCACTGTCCCCGTCCCACTGGTCTTGATTGTCTGAGCACCCTGCTATGTGAACCAGGCTGTTGGGAATAAGAAAAGACGGGATATCAGATGGGATTCCTGTCTATGAGGATGAACTGAACTTCTTAGATGGACAGACTTTATCTTGCTTTGTTTAACAGTCTTTAAAAGTCGCTTGGTGTGGAGATCTTACTTCCTATGAGGTTTAAGGAAAGTATTGTGTCAACTAAGATTCAGCGTTGATGAAAAGACAAAAAATAAGAATGAACATCCAGAATTCAATGTATTTCAGGCATGAATGCAAAACCCATGGTCCAATGGACCATTAAGGTATTATTGTTAACTTCACTGGCTATGAAACACACCTGCAGAAAAATCTGTGGAAAGGCCACTAGAGCTCAGAGCTGTCCCAGAATCTGCCAAGGAATCAGAATCAGAAAGCTGTATTGTTCCCAGGGGAATCTGCTTATGTTATGACTACAAATAAACACAGAGACAAGAACAATATAAAACTATTTTTAAAAATTTTAAATCCATCTGTAGAAACAACTCTACCTGAAATACACTATATATTATATGTTACATACACAAATGCTCGGTATAAATTATAGATAAGAAACTTACAGTTAAGTGAATTTCTAACAACACAGATGGTGATTAGAAGTATGTTACAGCACATATTAGAGATCAGTAGTGTTTAAGTAATACTGACATATGTAGTGATATTCATACGGTAAGACTGTTGCACGTAATTAGATATTGCACATTGTTATAATGTTTACACCTGATAAGAAAATTGCACAATGTTGCACATACTGTATCACAGCAAGATAATGCACATAGTCATACATAAGCAGCCATAACATGCTTGCACATTTACACAGATAGTGTTAAATCAAAACATTAACAGGGGTGTAAGGGTGTAAGAGAAAATATACTATACTTGGAAATTGTGTCATACATTTTCTCAGTTAAAAGAGGAAATAGTGAAACTGTTTAAACAAATCAATAAAAAGCTTTCTTTATTTGCTAGTATGTGATGTAGTTGTGTGTGCGACGCATGGGAGTTTGATGCCGTGGTGTGTGGTGACAAATCAGCAGTACTACTTCTCTCACAAAGACAGATTAGCATAGCTGTGGGCTGTATCACTTTACAATTATATGAATTTGGTTGGATAAGAACAATAAATTCAAATGTGCTGGAACTTGGCTGACTGGAAAGAGAAAAAGTAAATATCCGCTGGCCTTTGAGACTCACAACAACAAGTAAAGGTCTAAAGGAACATTTAAGAAGCAAAAAGTGTTGCACAATGTTTTGTTTTGTGTTACAAATCTTCCTAAAATAATACTTATGATTCTAAGTGTTTTCCTCCTTTGATTATTAGAGCATTGAATGGGTTTATTGGAATATTGATGACTGATTCCTCAACAGTTTTTCCTAGAAATTATTTTAACTAGGGATGCATGATGATACTGCAATCATATCAGTATCAGCAGATCATTGCTTTAAAATAAGTGGTGAAATCAGACAGATGTTAAGATTTACTCTAGAAAAGCAGAATTTTTAGGGCTTGCTGAGCCACAGTCTCCATTTAATTATTTTGCCTGCACCCTTTAGAAACAAATAACACTTCTCAGTAAAGCTAATTCAGGCAGATGTAGTCCCAATCTCAACTTTTTATAAATGTTTATGTGCTGGAATTAGCCCATTTGTGCATGAAAAATATCGAATTTCGGCATCAGTCCAGAATTAGAACGTGAACGATTGAAAATGTGTTGATTTAGCGGAAATGGAGCCACGCTGACGTACAAACAGATTTCACCAAGGTCGCATCAAGCTTATTTGTAGACGTTTACCAGCCCAGTTTTTTTTAAATGAGCTAACTGCTTTTTACTTTACCCTGATTGCTCCTATGCTAACCTAATCAGCATGTGACACACCTCTTACAATGAAGGTTCAGCTCCCTACACCTCATGTGAGCTTCTACTCGCTTGGTTTTCAGGGCCGCAGTTCTTGCATGCAAGCATTCGCTCACATACACATATATACACACATATACACACTCTCCCACTCAGGCAGAGGAAGCTCTGTTCGAGGGCCCTGCCTGCCCAGCGTCAGGCTAAGTGCTCCTGACAGCCGACCGCACAGTTATTAACTGTGATCCGCCGCCACAGGACCCGGGCACCGAACGGGCTCCTAACCCACACAAAGGCCGCTTTCAGCAGCACCTCTGCCCTCAGCACCCCCACACTTACTGTACATATGCACATATATTTTGGCCTATTCACTTTTCAATCAGAGCTTCTTTCAGCAACCACTCGGAATTATTCGGCAACTATTGTTAAGCTAATGTATAAAGCATGCTGCTGTGAGAGCAAGTCTAAATATGGGTTCCTTAGAGTTTAAAGGGTTAAACACTCCATTCCTGTAGTTGTGGGAGTTGTTTGGAAGTGTCCTGGTCGGAAAAACGGTTGAATCTCAACCTGACTAAATTCTTGTGACCAAGACATGGGTAGGTGGTGCACAATGCTAACTTGCACTGATGTTTTATCACTATGGGAAATTACAGGGCAGTCAGGAAGACCTGTTTGCATCATTTGTGCTCCATCTGTCTGTGAGCTGTCAGTCAAGTCTGGTGGTCTGGAGGCTTTTCTTGCGTCTCCGGCTTCGCCTGCCACCGCTGCACTTTCCTGAGGATGTGGACGCGGCGGACGGAGAAGCACATTAGACTGTGAAATTAGGATGGGAGTGCACTTGAGACGTCGCAAGGAGGTCGCTGAAGATCCATAATGACAGCTGACTATGTTTAGCTCCCGAAAGTATTCCAATAAAGAGCAGCATCGTCCTCACTCTCAGAAGGGCTTCAGTTACGGGATGGGGGAAAAAAAATCCTCATGCTGCATTTTTCTGCCCGCACTTCCCATAATTAGAGCCCACAATTCGCTGTTAAATACTTTAGGCTTTAATTTATTTATTTATTCTCCTTTTTTGCCTTTGAATAAATGAGTTTCTATATAGAAATGCAGTGAGCGCAGGCTGCTAGGCCGTTCCTGGTCGTCTTCAAAGCAGCGGTGGGCTGGGGACACGGCTGACATGTATTATTCCACACAAAGGCCGCCTTTTGTTTACTTCAAGCTCCCAGCCACAAAAATGCAGTATTTGTCCATCAAGTGTCTTTTTTAAGTTGCTTTCTTCCCCCGCCCTGCTGTGCTAGTTTGAGTGCTGATAACCACACGCGGATGAAATGAATGACACACTGTCTTGTACACTCACCACTCAAAAATGCATCCTGTTCTGGAGCAGGGCCACGCAGAGGGCGTGAATGGAGAGTGAGGAAAACTTCTCGACTGCTGCATGACAGGGCACTGACTGATAATACTGTCCAATAGATGTGAAGCTGACAGGTTACACCAATTAAGGACGTCAACCACTGTAATGGTCCTTATTAGATGGAGTTCAGACCAAGTACCAGTGGATAACATGAGCTATCCAAAACATTAACGTTTGTGGGCCTAAGCACTGAATAACCATAACTCTCATCTCTCTCTCTCTCTCTCTCTCTCTCTCTCTCTCTCTCTCTGTCTCTCTCTCCCCCACACACACACACACACCAAACATCA
>JBBIGA010000002.1:6210315-6229367 GCA_037576975.1 Alestes dentex
TATAAAATATATAATATATAAAATATGTAATATAAAATATATAGTGTGTAAAGTACCATTTTACAGCAATGGTCCCATCAAAAATCCAAATAAAAGCCTGCTGTACTGTTTTTGTTGTCTACATTCCACTGCATCAACAGTTCTTTTAGTCACATTTGTGTATTTACTGTATTTTTAAAAAGAATTCTGTAGAAAAATTAAATGAAATGGAATTAAATTGCAATTAAATGTAAGATTTCAAGAGACACAGAATTGCTTTCAATTTAATCACACATTATTTGATATTTATACCTCTATCATTTAATAATTTAGTATGAAACAAATAGTTTCTGTCCTGTTCATGATATACACACTCATATATTAATGACAAAAGTTATTAAAAATTATTGTGCTGTAAGAATCATCTTTGACTGATGTGTTCCTTGGCAATCATTGCTTACTGCAATAAATGTTAAATATGGTACACCTGGTGTATTTTAGCATGTTGTATGTTGTTGCTGGTCTATAAGGATATAAGTAATAATTCACTGGTCAGTATCTGTCATTCAGGGTGGTCTGGTGTGAAATGGATAATTGTAGAGATCTGTAAATTCAGATTTCTTTACAGTGGTAGTGATGGGAACCAGGTGGTATGATGAACACACACATATAAACATTTAATTTACTATCCCAAACCACTAGTGAACCCACTCCTGTATATTTTATACAATGTTTTAACTGAAAATATATGTATTAAAAAGTGGTAAACAGTCTTTGAGGACTCTATTGTCTGAAAACATCCTGCAGGTACTCCCCACCTCGAACTAGTTTTTTTAAAAGAATATTTTAGACCAAAACTGTGAACAATTCTGACACTGTAAGTTTCTCTGGAACAGAGCATTTCACATTGTATCACTCCTAATCGTTTTCTTTACATCTTAACCATTTCAATATGCAGAAATTTTGAAAAACCGACACAATCCCCACTTGGTACAACCATAGTAACTGACTGCCTCTCATGGTTTACCACTTTTGTAATAAGCAGTACATTTTAATCCCATGAATAATATTTGATACAGTAAGAGGTTCCACGAGGGACGATGAGGTATATTCTGGCTGTTCTCTTCTTCTGTGCAAAGCAGAGGTGAAATGTCACCACACACAGGTTTAACCCGCACTGATAATGACTAAGGGTGCGTGTGGGACCACCAGAGGAAATTCCTCATCCCACAGTTTTAATATCACTGTGGCTCGCATACTGTATGCACATGCAAACATACACACACACACACACACACACACACACAGCAGTGGAGAAAGGTTAACACAGAGGGCATTGGGTTACAGCTGAATGAGAGAGAATGTGAGGGGAGACTGATGTGTGTAACCCTGAGACAGGGTTAGTGGAGAGGTCTGTGGTTTGGAGATTTGGGGTGTGTGTCCCAGTGCAGATGCTGAAGAGACATCTGAGAAAGACCCCCCAAATGCTCAGAGGCTGACATCACACACACACGCACACACAGCCTGTTAGACATTTTGGAACATCATTTTCTGAATAGTTATAATAGAATTGATGCAATAACCCAACTCTGTAGTGTTGTCTGTACAGTATGCTCATTGTAACAGTGTTTACAGATTAAAATTCATTTGCTACTGGTTTTCACTCGCAAGATTTTTTGTTTGAAGCCAAATTGTGTTTGTTTCTAATTTAATGATAAAAACAAAACAAAACAAAAAAAAGTACAAAAAAAACCCTCAATAGGACACACATTCTAATACATATACAAACTCATTTCAAAAAGTTTTTTGTTTTTTTTCCCTCAGGTATACCTTGGTAAAAGCTTACCTGAGCAAAAATTCCATAACATGACATCATTTCCTCTCTCGATGTTTTGAGGCAGGACATAAACTCACAAAATCCCTAAAGAAATTGTAGAAAAAAAAAAAAAAACGTTTGAAAAGGACGAAGATATATATGTCTGCAGAAATTATACTATATGTCCATTACCAGCACTGCTGTACTGACCTTCTGTCACACAAAAATGAAACACAAAACACCACAATCACCTCACACTCTTCCAGACACACAACATAAAACTGAAAACAAAGTGCGTGCACATACACTTTATATTAAACACAGCCTGCATACTTGCTTATTTGAGATATTTATAATAAAACTTCATGTTTAATAACTCATGGCTTCAAATGGCATTACCTTGTCATGGTAGTGAACAGCTACTGCTCTCTACTGGAGAATATAGGCATGTACAGGGTTTACTTTATGACTTCACACAGTTAGGAGTTCTCTGAAGTGTTTTATGTGTTTTAAAAGCATTGTTTGCACATTTGCCCTCTACCTTAAAGCTTAGAGGCGAGTCATCTGCTTTTCAACATGCCAACATGTCCCTGTGCCACATTCTGAGGTTAACAAAAAGTTAGGAGGATGTCCTCTTACCCTGCTTGTCCTAAGACTTGTACAATTCCACAGTATAGGACACTAAACAGCATCTTCAATAATCATCATCATCATCATCATAAACATATTTTGTTTTTCTCAGACATTTTCAGTCATTTGAACTGAGTGGATCCTGCTAAACTCTTCGTTTTTATAGCAATGGTTCTGCCAAAAATAATATCCAGTTTTTCACCTTATACTAACAGTGCTTAAATAACAGAAATATGCTTAGGTTGTGAAGTTTATTTAATTTTCCTCAGGAGCTACCAGTTTAGCATTTTCACACTTACTTAGATTTCGTTACACACTTGCTACAGACCTCATGGAATTGTTAAGTGATCTTAAACGGGTGTTTTCTGACACTTTATGACATACAGTTAGCTATAAAAATGGCCAGAGGAATGTCCATTTGAATTTTCTTAGCTGCTGAAGTGTTCCGAGCGACGTGAAAGGAGTTAGCAACGCAGCTCTCCAGGTGCTAGCAGAGTCAAGCATTATCTACACTATATGGACAAAAGTTTTAGGACACCTGACCATCACACCAACAGGGACTTTAATGACATTGCATTCAAATACATAGACTTTAATATGGAGTCCGCTCCCCTTTGCAGCTATAACAGCTTCCACTCTTCTTGGAAGGCTTTCCACATAATTTTGGAGTTTCTGTGGGAATTTCATTCTGTAGAGCATGTATGAGGTCAGGCAATGATGTTGGACGATAAGGTCCGGCTCGCAATCTCTGTGCCAGTTAATCCCAAAGGTGCTGGATGGGGTTGAGGTCAGGGCTCTGTGTGGGCCAGTCCAGTTCTTCCACACCGAACTCATCCAGCCACATCTTTATGGAGCTTGTTTTGTGCACTGGCACACAGTCATGCTGGAATAGAAAAGGTTCTTCCCCAAACTGTGTCAACAAAGTTGGAAGCATGGTGGTGTCCAAAACGACTTGGTCTGTCATACCCTTAAGATTGTCCTTCACTGGAAGTAAACTGAGAAACAGGTGTGTCCCAATACTTTTGTCCATGTAGTGTTTTATAACAATCATGACAAATTTCAGAAATAGTGTCTGGTCAAATACATTGAGAGAAAATTGTGTACATTTCGCCAAACTAGTATTTTAGAAGCTCACCAGGTAATGCTACCACATACTAGCACACTTGACATGTATTAGAGGCTTTATGAAAGACAAATTAAGCCAAAACTTCTGAATCGCCCTCTGAGTAGCCCTACATTCTTCATAAAAGATTTAGTAACCACTTTGCTCATACAGTCTGATGTGTACAAAGTGTTCCCTTTTTCCTTTGTTATTTAGGGTAAATTTATGGTGAATGCCTGAAATTTATAAACCTGTAAACATAAGTACATAAAGGCTACTCAAACAAAAAAGCATTTCTGTAGAAATATAAAATCAGTCAAAGAATCCCTTTAGTGTTGCGTTCTCCCGTTCTATAATCCATTACAAATAATTCAGTAGTACAGGATGCTATTAATCCTGACCGGGACAAGTACACCAATATGGGAAAATATCCAGTGGACACATGCAGTACAGTGTCTCATAGGAGGCCAGTTTGAAACACCATTAGAAACTTTTTAATTGAGGTCTTCATTTGAAAAATCACAAACTTTCAGACACTTTACTCCTGGCACCTGGACAATTTTAGTGCATTAGTCCCTTTCTCACTGAAGTCGAACCAGCTCATTCAGGCAGGTGACTGTTGCCAGGAGGAGATGCAGAGATCTGAACATCAGAAGGGTTGCAGAGAGGGTCGGTGGTGATGTTCAACATGTTAAAAATCCCCAGCTGTCAAAAAAGCTGAATCAGTCCAGTCCCCTCAACAATGAAAATGCCTCTTGAGGAAAAGACCAACAAGCGAGACAACCAAGAGACGTGACCAAGAAGGGAAAAGACATAATGATGAAACAAAGGGTAAAAAAAACTACAAATAAGAATACATTCATGTAAACTCGTTCTGAACGGTTAGGAAAAGAGAAATATTGGGTCAGTACAGAGGCCAGTATTTCTATAGTGTCCTCAGTCTCTCTCATTTCCATCTGTTGCTGCAGTCCAGGACTCGGTAGTGACTGACCAATGTGGAAAATCAATTAAATGTCCACTAAAACTCCAGCACACTAACAATTAAATTATGATCAGAAAGACCTTGAAAATAAAGTTCAAGAGCCACTGAAGAAAGAAAATTAAGTTGGACATAAAATTCTAATCGTTGACCATTCAACCACTGAAAAAAGAAGGCGAAAAAAAAAAAAAAAAGATTAATAAAAATCCCAAATCAAAAATAAAAACCCACACATACAGTCAACCTATCCTGAGTACAGTCTGAGGAAAAATAAATAAACCCTTGATGCTTGTTTCTCTGTGCGTGCCTGTGTGTGTGTGTGTGTGTGTGTGAGTGTGTGTCTGTTGTATGGAACTGGACAGTTTAATCAGTCCTGATTTTGTGGCTGGTGTGTCAGTATCCCTGTAGGCCATTATAAACCTTCTGCGATGGAGTCTGCTTCAACAGCTGCTTTATACCTGCACACAGACACAGAAGAATGACTTTTATGACTGCAAAGGAACCAGAACCACAGAAAAAGACAGTGGAGTAAAAATAGAATTGTAGTTACATGATGTTTGGTATAACTACAAACAAAGTCAAGCATCATCGCATGTTTCCCCACAACCCCAAGGTTTTCTCTTACCGTCTTTCTGTTGGTCATCAAGCTGCTCTTTGGGAAAGTCTACGTCAAACGTGATTATAAGTGATCCGCGGATGTTGTTGTTGTCGAAGTTGGGCAGTCCTTCTCCCTTCTTCCAGATTCGGGCTCCAGGCTTTGTAATTTTATCCCTAACAATATGAACCTGCAGCAGAAGCAGAATGATTTCAGATTTCTGGTTATTTCTATGACACCAGAGGACTAGAAATAAAGGTCAGTGGCTTGAGTGGTGACAATGACACTTGCCTTATGACCGTCCAAATGCGTGATGTGCATTTCAAAGCCTACCAGAGCCTCGACCAGAGTGATGGTGACATTAGTGTATAGGTCATCACCCCTGCGCTCAAACAATGGGTGTCTACGATACAAAATATACAGAGTAAATTAACATGCCAGGACACCTCCCTGTCTGCAGTCAACTTTACCATCACTGGAAATTACCGCATGTTGTCTTCATCATCTAAATAATTGATGGGCATAAACAGACTAAAGAGACACACAGATATAGAATATCTGGGCCAATATGATTAACTTCATTTACACATAGTCCAACTGTGTCATCCTGGTCTTTTTTTATGCAATCATTTATCTAGAAGTACTGATGACACCCCTTATCAGACAAAATGCAGAAAAGCATATTTTGATGTAATTTATTATAATAATGATAAAATATAGTCAAATCACCCAGCCCACCTAACACATACATAGACATACACTTTCTATCTATATGCATGTTAAAATTAATAATGTTGTTTCCAAAGTATTAATACATTTTCAAGTAATTTTCACCACATGCATTTTGTGCTCTATTTTATCTGACACCAAAAGAAATCACAGATAAGAAATCTATAAGAAATTATAGATTATAACTGCAGAATATAAACGTGTGCTGTATTGGCATTTTACTTCAAGCAGTATGTAAAAACGATAATCATACTTGGTTAGTATATTTTATAAAATCTGAAGCGGTATGATTATCATCTGTTTTTTTGTTTTTTTTATAATCAAAACTGGCTCTATACAGTACCAAAAACATCTCTGAATTTGATCATTACAACAGTTGAACCGTCATGAAGAACAAATTATCCAAGCATTTATGCATCACATAATTTCAGATCTCTGCATGCTCACATACAGAACCACTGAGGAACCCTTGAAGAAATATTTTAAGGTGTGGATCAAAGAAATCTTTAACTGTCCCATCTCTACTTACTTTAGGACCTTAATGCGGAAGCGAAGATCTCCAGGTTCTCCGTCAATATGTGGTTCACCTGCATTCAAAGGAGTAAAATATGATGCTGCTTGTATTTTGTGTCTTTATTCTAAACACTGCAGTGAGTTTTTTTTACATGGACATACTAATCAGAAAACTGCAGAAAATCAGATTTTGACAGTAATTTATTCCGACATGACTGCAAGCACATCAGAGTCCCTTTTTACACATAAATGTTTATTTATGGGCTTATATGGCCTCCAATAAGCTTTCAGTGTTTACTCCTTCTGGGGAAGCTTGTCTTTATCTGATTCTGTTTCCACTCAAGCACAGATGCAGACAAACAAAAGACATCACAGTAAGTGCTGAAAAAACCTATTGAGCTAAAATTCAGGTCTCTTCAGGATATTTCAGGAAACAGTTTTAGTCTGATCTTTGAAACTGGAACATGTTCTTTACATGATCGCTTGATAACCACTGCTGAAATCTGATAATGACTCTATTACTAGTGTGCATGTGAATGCACATAATAACTCAAGCCACTGGTAGAGTCACAATACCTTCACCAATGAAGGGATACTCCATCTCATCTCTTACTCCCTGTTCGATCTCCACCTCTAGTGTCCTCTCTTCATTCACAAGCCTGCAAATGTTGGGAATGCCGTTAAATATGCGTATGTCTCATTTCTTAGAAGGTTACATCAGAAAATTGTCAGTTGTGGAAGGACTCACTTTATGTTCGGGCATTCATCGCAGACTACCTCCTGTGTCATCTGGAAGCGGCCGGGTCCGAGCTGCGTAGTTCTCATTTCCTGGCGGCAGTTACATTTCCTTTTTCCTGGAGCCTCTTTAGCGATGGGCTTGTTCCGCACTACCTACATAGTGAAAGAGGCGCGAATGTTGAAGGAAGAAAAATATAGCAGGAAGAAGCAGACAAATATGAACAGCATCCCACTCACCCAGTGCCAGAGAATTCAGCACATTTTAATGTATTGCCTGCTGTAACAATAGTGACAGGCCTCACAATTATCCGATTAAAAAAAAAAAAAAAAAAAGATTCAAATGTACCTTCTCACTGACAAGGAATTTGGATAACTATAATGCATCTTTTAACTTCTCCTTCTAGTCTGTCTTCCGGTGTTTTCTGTTTTTAACATATTTTTAAATGAAGCTTATTTTAAAGGCTTTCTCTTTCGCTTCCAATGAAAGATTATGGGATTCTGCATGGCTGTTATTGTTTAGCTAAGCCTATTTATACTGTTTGGCTTTTTAAAAAATCTGATTACACAATCTGCCATTTATGAATCTCTTGACTCCAAACGTCATTTTTTGTCATGCAAATTCTCTATCAAGAGTGTCAGTTTTGGGATTTGATAGGATTTAATGCAACAGATTGAGCGACAGAGCTGGAATAAAATTTAACAGCATAGTGTTTGGTCAAAAATAAGACACACTGACTACATGTAATAAGACATCAGAACAGAACACACACTCATACACACAGAGAAACTGTTTACACCTTGCATCAGTTTGTGTTTTTTGGTGGTCAGATCATGGATTTCATTTGATGGCATGAAAATCCAGATCTAAACACATGCAGGATGCAATGCCATTAGACTACTCACACTGATCTGAGACAGATCTTGACCACATTCAAAAAGAGTGTAAATTAAACACATTTTTTGTATCTACATAAAGTTATGTAACTGGAGACGCAACCACCAAGCACAGACTAGTAGGTGAAAATATAATGCGACTTAGAGTAAAGCACTTAGTACTCTCCTCTGGTTCTCACACTGTCCTGAAACTTTAATCTTTCCTCATACTGGATAAAAGCGTCTGCCAAATTAATGTAATGTAATGTAAAAAAAACAAAAAACCAATGCAGATGTTGACATGCTTAACATTAGATCTCATTGATAGGGTCCAGTCTTTTAGTGAAAAGTATGTAATGTGTGAATGTAATGTTTAACTGTATATCCAGGCATGATTTCGCAGCATGAAATATGTGAATAGAAGGGGTACAATTGCACACGACCCCATAGATACACACAAACACACCAAACATAAATCTTGCCAGAGCTTTTTTGATGTATTATTTATTAAAATTCTTACCTCTACAAAATTTCCAGAATAAACCTCCTCCAGTGTAACTTCAAGATCCAGTATAATGTCGTTTCCTCTCGGAATGTTCCGATCTTGCTGCTGCCTGTTTCCACCGAACATAAACCCAAAGTCCCCAAAAAAGCTGCAAGAAATATAAACAGAAAAATCTAAGCATCAAAGTGGATTTAAATACAGACCAGTGTACACAATAAGACAGTGGTGTATTCCTCTCAAATGGTCTGTAGAACAATGTAACATGGACTTCATTTACACCTGGCCATTTCATGTGTCTTGAGTGTCGGGATTATATCTGGATAAAAACGCACATATCTGGACTTTAAAAAGCCTTATAAAATGCAGTTTACAACAGATATGAAAATGCTTCAGGGGTTGGTCTAAAACACATTAGAGCCATGTTATTGGGGTGTAAATGCATCTCTCTCCAAGACACATTCAACAAAACCACTTCACTGCACCTTATTTGCTATTCTGCTTATTCAAGAGATTGCCCTTCGACACCGTTTGGCATCGCTGCTCTTTCAGTTCACTTCCTGAAGGGAGTTTAATTTTAATTCTGTATCCCACTTTGGTTAAATCAGTTAGCTCAAATAAAGTGAACAAGAGATTTGTTTTCTTTGAATTATTCATGTTTGCTGATGTTTGTCATGGATGTGGCCAGGGCTAAAAAATGGAATGATCTCCATCTTGACAGTCTACATGCTAGAAAATTGCACGAAAAGTTTTACCACTCATCTGCAATATGAGATGCTTACCTAGAAAATATATCGCCGTGTGAGCTATGATGGCCTTCCTTCAGTCCTTCCTCTCCATAAGCATCATACTGTTTCCTTTTCTCCTCATCTGAGAGCACCTTAGGTCAAAACAAACACATTGCTTTAGCTTTTTCACTCACAATATGGGAGCAGAATTATCAAAACAAAACTGCTGCTGTCTCAAAACACCTTCAATCATGTTTCTATTAATTATTTAAAACATTCCCATTCATAAGGTCTTAACTGTGAACTTTAACGTGGTCTGTTTTGTTGACTTGTTTTTAATTTGCATTCAGTCCATTAACTGAAGCCTCTGAAGACCCACGTCTCTGTTTCAAGAACACAGCTCAGCTGGCACATGAGCCAATCAGAGGGAGCCACACATTTCTCTCAGCCAATCAGATTCTTCCGTGGCTTTCCCCACAATGAACTCATGCCTGTCACATAAAGCTCTGCGGATCTTGTGCGGAGCTACGAAAATACACTGATCTGCTCCAGTTCTGATTGTTTCAACATGAAAACAGAGGAATGTATTGAACTTTGTCATTTTTAACAGCATAACACTTACTAGCAAGGAAGTCTGACAGTCTGGAGAGGGAATAACGAGCCTCACACACACACACACACACACACACACACACACACACACACACCTCATAAGCAGCTCCAAGATCTGCAAATTTGTCCTGGGCATTTGGGTCATCTTGATTTCGATCAGGATGAAGCTGCAGTGCTAACTTTCTGTAGGCTTTCTTGATGTCTTTGATAGATGCTGATCTAGTAACCCCAAGGATCTTGTAGAAATCCCTCCTGAAGGGATAAAAAAAATAAGTACAAAAAACAACTACACGACAGCAGGATGAACTCGTCCAGTTTAGCGGGTTATGTTAGAAAACAGGGGGTCACACAGGATACAACCAGCCTCATATGTAGTTATGACAGCTAAAGGGAGCCTAAACAACAAACTATCGGTCAAACTGCATTTACTAGAGCCAGCAGATTACTGTTAAACCAAAAAGTCATTTGTGCTCTGGAATTATCTGAAATAATGTTGATAAAAGCTGATGTCAGGTAGCTTCAGTGTAAGAGGAGAGGGGAGGCACAGACCAATCACAGAGGAACATGTGTACCAGCCCAGGCTCCAGCTTGATATAGCAGGGAAACCAGCAAAACAAGGCAAAAAAAATACCACTGCCACCTACCCAGCCAGCACTGTCGCTATTAAATATAAGAGCAGACAGCATATACTCCACAGCTTCATCCCTCCTCCGGCCATAAGTCTCGTTTTCTTCCAGAAGAGCAGTAAAAACACACCGGCTTTCTGTGTGTTGCCTAGCTCTGACCTCTTCCTGTTCTCTCTCAGACCACGCCTCCGACTGGGAGATAAGAGTCCCCAAATCTACACCACATGTCCAAAAGTATTGGGACACACCTCTTAATTGTTGAATTGAGGTGGCTCCTTCCAGTGAAGGGCAGTCTTAATACTTCAGCATAACATGACATTCCGGACCACACCATGCTTCCAACTTTGTGGACACATTATTCGGAAAAGGCTTTTTTTCTATTCCAGCATGACTGTGCCCCAAGGTCTGTAAAGACATGTTTGGATGAGTTCGGTGTGGAAGAAATTGACTGCCCGCACAGAGCCCTGACCCCAACCCCATCCAACACCAGGCCTTCCGACATCAGTTTCTGACATAATAAGTGTTCTACAGAATGAATAGGCACAAATTCCCACAGAAACACTCCAAAATCTTGTGGAAAGCCTTCCAAGAAAAGTGAAAACTCTCATAGCTGCAAAGAGGGACACACTAATGCAATATCATTACAGTCCCTGTTGGTATAATGGTCAAGCGTCCCAATACTTTTGTCCATATAGTGTATCAGAATACATCACTCATAGCATCGCGGAATAAACAGATTTAAAAAACACAAATAAAAAACACGATTATTATTATGCAGTCTGGATTAAATTGATATTAAATTGATTATGTGCGTTCAAGTGACTTTTATTTTGCCGCAGCGTTGCTTCTAATACAGGAAACAACAATGGCAGCTCTGGACAGGGTGAAGGTGCTGGTCCTGGGAGATTCTGGTAAAACACTTTAAAATTGACATACTTCATTATTTTTTGGCACGTAGTGTTTTTATAACAGCATGCTGTCGATTAGTGTGGGTCTGATTAACAGGCTGGCTGTGTTTTGGCATGGTTTAGTGGCATTAGACAATACAGATATGAGTCAAATTGTGAAAAAGTTTAACTTATTCAAGCACAGCGGTTGTCAAGCTCTATTTTGCTGAAGTCTTTATGTCTGACTTTTGGGGCAGTTGCTGGTCTGGTGGTTAGGGAATTGCCCCTGTGATTATAAGGTAGTGAGTTCGAATCCCAGGACTGTCAGTGACACCAAGGTACACTCCTCCCCGTGTGCTCCGTCGCTGGTTGCCCACTGCTTCACTTTGTTGAAGGGGTAAAGGCAGAGAAAGAATTTCACATTGTTCACACTGTGTGCTGTGGTGTGCTCACGCATGACTATAAGGAACCACTTTACTTTGTCTGCAGGTGTTGGAAAGTCCTCTCTAGTTCATCTGTTGTGCCAAAACCAGGTGCTGGGAAACCCTTCGTGGACAGTCGGCTGTTCTGTGGACGTTAGGGTGAGGCTGATAATATACTAGCCCTTAATGTTCACCAGGCTGCATATGTTATTTTAATGTCCTTATAATGGGAATCCATGCAATAAATTGACTGTTTTTGCCAAGCAGGTTCATGACTACAAAGAGGGCACGCCTGAGGAGAAGACCTACTACATTGAACTGTGGGATGTTGGAGGGTCTGTTGGAAGTGCCAGCAGTGTTAAAAGTACCAGAGCGGTCTTCTACAATTCAGTCAATGGTAAAGTGCCATAATCATGTATATAAAGGCAGAATAGTTCAATTAGTTGAGCGCTAGTTTAGCATGTGAGAGGTGGCTGGATCGATGCCCACATTCTCCAAAGCACTAATCTTTTATCCATGGTTGAGTGGTTAGGGTGTTGGGCTGGCAACTAGTGTTCTGGGTTCAGAACCAACTAAGAGTCGACATATTATGTGGGGCAGCTGGTGGTCTGGTGGTTAGGGAGTTGCCCTTGTGATCGGAACCCAGTGGCACCACTTAGGTTCTCTTATGCCAGGTTCCATCGCCACACACTGCTCCCCGAGTGCTGATCGCTGGTTTCCCTCTGCTTCTCTTAGTAAATGGGTTAAATACAGAGAAAGAATTTCACATTGCTCACACTGTGTGTTGTGCTGTGGTGTGTTCATGCATGACTATAAGGGCTATTTACAGTGCAGAACAAAAAAGAAAACACTTACCTGTGGATGTCTGGGAGGACAACATGAAAATCCCAATCTAAACTTTATATCGTTTACCAATCATTTTCACAATGGTCTGGTATCACAGGAGGAAGCATTATGTAAGTGATCGTGCCAAAGTCATCTTCAAATCACAAGAGAGCTGTGAAAGATCTGACTGACTGCATATGTTCCAGACGCTTGTTCTCTTGATGCTTTGATTAATCAAGTCATTGGGGTTACTGGATCAGCAACGGGTACCACAGTTGTTATTGATGTACATTATGCTGTTAATTATGCTCCTTATATGTGTTTTTACAGGTATTATTCTAGTCCATGATCTGACCAACAAGAAGTCCTCCCAGAATCTGTATCGCTGGTCAATGGAGGCGCTAAATAAAGACTCCTCTCCTACAGGGGTCATTGTGTCCAATGGGTAAGACCACTTGACTCAGGTGTAATCCTGTTAGTGTTAGGGTTGAGGAGTTGACTAATCTGAAGGACATTTCAGCTGTGACTGATTTAAGATTTGTTATGTGAATAGCTCAGTCTCTGGGCCTGTAACGATTATCTTGGAACAGATGTGCTAACCCAGTTCATCTAAGATGCTTTAGTGGACCTAAGAGGTTAGTGGACCTTGTATAAGTATGATACATGTTATCTTATTGTTTTGTTACTGTGAACACACAGGGATTATGACAGAGAGCAGTTTGCAGAGAACCCTATCCCTCTGCTAATTATCGGCACCAAGTATGACCAGATACCCGAAAACAAGCGGAACGATGTCCTGACCCGCACTGCCTTCCTGTCCGAAGACTTCAACGCAGAGGAGATCAACCTGGTAGGTTATTCTCAGTTATTGAACAATGAAGGAGGAACAAAGATTCATATTTAAAATACATGTATATATTGATTAACTGTTCAAATCTTTCACAAAATAAAATGACTTTTCTGTTTTACATTACATTTCTTCTTATCTGTGCATTTGATTTTTTTTATCTGTCTGATATTTAGGACTGCACAAACCCACGGTATTTTGCTGCTGGCTCATCTAATGCTGTGAAACTGAGCAGATTTTTTGACAAAGTAAGATATTTCATAAGTGTAATACTAAAGCTGGATTACTGATTTCCCCAACACTTGGCAACAGCAGCTGAATATCTCAAGTAAAAGCATTTAACTCCGCTATTGAGATGTACAAGTCATTGAGTCATTGAGAAGTCATTCAGAGTGGTTGGGTGTAAAGTTGTGAGAGGTGGTCATAGGAAGTGAGGATTGTGATATCTACAACAAAGATGGACTCATATAATTTGTGGCAACTGGTGTACTGGTGGTTAGGGAGTTGCCCCTGGAATCTGAAGGCTGTGGGTTTGAATGCCAGTGGCACCACAGCGGCACCCCTTGAGCAAGGTACTGTCCCCACACACTGCTCACCGTGCGCTGCCCACAGCTTCACTTGGTGAAAGGGTTTCATGTAAAGGAAGAATTTCACATTGTTCCCACTGTGTGCTGTGATGTGTTCACCAAAGGGGCAACTTTCAATTTTATTTAATTTAATTTGCTGTCCAAAATGCCCAGTAAACCTACATGTATCTTCTGGAATTGTCTGTGTAATCTTGAAAGGGGCTATCAACATTAGAGGTACATTCCCACAAAATTGAAAAAGGTTTTCTTTAAGGATAGTTTTACCTTTATGTATCCTGAATGTACACCTCATAGTGGCTTTTAAAAAGATGTTTACGGACAAAACCTCTCAAAACTTTTGTAAAACAAATGCCCAGGCAACATGTTTCCAACCATTCATGTAACAGCTTCCTGTGGGGTGGCGTTTCGAGTTATTAAACACTTCAGACGCTTGATTCCTATCAGCACCACCATGAACAGTTCTCTAGAATCTGCGCCTTTCACATCAAATCACTCTGCACAACTGTGTTTATGTCAGACTAGACCAGTGTGAAGCAGGAATAAATGGTTTTACTGATGTCATTTCTCATTCTAATGCTAGGTTATAGAGAAGAGATACTTCACCAGAGACCCCAGTCAGGTGAGAAAATGTCCTGGTTGTGGTTCATTGTGTGGTCCTGAAGCGGCATCACCTCCAGTTATAGAAATAGCCTCTAGTTAAAATTGTGGTTTCCACAACAGTTTTGACCTGAAAATGAATCTCTATTTAATTCCATTGGAATTAATTCCATTCAGCTACTGTTTAGTTTTTATGTCTAGTTTTATTGTGATGCACTGCTGTGGTCTAATATATTTAATGTATATTTGGACTTCCGTTTTTCTTTTTTTGTAGATGACCGGCTTTACAGACAGGAAGCGGTTCAACTTCAAGAGCCTTCACTATGACTGAACATGGCCAGACACCACAGAGTCTTGCTACTAGCTCTGTTTCGGATGTGTATCTCACTACTACAGGCTTGTCTGGAGAAAAAAAAGGTTCATGAGGTCACTTACTTCACCAGGGAATAAAAATACTTTACCTTTTAAAACAACCTTTCAATAGCAAAGACATTCAGTCCTCACATCTTTTATCCTCCCAGACTGGAGGAGATCAGAAGGGGCCTGGATTGCTTACATTTTACTGTAGGTGAAACATAATCTATAAACAGTCCGACCTCACTTTTCCGGCATTCCCATTTGAAAAGAGATTTGTTTAAATGAACTAAAATAGTAGCTTCACATCTGCCCAGTATTTGGGATCACAGTTTGATGAACAGATGAAAACAAGTCTACCTTGTGCAAAGTCTTTTTTTATTCTAGATCTTTATAATTTATGCCATTTCATAAATTTGCATTTTGCTATATTAGCAAACTCTGAAGACTGTACTTGTTTGTACAATGATGCTGACAAGCAACATGAATTCACGAATAAAAACAGCTTCATGATGAAGTAATTGTGTATTCAGCATTATTAAACAATTTTATTTACTTGCTCTGTTTGTAAAATTAAACATGAATAATATTTGATGACCTTACAGAGAATGACAGTTCAGTGCATGCAATATGCAGTTTATCATGCACTTTTGTTGCTTCTGTGCAAACAAACAACACTGTCAGTTGGAAGAAATTGTTTTGTTAATCCAGGGATAAAAGTGGGCTATTTTAATGTACACCTCTGGGTACTTGCGGTTTGTACAGTCCTCAGGGTGGGTAAATGCAGCTATTCCCTGAGGTTTACTGTTACAGATCAAAGGACTCCCTGAATCACCCTACAGAGAAGAAGAGAGAGAAAGAGGAGGCAAAAGAGGTTACTTATATCCTGCCAGTAGATTCAGAATGTGTGTGTGATATTAGACTGTTTCCACACAAGGCGATTTGTATGGAATAAACGCTGCCTATGAAGAAAGCAAAGGCTTATTGTAACTGGACGTGTGTTTACCTGCACATAATAATTAGTTAACTGGAGAAAATCAGGTTTTGACAAATTATTTATGAGCACTTCAATTATGTCAAAATAATAAGAAAGCTACACTTTAAAATAAGAGTCCACAAGTGCGACTCAGTAATTTGATTTCTTTTCAAATGCATGAAGTTTTCAGAGTTCCTTTTTGCTGTTAAGTGTTTATTTGTTAGCTTATATTGTCACACAATGTGGTTAGTCATTGATATTTCTCGGTTGTAGCCTGCATCAGGTGTTTACTGTTACCAGAAAAGCTCGTCTTTATCCTGTTGTCTTTCCATAGATGTGGAGATATGACAGAAAATCAGAGTAAGGGTTTGCAGTGCACTATTGATTTGCTGAAAAAAAGTTTGTCTTTTTTTAACGCCAACTTGACAGTCTAGGTACATAGATAATTTTTGTTGTTATTTGTAAAACATATTAGATTTATTTCCCAGCATTCTCAGCTTCACCATGACAGTAAGTGGGCTGTGTGTGTTCCATTGCAACATTTCTTCCATTAAAACGGCTAGTCTGAACACAGCTGTAAGAGACTTTGTGCTGTTCATTACCTGACAAAAAGCCCTTTTCCCATCAGAGGCCGTGCAGATCATGGTCCTTGAATCAAAATACTGCTGCCATAAATACTTGCACTCGTAGTTAAACTGCACTTTGAGTGTGACCTCTTGCAGAACCCTGGCTGCGTTGCCGTTTTGCACTTTCCTTCCCCAGCCTGCAATAGAGCACTTCTGATTGGCAGGAATCTCCTTATCCTTCTTCGGTAGAGCAATGACCTCCACAAACTTGTTCAGCTTGACTTTGGTCTTCAGCTGTAACAGATTTAGCATTTGAGCTGAGAACTGACCAAGAAATAACCTACATTTCCTGCTACTAAAGAGAACAGTAATACCTTCAGTAACATGATGTCATAGTCTCTCTTTCGTTCCTCGTAAAAGGGATGCTTCAAGAACTTCCTCACTTGAAGTCTCTGCTGGCTGGGCTCCTTTTCACTGATGTTGTGAGCCCCCAGTACAACGCTCAGGCGTTTTTCCTCTGAAGAATCATAATGACTGCAGAAGCAGAAGTGTCAACAGTCTTACTGAGCCTAGTTTGGGTGAACTTCAGTGCTAGTGGCATGCCACTCGGGAGGAAACTGTACTTTTCAGCTGGTTTCTTTCAATAAACAGGTTAAACACATTTACAAGTACAACTAAACCAAATCTTGCATTATAGAGGGTTTCTATGTTGAGGAAATAAGAATATTTCCAGTGCAACATCATATGCTCCTGTGCAATAATAATATATGTACATGTGAAGCAATATTTTTATATTAATGTTTTTATTTTCTTCACACTGTAATCTTGTGAAACGTATGTGTGGAGCAATATTATCCATCCTATAAGTTTACAAACACTTTCCACTTACATGTCACACTTTTTTATGGTCAACTTACAGTACTGTCTTATATTCACATCCCATTCACTCTGCTGTCACACTGCTGTGTTGTTTATTGTATTGTTTCTGTCATCCCTTGCACTTTTCTGCAATTCTGCTAACTGCTTCCTGTGCAATGATCATGGTGCAATACTAATCATTCTGGAAGGTTTTTTAGCATCCACACCAGTGTCCATTTATTGTTTGTCTACTGTTGAAAGTTGTATGTTGCTACATGTTCCACCGTGGTCTGTATATGTATGTGCACAAAGCTGCTGATGACAAAAAAGTAACCTTGAACCTCGAACCTATCAGTCAGTTTGAACGAGCTGTGTTGAGAGTAGCAGGTTTTCTGTAATGTGCTTGTGCTTTCTAAGTCTGACTTCATTATTGAGTAGACATAACAGTATGTGATTGACTTTGCTGAATGGAACATCTAGCCAGGCAGTTCAAAAGAATCAGCCCTGAAAAGTGACCTTCTACCAGTAACAATAAGACTCTACAGACTATATTAATTCTATAATAAGAGAGAACAAACTTACTCAAGACAGTGGGCTGAAGTCAGAACGTAGTCATTTTTAATCAGCATCCCACCACATATGTGATCCTTGTCATGTTGTAAAGACACCATGTAGGGTCTGGAGTGAGCCTTAGCAGCCTTACCTCCAACAATACCACTCTCCATCGCTCCTTAGACCATAAAAAGTACAAAAAGTCTGTTTAGTTCAGTTTAGTGACCTTATGAGCGATACTGATCATTCACATTGCACACAACCATGTGGCCATTAAAAAGTATGTAAGCAAGTTAAATTGTGTACAAAAAATGGATAAAAACAATACTACATGATTAACAAAATACATTACCAGAGAGCTGGAGGACAGAGAGGACCAGCAGAGAGATGCAGAGAAACATGTCTTATTGTTTCTGGACAAATAGAAGCGTAGAAAAAAGTGAAAGCATTTTGTCTTCTTATAGATTTGTAGCACTCCTACAACATGCATCACATCCTGTTGTACCCGCACTGCAGTGGGTAATTCCTTCCAGACCACAGGGGGCAGGGGGTCTACCTAAAGCTTCAATACGTTTTTTAAATACATTTTGTTGTTCAGTAAAAAAAAGGTCATTACCTGCCATTATGGACGTGTCACATCATGGACTTCCCTAAAAAAAGGTTATTTAATTCCAACAATTTTCAAAATCATGGACCAATTTGTACTTTAGTATTTCTTAAGTTCTGCACCTATGAGTTAAATGCTGAGTTCCTGGTGGTTTAGTATTTTATTCTGTTTTATTCTATTCCATTGTTTTTCATTTTGCTGTGCTTTATTTCTGTCCGTGACCATGCAAATTTCCCACTTGTGGGACTAATAAAGGTTTATCTATCTTATCTTATACTGCTTGTAGGATGACTGAGCTGAGCTGCAGTCATAACTAGGTACAAATATAACACATTTTATTCTCATGACAGATTAATTCACTTTTATGCCAGAATGTAAAATCTTTCACTTTTTAAGGAACATTTACTAACTGTAGTCCATTCTTCCCTGGATTAAAAACTTTCATAGGACTTCGGTTAACAAGAAATTGTTTGAGTATAATAATAATAATAATAACAACAACAACAACAACAACAACAACAACAACAACAACAACAACAACAACAACAACAA
>JBBIGA010000002.1:6244252-6263617 GCA_037576975.1 Alestes dentex
ATCATGGTAACACTCTCTTTCTCTCTCTCCCTCTCTCTCTCTGTGGAATATCTACTGAAGCAGCACTAACTGTGAAAAACTAACCCGTCTAGCAGAGCACAAAGGCAAACTCACCCTTGCTTTGTGTCTCTCAATCCACACACACACACTCACACACATACACACACATACACATACACACACACACACACACACAGAGACTCCCCACGATGTGGCGGCGGGTTGACAAGCCTGTCTGCCAAACAACTCAATTAAGCAGAAAAGAGGAAGAAGAAAAGAGGAGAGAGAACAGAGGAGCAAGGGAAGGCGAGAGAAAGAGAGCGACCTGTTTGCTGTCAGCCGTGCGGCCAGGGCGAGCGGACTAAGCGGACAGAAAAGAGTGAAGAGAAGAAGAAAAGAGAGAATGAGAATAGAGGCCTAGCTCTGTGATGTGTTAACTGGCATTTCTACCCTGGGGGGCAAACTCTGGGGAAAGGGTCAAACTGAGAGCCAGCAGGTCATTACCACACTGACGGTCACAACCAGCACCAGAAAGTGTGTTACTGAGAGCTTATGAGTTTGTGTGTGTGTGTGGGTGTGTGTGTGTGTGTGAGTGTGTGTGTGTGTGTGTGTTTGCTCTTCTCTCCAGGTTAGTGAGTGTTGACTTTGTGCAGAATAGCCCCGAGAGGACCGTGTGTGTGTTTGCTTTCCTCTTCAGACAGTAGACAGTTAAAGACTGAAACACTTTAGACTTTCTTCAGAGTTCTCTTCACAACAAAGGAGGCTGTGACTTTATAAGAGTTATGTCTCACTTACAGCTCTCTGAAACAAATGGAGAAAGTACAATGGTGTGCATTTGAAATTTGAATTCATTGTTGTGATGGTTGATTAAGGTTTGTCTGCTTTTCAAAATGAAACATATATCACCAATTTTGTCACTTTAACAGAATTTCTCAAATGGCATTCCACCGATTTTCTAACATTTCTGCATAATTCAGAAGTTGAAATTTGTATATTCAGGTTTCGATTCAGATTTGATTTGTCACATACACAATCATACATGGTACGACATGCAGTGAAATGTTTTTCGCAACGGCTGATCGTTAAAAAAAAACAAAAAAAAAAAAAACTGTATGACAATGGATAAAGTGCGGGTGCATTACTTTATATTTGTACACACTTTGGTTTTGGTTGTATCTGTAACTGAAACTGGTCCATTGCACAAAAAGGTTTGGGGACCGCTGGTCTAAAGAACAGCATATTTCACATCAAACAACTATGACTGACTTTGTTTACATATTAATGACTTTATTATGCAGAAATGTAAGTCTGATGTTATGGCATGCAAATTGGACTGATTACATCATGAGCATTTCCTGGGATGTCCCGTAGGTTTAATATATACACCTAGCATTTTTAAAGTAAGTAAAAGAGAGGTTTGACTTGTATGTGTGTGTGTGTGTGTGTGTGTGTGTGTGTGTGTGTGTGTGTGTGTGTGTGTTCCCATGCTGTGCCACCCTGAAGCACTCATGATCCACAGGGGCCTTTGGATAATGAGCCACTGTTATGGAAACCAGAGAAACTGTGTGTGTGTGTGTGTGTGTGTGTGTGTGGAGGGTTAATGGCACAGGTCATTACTAGGCCTGGTGGAGTGAGTGTACTGCTGTAGAACAGTAGTCAGGAATTTAAGGGGTGTGTATGGAGGGGTACAGAAGTTAAAGAGATTAATAATAAGAGGGGTGGGAAAGGAACAGGGCCTGCAACCCCACCCCTCCTCCTCTCCCTCGCTCTCTCATTCACATGCTCAAATTTATTGCTCAGCATTTCCTATCCCTGAGACTCCCCACGTTGAGCTCAATGACTCAGAAAAAAAAGAGAGAGAGAAAGAGAAAGAGAAAGAGAAAGAGAGGAGAGAGAAAGAGAAAGTGAGGAAGAGAGTGGGAAGAGAATAGGAGAGTAAGAGATAAGGAAAAGAAAGGGAATAGAGAGATGGAGAAAGAAATCAGGACAGTGGGAGCAGAGTAGAGAAGAGAAGAGAAGAGAAGAGAAGAGAAGAGAAGAGAAGAGAAGAGAAGAGAAGAGAAGAGAAGAGAAAAGGAAATGAGAGAATAATCCAGTGGAAATAATCCAGTGATAAATCTTAAGTGCTGCTTTATCTGTGTCTGACTAAAATCCTTATCACAAGGTACACCTATTAGTACAAAAAAAAAATACATTTACTTTTGGTACTTTTTCCTACATGTGTGGTGTGCTGGGCTGTGTGATATATTGATAACCCTCTCACCCAAAATAAGTCACCAGGAGGTTGGAGAATTGGCCGGTGCGAGGGGGTTAACAAAAAGACCCAGAAGAAGGGAGAAATAAATCCTCCACATGTGCAGAGGAGCTGAAAGGAGGAGTGGAGCTCTTCTCACACTTGTCCTTTCACCCGTGGCCAAGGATGGCCAAGGATGGCCACAGTTTTTAACACTTGCTCACATTCTTGCACACGGAGTTAAACTACATTTACATATATTTTATAAAACTTTCAACCAACCTGTATTTCGTATGTGTGATTTAGATATATATCACACAAACACACACACATGCAAAGAAACACATCCACACACTGACCCAGGCTGCTGGTCATATATCAGTGTGCTATGCACAGACACATTGGCATTTAGTTTGGAACAATAGGACAGCCCTGTTCTACTCTCTCCTGTTGTGTTTCTCTTTGTTTTGCCTGGATTGAGCACTGGGGATGAGTTAAAGCACAAGAGTGAGAGAGAGAGAGAGAGAGAGAGCGAGAGAGAGAGTTAGAGGGAGAGAGAGTGAAGGAGTGAGTTTGAGAGAAAGAGAGAGAGAGAGTAGCGCTGAGGTCAATGAAAGTAAAAATTAGTGAGGCAATCCTCTTCAGACTAGGACGTAAGACAGCTATATGTAAATATGAGGAATACTAAGTCAGCGTGTATGTGTGTGTCCTTGCGAGAAGTGGGGCTTCAAGTCGGAACGTCTTTGATCTTTCTCGCTCCTTGGACCACCCCCCCCCCTCTCCTTTCCTTTTCTTTCCTTGCAAGAAAATCAAGTTCTATTAGGCTTAATCTCGCTTAATGGCATCTACCTCTCCCTTTGTCTCACCCGATGGGTAACAGACTCCCTCCTTTCAACCTGCTGCCCTCTTTCACTCAGCCGGCCGGGCTAATCCCCCTCTCACCGCCAGCCCAATTATTCCCACTATTTTATCATCATTATTATGATTATGATCGGCATTATCATTCGCGCACGCTCCCCTCGTCCCCGAGCAGGGACTGCCTTTGCTCTCTTTCACCACTGCCTCCTTTTCTGTTTGGATTGAAAAGGGGCCTGCTCTTTAGCGCCGGGGTGACGGACATCAGAGTTTTGGGTGCTAAGGGGTGGTGGGGGGGTGTCGTTTCTACGTTTGCAGGGCGAGCTCTTTTGATGGGAACACATTTTCTGGGCGTTTGAACGTATTGTGAGGGGAGTGTAATGAGAATGCGGCACACCGGCCCAGCTAAACGGCCTTTACCTCTCGGAGCAAAGGATGTGGGGGCGCAAGGGGGAGGTAGGAAGGGAGGGAGAGGTGGAGGAAAAGAAGGAGAGTGGGGCAAAGTAATTATAGGGACAGGTTTTGATGTTGGGGTTTGTTTGGTCCGGCTGAATGGGAGTTTGAGGTGGGCTAAAGAAGCAAGGCCAGGGCTGAGAGAGACTGTTGCAGTATTGCTTTAAGCAGCACCTCCTCATCGCATGGAGAGGGTTGGATTAATTATTTCAGTCTGCTAGGGCTCACATTCACTTAGATGAAGAGCACTCCCTCTCTCTCTCTCTGACACACACCCACACACACATACACACACTCAAAAGGGTCCCAGAGGAAAGCAGAACAAAGTGAAAAGACTTACATGTTTTTTTATTCATAAAACAGTTTTATTATCTTCGCTATGAATAATGAGCATAGTCAAATCCGTCAAAGAGAAGCATTTCTTAACAATCTGATACACCGTTCATCTCCCTAAGCAGGCAGTAAAGTTTATTTCAGAACAGCTAGGGGCTCCTTGGTGGTGTAACTGTCTAAGCATTATGACTGAGCATGATTATGATTCCCAGTGACGCCACAAGAATTTGTGGCCTGGAAACTGAGAGTAGCATAACAGGGCTTGCTCTTTCCAGGTGGGTAGTGTGATCATCCCTCTCCCCATCACCCAACACAGTGTTAACTACATAGCCTTTTAGCTAATGTAAGAGGACTGGATAATTGTGTTGAGCTGTCCAATGGTGTAGCATTAGCAGCACTTTGAAAGGATGTGGGGACCCTTCATGTATCTTGGAGGAAGCCTTCCCTCACCCAGCCTGGTAGCACTAACAAATGAAACAGGCTGAATTGGAGAAAAAAAAAAGAAAAAGGAAGAAAGAACAATAAGAACAATATTCATTCTTCCTTGCTCCGACTTTTGATGGAATATTTCAACTGCGTGTACGAGTAGTTCCCCATCGTGGTCATGGAATACCTCTGCTCTTCGTTTTTTGGTGTTTTCTCTGCTGTAACACAAGTGATATGAAGAATAATCTAATCCTGAGTTCAGATTGGTGTGTTAGAGCAGTAAAACATTAAAATCACGACCAAGTCTGCCATACATAAAACGACAAGAATGATTCTACTTTGACACAGAGAGGTCACAACAACAAAGTGAACAGCAAAAAGGAAAAAAAAAGAACAGAAACAAAGAGGAGCTTGTGTTGATAGTTTAAAAGCAATTTTTATATGAGCTCAGAAATGCAAGTCCTCTCTCAGCTGTCTTTAGCTCATTTTTGGAAGCGTGATGCAGGTGGGCCATGCACCACTGTCGGTGCCCTACACACACCGCAGGGGCAGAGTGGGGTTCCTGTTGCCCTCCCTGAATTCCACAGCTCTTCCAGGTTTGAGGGGTCACTGAGTGGAAGAGGAGAACATTTGACTGGACCAGGTGGCTGGACCTCCGGGGGAGTTAGCAAGAGCTGTCCCGGACTTGTGAGAAACGGCCATCCCCCAGCAAGGAGGAGGCGTGGTACCGTTCCGCCAACACCCATCCCAATGCTGACCTCGCCCAGGAGTCGTCTCATTTCCTGGAGAGATGAGCCCAACAGGAGAATGTAGTTGCGTGCCAAAACCAGCGTGGAGATTTTGGAGAGGCGCCGGCCATTTGGAGGAGCTCCGGAGGGCAGGTAAGGGTGCTGCAACCCACCTGCCCCTGCACCAGGAGTTGAAGATGGGGAGGAAAAGTAAGGTACCATCACTTCTCGAAGAGCGTCCATGGCCAAGTTGAGGTCCTGCATCCTCTTCCTTTCCCGGCTGTTGATTTTCCGCCTCAGCTCCTGCTGCTCCTCCAGGCTGAGCTCTCGGGGGAGTTTAGGGTGCCTCTGGAACCCTTGGAAACCCCCAGCACTAGAGGATGAGCCTCCTGCTCCTGAAGCCCCAGTAACCCTAAAAGATCTGGGCATGAGCTGCTGCACAGATCCCTCATCCTGCTCCCTGCACCTGAGACTAGACACAGGCTGCATGATACCCGGATGCACAAGTCTCACAGCACTTATTCAAAAACACACTTCCACCACAAGTCAAGGATCTTCTCACAAAAGCCTCAGCTATAACTAGATCACATTGAGAGTTGCTTGGTCTCTGAATAAATCTTGATCATTGATTCAATAATTCCTCCTGGGTTTGTATACCAATGATTCAGGGGTTTGTCCAAGAGTTACTCAGTTCCTCGGGTCCTTACCAGTCCCTCAAGAAAAATCAAATGGTTGACAAAAAATAAAATCGCAGAGAACCATGAAGAATGCCAATGGTTGTCTTCTGTGTGCAGAGTTTCCTTTGGCTGTTGGCAGCTGATAGGTCTACCCTAGTTCTACTGCTTGACAGTCTCTCTCACGGGATCACAGTCTCAGGGTTGAGAGGAAATGAGGAAGAGAAGATGCCAGGGTAATGACCTAATGTTTTAACTCTCTCTATCCCTCTCTCTCCCTCTCTCTCTCTCTCACACACACACACACACTCTCTCTGAACAACCCCCCCCCCAAAAAAAAAAAAAAACAGAGCAAAAGAGTCAATCACTTTCTTGACATTCTGTTTATGAAAGTGGCCCTGTGCCTGAAGAGAGGGTAAGAGAGGGAGATAGAGAGAAATAGATGTCAAAATGGAAACAAATGATGAAAGAAATTAAGCTACATTTCTCCATAAATTAAAGGACCAGAAGGGAGCAGGGGCTACAGCAAATGCTTATAGTAACCGATGTTGTCTGCCTGGTAAATGGTATCATGGCATCCACACACACACACACACACACACACACACACACACACACACACACACACACACACACACTTACAGAGACAGGAAAGAGAAACCACACTAAAAGAGCAATCACCATGCCAGGCACCTGCAAGGCAACAGAGCACAACCTGCCAGTATTATGTGCACGTCTGCGTGTGCGTTTTCCTACGATCTGATCTATAAAAGCCAGCCTGTGATGGATTAGAGCTGGGATGTTTGTCAGCTGTGTGTGTTTTGTTTGTGTGTGTATGTATGTGTGTGTGGGTCTCCGTGAAAAGAAACAGAAACAGAAAGAAGGAGCGAGGGAGAGGCCAGAAAGGGACACCTGCACTGCCCCACAGACAGAGAGGAGATGAAAAAGAGAGGCAAAGAAAGAACCTGGTGTCCACCCGCCCCCCTCCCACTCTCTCCATCCTTCCTTCCAGCTTGCGGGGGCTGAATGGGGGTGGTGTGGTGCCGGGGGGATCACATCCGTACCCCTGCCCTACGTGGGCCTTTATCACAAGGCTGGAGCGGGGCAGGGCCCGGTGGAGCTGGGCAGGAGGATGAGGGCCGTCTTTGTAGGGGCCTGGGTGCACTCCGGCTGGGCCAAGCTGGCCAGGCTGTGGCTGGGTCTCTGGAACTGCACCTGGAGCTTCAATCAACTCATTCACACCCAGCCTGTTTCCTGTGGACCCCTATTAAACATTAGGGCACGCCTGGCTGAGCAGGTCTTCTCTGGCCCAGGGGTCTTCCCTCTGTCTCAAACGGACAAGTGTGTATACAGATGTAACCCCCCTGACACACACACATTCAGCACTGACATTCACAACTGAGGTCCTGACTTCCTTGTCCATGTCCTCTCAATCATGATCTTTCATTGAAATGTGCATTGAAACAGAAAGGTATTTCATGAAGTGCCAACTCTTAAAATAAATGGAAGTACAGAAATGGGAAATTTGATTTTTTTTGTAGTACACAGAATTTACATTCCATAATCATTTTAATGCAATTACACAGTTAATAACCATCATTTACATAAATAATTATATCTTGGAATTTACATCATGTATCAACAAGTCATCAAGCCCTTCTGATGACTTCCTCAAAACAAAAAGGTACTTCTTAGAAAATGTAAGTAATAATGATATAAAAACATGGGTTTAGAATACAGAACTTATTGAGCTATTGTTAGAATTAGAGGTCACATGTTGCACCCTTTTTCTTTTTCTGATACTGATGTCAATATTCAAACCTTTGTTTTGCTGACTCTGATATAGAGTTAATATTTTTTTTCTTTACATGTCTGTTCAGTTTTGGTACACACACATTGAAGCAGAGGTATTTTTCTGTTTGCCCCAAAATACATACATCATATTTTCTTATATTTCTCATCATATTTTATGTGGATTTATGTGAGCCTTAGATCAAATAAATTCACTGAAACAATACATTGTAATACAAATTTTGCCCCACAGCATAGAACAATAGAACGCTGCGGGATGACATGTTTTTTTTTACGGTAAATTGGGAAATTGTATAAAATGATCAGCAGGACTTGTGTTTTAGTTTTAGAAAAAGTTCAGGACCATAATCAGTAAAGAAAATAATCTAAAACCTTTTGTACACTAACGTTTCTGTGAATACTAAAGTCACAAAAAAACTCCACCTGCCACAATCATTTTGTAAAAAACACTTTTACTTTAAAACATAGTCATTTTGACCCAAACAAAACATAAGGGTTAAAGAAAGGATTGTTATCTGTTATCCTGTTACAGGCCTTCAATGCTCAGTGCTTCCTTACTGAGATTTGGAAAATTTGCAATTTAACCCAGCATTGAGAATTCAAGACGAGGAGGAGATGATAATACATCAGCTGTGGAAAAATTACAATAAAACAATGAAAGTTGTGCTGGAATTTAGAACATTATAAGTGTGTGTGACAATAACAATGAGAATTCACATGTATGGACTGGCAGTTCTGATGCTCTTCATTTGAACATGTACAAATTGATGAAGCGATGTCAGCAACGTAAAAAACGTAAAAGGTGACCTAAAATGTTCATCTGAGTAGGATATCTGAGCATAGTTTGAAAAACAATGTTTTTAAAAATTGTTATAAATATGGATTTTTGTGGGCCTCAGATCAAGACAATTCAGAAAAACTGGCCCTGGAGTTCAGGTAATGATGCAGCGCATATGGCTCCAAAAATTTCCCTAAGCTCTGCTGCCAGACCCCTCAGCTTAATTACCCTGCGCAAACAAACAAGCGCACACAGCGTCGCAGAAGTTCGGCAGCCTGAGCAAGTTTGACAGCTCAAACTGGAAACTTATTTTCCAGCATCTGAAAGGTCAAAACAGATAGCGCATGGAAAATCAGCAGTGAAGAAGCATAAAACGTCTGTTTCCATATTCATCGCCAGCACACAGACTTTTCGGAGCGTCTGCTAAACGCCAGCCACACTCGCTCAGCTGCCGGCTGGCCAGGCCCTCGCCAGCTTGTGGCTGGATGGCGTGCTGTACTGAGCTGTCTTGCGCAATAGAAAACGTGCATAAAGCAAAGTTCTAATGAGAAATTAACAGATGTCAACAACTATATTCCCAGCTCGCAGGCCTGCAGGGGGACAGGTGCAGAGGGTACAGGGCCTCAAAGTCGGACGGACGATACAGACATGACAAAAAAAGACCTTTCAGTCAAGGCAGGAAGGGTACAGATTGGGGAAAGGAACGAGTGTGAGTGGAGAGCTGGTTGAGGGGGGCAGGGGGTACAACTGTCCTGGGCATCAGGCCTAGGAGCTTCCAGTTAACTATGAAGCTGCAGGCTCACGGCCAGAGCTATGAGAAGATTACAAGCTGTTAATAGGGCGGAACCAATGGGCTGAAGGCTGGGCATTGTGGCTCCCAGCATGCTCTGGGAAAGGTTGGCCAGGGCCGCTCAGATGCAGAAGGGGCTGAGGAGAGTCGCCCCGTGGGTCTTTTGTCCTCTCGGCCCGAGCACAGTCGACATAACAAACCCCGAATCAAATCTCGCTGTCACACACTTGCAGTTAGCCATGGCTGTTTGGAGCTGGAAGTGATTCTCCAAGCACTTACAGACTCACACAGACGGACTTGCCGAGGACACACTGATTATAGCTGTCACTAACAACTCAGTGACAGCTGCTGGACGTGTCAAATTTCGCTAATGAGGGCTATCACACATGGAGCAAGAACATCTTACAACTGAACTCCAAGAAGTGGATGTTGTTTGGAGGAGAAGGCCATATTAAGTTGTTTGGACTGGCTTGGTTCTCCAAGCTAAAGGCTATTTGTTCATATCTGTTTGCTGCATCTGTGACATATAGTCGATACCAAGGGCAACAATTTTCTAAGATTACATTTGCAGTTCTGATCTTCTGTTGAGTAAGGAAGGGGGAATGCTTTGACGTTTATTTCTACACTGACAGAGCACATATCCACTAAAAATTTGCGCACACCTTTTGACTTGAAAATGAACAAAAAACGATGTATTCAAAAGTCTAAGTAAAGATAGGTTTAAGTATAAACACCACAAATGAATAACATTAGTACTCTGTTGTAAAGCCACTGTGGGCAGTTACAGTTTTGAGATGATATCTTTTGGCAAGCCCGTCTTCAGTTCTCCAAGTGTTCCTCAACTGGACTCTCACTTTCAAAATTCTCCATACGTTTTTGGATTGATTCAGTTAGGAGTAATTTTGGCTGCGTGTTTGGGGTGATCATAAATGTCCTCTCCAGATTTAATTTCTTGATAGATTAGATGTTTTCTTCAGTGATGTGTAATGCCCTAGTACTGTCTACAGAGAAGGAGCCACATACCAAGATGCTCCCACCTTCCTACTTCTTTTTTTTTTTTTTCAAATAATTATTGCCAAATAATAGTAGTCAAAATTATTTGCTATGTAGCTTGAGAGCTCTGGGAAGCTCCTTCACCTTCACTATGATTTCCTTTTTTGCTTTTTACGCAACACATACACCAATCAGCCACAACATTAACACTACTAATATCATTATCTCATTACAGTGGCACCTGTCAAGGGGTGGAATAAACCAGAATGAAAAAGACAGTCTTGTGAGGCGGGACCTACATAACATTAGACTGCTGCTTGATTGGTGTATATATAGTGTAAAATAGTAATTTAGTAATATATTAATATGAAAGTCTGTATTCAAAAGCACAAACAAAGATATGTTTCAAAAATTGAACTGATGGGGTACCAGTTCAATTTTTTTTAACAAATCTTCATTTCTGCATTTGAATACATACCTTTTTGTTGTTTTTGTATTTATAAATAGTCGTTGTGTGCATTGTGTGCAAATTTTAAAGTAGCAGTGGAAGTACATTAAAAAAGAAAGAAACAAAACTGTTTATTTAAATAATTGTCCCCCCATACTGTATGCTAGAGATGGAGTAGACAGAAGAATGCTGGAGTGTTTCTTTAAAATGTTCAGTTTAGAATGGGGTTTGTATTCTAAGCTGATACTGAAAGTCCATATGGAGAGATAATGGACCCCCCCCAACCCAGACTGCTTTTCATGCTTTGTTTGACAGTGATGAATCTCCTGCCTGCCACTGACATCTTTAACACAGCCGCAAAGCCGCCATACACGACCTGTGTCAACCTCATATTGTCGAATAAAGTATCTTTTGTGTGTGTGTGTGTGTGTGTTTCTGTGTGTGTGTGTGTGTTGCACTTTACCCCTACACTTTGTGGTAAGGGACTAAACGGAAGGCTAGGTTGGGAAATAGGAGACTGAAGGCTTATGGGATATGATTGATGAGGAGGGTTGGTATAGGGAATGGAAGAACAAGCAATAAGACAGATGGAAAGAAAGGATACTGGCGGTTTAAACAGAGCACAGACTGGCAAAGGAATGCATCGCTGAAAAAGACAATCCCAGAAGAATAGAGGATCGGAAACAAACCATGTCCGTAGCCAAGATCACGACACAAGGCGACACTGCGTGGGGGGGAACTGAAAGAGAGTAACTTTGTATACTAGTTTGTCCCTGAATTTTTTTTCCATTCAAAATTTTCCATTCAAAGGTCAGCCACATATTGACAGAGTAGCAGCACTAGCTGTTAAGAAAACATTGACTGGGTGAATGGCAAGTCCAGCAAAACACATTCATCCGGGTGCATGAAAATGAGTGAATAAAAATAACAGAAAGTGATATTAAAATACAGGACAAGCAACTCTTCCTTCATCTATCTATCCAGGAAGAATGTGTTACAATTATACAGATTTACAGACTTACATAAATCACACTCTTTATCTTCTACCACTAGCAAGTTTACTCAACATTGTATAGAAAAAAGTGTGTGTGTATATATATATATATATATATATATAGCAGTGTGTTAGAGCTGCACAATACGGACAGAAAATGTCAAATAAAGCTGTTGGATGTTGATGTTGCCAAGATGTGAGGTTATGATTAAAATACTAATATACTTTGTCTTTGATTCTAAATGTGTGCAGCAAGCATAGATCCTTATTTACTTATTTATTTGTTTGTTCATTTTGGAGAAGATACTATTGTGAAAAGCATACAATGAAAAGAAATGCTACTGTCTATGTTTCAAAAATATAAAAAGTAGTATATATTGTGATGCTAACTGGATGAAAACACTACTCATTCAATCCATACATTTGCTTTATTTTCTTAAAGAGACAGAAAATACACCCATTTGGGACAGAAAATCCATCTTATCTTCCACCAAAACCACGTAAATGCATCAGTGTCGTACTGTTGACCTCCAAAGTCATAGAAACTTTCCATGGAGGTTTTAAGTGAGGCCTCCTGCTTTGCGCTGTGGATGCTCAACACGACTGATAAACATGTAGAGATGCCTCCTTTTCATTGTTACTCGCTCACCAGGCCTGGGGCAGCCTCAGAAACGTTCTTAGCATATTTATATTGACAGCTGTCAGAAAGTAGGTAGAATTTCATAAATATTCTGATTTAATACTCACTAGAGCACATCCCCCTCCCCCAAACACACATTCTTTCTCGTCTCTTTCTTTCTCTCTCTCACAGGGTGCAGCTCTTCTGAGGAAGGGATGATCGCTCATCAGATCATTTCCACTCTGAATGGTTTCATGCAGACGGCCACTAATAAAGGTCTTGTGACACACACACACACACACACACACACACACACACACACACACACACACACACACACACACACACACACGGACCTTTGGAGCTCCCGTGGTGCTCTTTGATGTTTCGCTGTGTCCAGGCCGTGTCCTCTTTTCACAGAGTGTCCACACTCGGCCAGTCATGAATATCCAAGAGTTCACTCCTCTTACAGGATTATCCCCTCTTTCTTTAACCACTCAAACACCCTCAATACCCAGCTAGCTCCCTCTCTCTCTCTTTCTCTCTTTTTCTCTCTCTGTTATACGTTCCCTTCTTTTTCTCTCCCCTTGTCTTTCTCTTCTCCATCTGTCTTTGTGTCTCTGACTCTTTCAGTAAACACATTGATCCACCCTGTATGGGAGTTCATCAGCTTTGGATCATAGACTTCTGGATGCACACACACACACACACACACACACACACACACACACACACACACACACAGGTTTTTATCATCTTCTTGGAACTTTGCCAGACTTGGAAAGCTACATTTTGTTACCTACATTTTACATATGTGTTCTTGCACAATTGCTAAAAATCTAACTGGAATAAATGCTAAATCTTGAAAGTAGATGGTGTGAACAAGACCAGTGATGTTCTGGTGCTAAAGCAACACAGTAAAATGATATTAAACCAAAAGAGAATTATTAAGTCCCTGTGAATGGCTCAAAGTTTAAACAAAGAGCTGGTTAATACAGGTGACTGGCAAAATGACAAGCAAACCACAGACACAATGTTAAAAACAAAAGATTTATTAATTTACTGCACTAAAATTAATGTTGCTAAAGTTTTTCCACAGGAGGAATTTTCACAAGTCTTTAATCTTGAGTTTAAATTGAGCTGTTAGCCAGTTAAGGGTGCAAGTCAGTGAAAATGTAACCCAGGTGCGATTTGAGTCAGAGTCACTGCCTCGATTCCCTATAATATTGTTTGTACATAGCAAGCAATAATTAGAAAATGCACAAAATATTTTTGCTGCGCTGTATTTTCTCTTAAACTAAGATTACCTGTAAAAACATTTGACCCAAAGTTTTGATTTTTGGACAAAAAAAAATTGGTTGGTGAAAAATAAAATTTCTCTGACAAATAGAGCTGTTTGAGCACTTATGGAATGTTTGTAACATCTTTAACTGTGAGCACTGAAAGGAGTCTTTAAAAACAGTCTGGGGTCCAACCCATCACACTTTGTGAAGCGTTAAAACATTTATCATAAAAAAATCTTTGGATGGAAAAGTAAAAGTAAACAGATTATTGTGAAAAATCCATCAAATTGTCCTCATGTACAAAGAGTGGAAATACAAGCAGTTACTAGTCACCTACGAAAACAAAGTGTCTCTCAGGGACTGGAAGATGACAGAAACTGAGTGATAATCTGTGTCCATGAATCTGGGTGTTAATTTCATTTGGTGCCAACTTTTACATGGTACATTAAAAGTCACACATAAGGGTCTTATGTGGTGTTGAGACCCTCCAGACAGTGCCATGTGCAGCTAAAAGAAGAACAGATGAAGGAGAAAGAGAGAATTAGTCCTCCCCAGGGAGAAAGGCTCTCATATGGCTACTGTAACAACAACCCCCGCCATCCAAACGCACACACACTTCACTCACACCGTCTCAGGGCATGATGGTTTCTTGGCATGATCATAGGGTTACTGAATAACATTAATAGTAAAGATGATGAATACATTAAACACAAAACTGTAACAGGCACATTCTGAGTAGAGATGTAAGACTCTAAACTACAATGGAGAGATAATCCTCCCTCTCTTTCTCTTTCTTCCTCCCTCTCTCTCTCTCTCTCTCTCTTCTTCTTCTTCTTTCTCTCTCTCTCTCTCTCTCTTTCTCTCTCAGTCAAACACAGTCTATTATCTCACAAAGCTACAGATGCACTTCTTTTTATTTGTTTATTTTCCCCCTTTTCTGTCCTTTTCTTTCTTTCATTTGGTGTTTTTTTTCGACGCCACCTTTGATGCGTTGCTCCAATCCTCTCGGTCTAATCCTTAACACCAACACGGCCTGGTGTCTGAAAAGGCCTGCATCTGGACCGAACAAGGGGATTTGAGAATGGGTTTGAAATGTAAGTGTAACACACACACGCACACACAAACAGAGGATGCACCATGAATATTCAAACCGTAAACAACACAATCTGTGAGTTTAAGAAAAGAGGGATTGTCGCCCTTGGTGAGGGCTGAATTTTCCACATGTCAAAGTCCATCCATGAGTGGACAGAACAGAGACCTCAGCTTTAAATAAAACTGCAATTATCATCTCAAAATTTCACTGAGATGTAAACAAAGTCATGCAGAACGGCCAGATGTGAAATGGGGTACATTGTAGAGAAACTTACCAGCTCTTTTTTATGCTAAATCATTTCATTATGTGCAATATCTTATTACTATTATGTGCAATAGTTTTACCATGTGAAATATCACTACTTATATCACTATTACTTATATACTACTTATCTGTAGCATTAATATCCCAGCATTTGTGTATATAGCATTTGATTTTGATTCTGAACTAGGGATGATGATGTAGAATGATGTAGAAATACCCAATTTATCCAACTATCCAAAATGATCAGGGCGTCTACAAATGTTGTCTGTGTTTCTATATGTAATCTTAATCATGATAAAACTGAGGCAGGCTATGTTGTCTTTCAAGACCCTACATGTTCCTGCCTGTTTTATCTGCTTTCTGCCAAATCCTTCTCAAAACTACTGTAAAACAATGTCTCGGGCATCAGGCAGCATTTTCATAATCAACTGATTTTAAAACTTCCTATGATGTGGGTTTATAGGGGCAGTAAAAGCTTAAAATGAATAATTCTGGTTCTAAAAGGTTCTCACCATACCAAAGCATTGTCAACTCAGTGAAATTCCCCTTTAATGTGATATATACTAAGCAGGTTTGGGAGAAAATACACTATGTGGACAAAAATGTTTGAACACACCTCTTACTTACTGAATTCAGGTGGTCCCTTACTCCCAGTGAAGGACAATCTTAAGGCTTCAGCAGACCAAGACATTTTGGACAACACCATGCTTCCAACATTGTGGACACAATTTGGGGAAGAACCTTTTCTACTCCAGCATGACTGTGTCCCAGTGCACAAAGCACGCTCCATAAAGACATGGCTGAATGAGTTCAGTGTGGAAGAACTGGACTGGCCCACACAGAGCCCTAACCTCAGCTCCATCCAACACCTTCGGGATGAACTGGAATGGAGATTGTGTGCCAGACCTTCTCGTCCAACATCAGTGTCTGACCTCATAAATGCTCTACAGAATGAATAGACACAAATTCCCACGTAAACTCCAAAATCTTGTGAGAAGATCTCCAAGAAGAGTGGAAGCTGTTATAGCTACAAAGGGGGACCAACTCCTTATTAAAGTCTGTATGTATTTGAATGCAATGTCATTAAAGTCCCTTTTGGTGTAATGGTCAATACTGTGTCCATATAGTGTATTATAAGCCTCCTACTCCCACAAATGATTGGCCATAATTTGGAGTGTCCATTCTGCTGCATTTTCTCAGGTTGTTCAGGGTACACAGGGTGAAGGAGAAAAACTGACCGGAGTCCAGTGAAACCAATTAGCCCTCACAGCTCTTTAGAAGATCTCTGGGGTGAGGGGGAGTTAGCCTCTTAATGCAGAGCAAACCGCTAGGCTAGCAGAAGCACAGCAATTATGGCACAAAATCACAAAAATCACACACACTCACTGTGTAATTAACACGCCTCCTCGACTCTGACAGTGTCTGCGTGTATTTTAACCCCCGAATCACGGCTTCATTACAGTCAGCGATGGACTTTTTTTGCTACCTGCTTGGGCCACAGTTTGGTTTAGCTAATTAGCAGTGTGGCCCATTAGTGGCTTCTGAATGGCCTTCTAAGAGCAAGAGACCCTTATTAAGGTGGGGCTGCCGGGGGAGGTTCACGGTGATTAATTTGGAAACGTGATAGCGTGTAATTCTCATTACCTTTCACGGGTAATTGCATTTTACTCCCGAGCAAATGGGCTAGGCGGCGAGGATGGCTAACAAGCAGATGTTTGAAAAGAGAGACAAGACATTTAACTTCTGTTTAACTCAATCTAGAGCTCAGCTAAACCTGCACTCATCCACAGCCAAACAGATGTTTCTGGCTAAGCTAATTCACCTAATTATAACTTCACTTTAGGGCTACAGCACTGTTTTTCGATCAACAGTGAGTTTATCATCTCACATGGTGGGGCCTGAGGTGCTGTGGCCAAAATAATAAAGACAAGATAACCCTTTATTAGTCCCACAGGTAGGGAATTTGCAAAATACTAAATAAAATGTTGAAATAAGACTGTTATTCTGTTATGATGTCATGTTATTCTGTTTTTTTGTTGGGTTTTACCCCCCCCCCCCCCCCCATCACCCTTTCTCTCTGTGTCCTGGGAGTTTAATTCTGCAGGACTGAATTCTGAATTCCTTTCAAAATGCTAAATAAAATGCTGCAATAAGATGGTTCTAGTTTAGCTAATTCACCTGATTATAACTTCTCTTTACAGCTACAGGACTGTTTTTTGATCAACAGTGAGTTTATCATCTCACAACAAGGGTCTTGAGGGTCTGTGGCCAAAATACAAAGATAAGATAACCATTTATAAATCCCACAGGTGGGATATTTGCAGAATGCTAAATAAAATGTTGAAATAAGATGTTTCTGACTAAACTAATTCACTTATAACTTTGGGACTGTTTTTAAAAGTGAACAATGAGTTTGTCCTCTCACACCAAGGGTCTTGAGGGGCTGTGCCCAAAATAATAGAGATAAGATAATCCTTTATTAGTCCCACAGGTGCGGAATTTGCAAAATACTAAATAAAATGTTGAAATAAGACTATGATGTCATGTTTTTCTGATTTTTGTTGGCTTTTACCCCCATCACCCTTTCCTTCTGGGAGTTTAATTCTGTGTTCTGGGAGTTTAATTCTGCAAGACTGAATTCTGAATTCCTCTGAAGGCAGAGAGAAATAAAAACATCAACTAATCTATGACAGAATCTGAAGGCCAGCTGCTGGGTTTAATTGTGTTTTCGCTCTTCACACACACCATGTTCATTAGTAACCTGTCCTCCATCTGAAAAATCTCTCTGAGTTTCAGATCTGAGGAGTTTTACCATTCCACTCCTCCTTGTGTCACACTCATTCACTCCAGAAGCTTCTTCAGAGTTGATAAACAGCTTTTATTCCAGTCTTTTGGGTCCACATTTATTTAGACAGTTTCCTACTTGTAGGACTAATAAAGGGTTATCTTATCTTATTTTACTTAGTTTATTTAGACAATTAATTTAGTTCAGTGAGACAGTTTATTCTGTGTATTTAGACAGTTTACTGCAAAATTCCTATATGTAGGACTAATAAAGGGTTATCTTACCTTATGTTATCTTAGTTCATTTAGACAGTCTAGACAGTTTGCTTTATTTAGACAGTTCGTTTAATTTATTTAGACAGTTTATTTAGATGGTTTGTCTAATTTAATTATTTAGTTTATTTAGACAGTTTAATTTATTTAGACAGTTTATTCAGAGAGCTTATTTAATTTGTTTGGACAAATAACAAAATTACAGAAACGAGATTAAGCATTTCGTTCGTTTAAAATAAGGAGAAAATAAAATGGTTTGAATTATTAGTGTTAAATGATTATGTAATTATTTTATTATAGTGTATTTGAATTTGGCACTTGCTAATTCATTTCTTCATTCGGTACAAACGAATTCGAGAAAGAATTATATATTGTTATTATAATAATAATAATAATAATAATAATATAATAATAATAATAATAATAATAATAATAATAATTATTATTATTATTATTATTATTATTATTATTATTATTATTATTATTATCATCACTATTATTACTATTATTACAATTATTATTATTATTGTTGTTGTTGTTGTTGTTATTATTATAGGCGTTGTTCTGCTGCTCCTGTTTCCATTTTTATGACATAGGAGAGATAATAACGTTTTATGTTTTATAACTGCTTATAACAATTGTTCATTATGGATTATAACGTTTTTTTTTTACAGTTCAATGAAATAATAATATCAATTATTTTCGTTCATGTTAGGATCAATGTCGTTTACACAAATAAACAAGACGTATAATCTCCCATTGTAATAAAATAATAATAATAATAATAATAATAATAATAATAATAATAATAATAATAATAACAATAATAATAGATTACGTTATATTTTAGGAAAAACAATATGATCTAAATGTTTTTTGATGACAAATGTCTTCGTTACGTGTTTGTGTTTGTAAAAGTAGAGTCTCCCTTTAGTGCTGTTATTTATAAGAATGTTTTATATGATGTTATTTATATGATGTTTTAAATATCGCAGAGAGTTCAGCAGGGTGTTAAAGAGGATTTCCAGCAACTTTTAGACCTTCTTTCCTCAGTGAAAAGCAGCCTGAAGAAAAGAAGCCGCCTCTGAAAGCAGGTCTGAGATCAGTTCTAAATCAGACACGGGCTGTGTGGCTGTTGTCTTGATGAGCGTAAAGAAAAGACGACACTGATCCGAGAGATGCTTCAGTTCTTCACGATTTCATCGGTTTATGTGAAACCAAATAAATAAGTAAATAAATAACAACACTGAAAGGCAAACAAGCACAACCAACGCGATTCACTTAAAACTTTTCTTTTTTATTTGAACTACATTTACAGTTCTCCCATCATCTCTCATTCACTTGAAAATACAATCGAAAATAAGTCAATAAATATCGTTTCGCACTTTTATAAAAAATAAAACATGATCATTCTTTGCGTCGGTCAGTCACAACATGGCAGAACAAAAGCAAAATGAGGGAGAGAGAGAGAGAGAGAGAGAGGGAGAGAGAGAGAGAGAGAGAGAGAGAGAGAGAGAGAGAGAGAGAGAGAA
>JBBIGA010000002.1:6263717-6273927 GCA_037576975.1 Alestes dentex
TGTGTGTGTGTGTGTGTGTGGGTGTGTGTGTGTGTGTGTGTGTGTGTGTGTGTGTGTGTGTGTGTGTGTGTGTGCGCGTGTGTGTGTCAGTCCAGGGCTCCCACAGCAATACAAGTAAAAACATGACTTACAAACTGCAGGGTCCTGAGCGGAGCTGGGAGGATGTTGCTTACAGGAATTTTAGCATTAAATCTAATTAACACAATTTTACACTGACCCCAGATATAGTGGATCAGACAAGACATGCTAGGTGTACAAAACTTTGCTTCTTTAGTTTAGCACTGGAGCTACGGGGGCTTTGCTAACTTTGCTAACAATTCTAGAAATCAGTAGTCAGTTTTCTGTGACACTATTTCTTTGAGGCCCACTGAGCAAGTGTGTATGTGTGTGTGTATGAAATCAGTATAACTTTACTTGTAACTTGGGTTTCAGGTCTATGATAACAGAAATTCACGACAAAAATGGTTAAGAACTGTGCTCTGGATTCACTCTGGACCCACATACTTCAGAGTTTAAGAGGCTAGCACACTTCACACCCTCTGAGTGTCATTTTTTAGTAATTCCCACCAAACCGTCTCTCTCTCTCAGTCTGGGTGGCAGTTGGTTCTACGCTGTGGTGAATACCAATGGTGAGGAGGAGCATATGTGAGCCACTCTTAATCCTGCTAATCTTCCTCCAAAATAAAAAAGAAAGCAGTAAAGAAAAGAGAGAGGAAAAGAAAGGAGAGAGAACCTTCCCTCTCTGGTTGTTGAACAAAACTGCCCTTCCTGAACCCTTCCTTCCCCTAAAATTTCGTTAACTTTTTCCCTGACCATGATATGAAGCACAGTGCGTCGTGGTCCACCCAAAAGGTGCCAAAAAGAGTTTTTTTGGAGAGAGGTGACAGAAGAACATTTTATTTGGTTTGCCAAAGACAGTTTCAATGCAAGGTTGTTCTAGGAAATAAGATCACACAGTGTTAAGGTCCCATACCAATGGTTTTATCCCATAAAACTGTATATCAAAGCCAAGAATTATTATATTTTAGAGGGCATTCTTTAGAGTATAACTCTCTCTCTGTCTCTGTCTCTGTCTCTGTCTCTCTCTCTCTCTCTCTCTCTCTCTCTCTCGCTCTGTCTCTCTCTCCTCTCTGATGGAAGTGTGAGTTGTTGGGTTCTGTGTGAGGCTTTTGTCCCTACAACAGCCATTAGTAGGTAATTAAGTCTTAACGTAGCCTCCGCTCCCCTGGCTACTATTACACCCTGCTCAAATGGAGCAGCTTACAAGCTCCTTTACACGCCAGGACAAATTGAATGGGGGCTCATTGGGCTCTGCCTATTATTCCTGCCGCCCCATCTGGCTACGGGTGGATAAAGGAGGGATTTGCGGGCCGTGTGTGCTCTGGCCGCTGGGTTCCAGGCCAGGGTTGGGGACAGGAGGGGGGTGTGTGCAGGAGGAGAGGCGAAAGCCCTTTCTGAAGGTGGCTGCTTCTTTTCAAGGGAAAGCTGTCGGATTTGCTCTCACCAAATGTTACAAATGTTTCAACAACCTGCTCTCCTGATCCTGTTGGAAATTAGGGATGAGGGGGTGGGGGAGTAGTAGTGTGTGTGTGTGTGTGTGTGTGTTTGTGTGTGTGTGCGGCTCAGAGGTTGACAGGTTGAAAATACTTTTACTTCTATAAAACATATTTATGTATTGAAACTGCATAATATTATGGTTTCTATTTTGTTTCAGTATGTTATGGCTGCGCTCTGACATTTGAGGTTTATCACTTTATTTTAGACCAAGAGTGCCTCAGAATGAGACACATTGAGCTTTTCACATTTCACTTTCTCTGCTGAAAGATGCTGAATGTACTCAGACGCTCCACAAAAGTTCTAAATTAGGTAGCTTTTTAAGCCACTACTTTTTTGACTTGTGACATTTTGACACGTTTGGAAAGCTAATTGTAGTTTTAGTTGAATCATTGTTTTACTGAAGCACTTTAAAGAGGGTTTAGATTACTGTACCTGGAACTCTTCTCCCCGTCAAGAATTGAATATATTAATAGACAGATAAATGGACGGCTAGATTGTCAACAGAGGGCGCACTACTGAAGCCACCACTCTAGTGGTGCATCCTCCACTGAAGTAAATGTTCCTCGTAGATTTTCAGTGATTCAGATTTTCAGATATTCTTTAAGATATGCATCAGAATCAACAACATTTTTTACTTTTCTGCACATTTGTTTATTCATAACAATGTGTTTATCTCCTAAAAAGTTGTTTGATTCAGTTTTTGATACTTTTCATGAGCCTCTGAACAGGAAACAGTTTACAACATTAGCACTACTGGACACTGGATGTAATAATACTAATCACTGACAATTAATCCAGTAAGACTAATATATGGCATTTTCTGTACCATTTGAAATTACCCAAACTGAAGCAGCTCAAAATAAGATAACTGCTGAGCTAATCAGTCTCACACACACACACACACACACACATATGTATATATAGGATGGTATTGTGGCAAAGTCATGTAAGACACTTGCCTTAAACTGTTCTTTTGTATCGTCTCTATCAGTGTATACATATATAAGCATTTGGATGTCAGAATGTTTCTTTTGAAAATAGTAAAATATGCCACTCTGTATACTCCCAACAACAATACCAACCGACTACACAAACAGCTGATAATCATTGGTTCAGTTTTATTAGTCATATGTAGGCCAACACTGGTTCAACAGTACAGAGGAATTTGTTGGACATGAGAAACAGGTCAACTCAGCAGTAACGACACATAGAAGACAAAAAGATTTACATAAAAATTGTATGAGAAATAATAAAATTTATGTATACATGTGTGAAAAAGATGTTATTTTTGATAACATTAGAAAAGTACATTAGAAAGTAAACAGTACAGACAAGAGGAGTGCAAATAAGAGGTGTGGAATATTTTGGTCGTGAGTTAAGAAGCTTGATGGCCTGGCAGTAAAAACTGTCCTTGAGTCTAGCAGTATGTGTAGCCATGGTGGTCTGCCAGATGGTACCAAGGAGAGCAGTCTGCCTGCTCATTGGCTGTGGTCCTTGATGATCTTGTGTGTCTTCTGCAAGTACCACTGGTGAAATATAACCTGAATGGCCAGGACTCTGTTGCTAGTGATGTGCTGCGCCACCGCCTCACTCTCTATAGTTATTTGCGGCTGTGTGCAGAGAAGTTCTTGTACCAGACCATGATGCAGGTGATCAGCAAGTTCTTGATGGTGCACCTGTAGAAGTTTGTGATGCTGCAGGCATTCATGCCAAACTTCCTTTATATTCTCAGGAAACAGAGCCACTAATGAGCTTATTATATGGTATATGGTGACCAGGAGAGATCCACTGTAATGTTTCAATCTCAGCATCACAAATGTGGATGGGTAAGTGTCCAACCTGATCTCCTGATGTCCATTACAATCTCTTTAGTTTTATTGATGTTGAGAGAGGGGTGGTTGAAGTGGCATCAACTGATTAATGTCATCTCCTCCTCTCTCTCTCTCTCTGTAGGTTGTCCCATCATTGCCTGTGATGTTCATGTCATCAGCCAGCTTTGATGACGACAGTGAAGCTGTGCTTGGCAGCACAGTCATCAGGGAACAGGGAGGGGTCTGAGCACACAGCCTTGTTGTGTGCTCATGTTGAGGATCAGCCAGTTCTGCCAATTCTCACCACCTGGGGTCGGTGCCCAAGGAAAAGTCCAGCTGCAGATGGAGGTCTCCAGTCCAAGATTAACAAGCATAGAGATGAGATTCAAGAAGTGATGGTGTTGAATGCCGAGCTGTAATCTGTGAAGAGTCTTCTCACATGTATTCCCTTTCGCAAGGTCGGTAAGAACAGCCTCCATGGTCCTGTTTGATCTGTATGCAAACCAGAGGGTCCAAGGTGTCAGGAAGGAAAAATGAGATGAGGGTTTTGATTAGTCACTCTAAGCACTTCATGATGACTGTTGTCAGTGCGATAGGGCTGTAGTCTTTTAAACAGGATGCCACAGGTTTCTTGGGGACAGAAATGATGACGCATGGCTTGAGGGAGAAGGGGACCTTAGGGAGAAGCCAGTCCATGCCCTGAGCGCCCAGCCTGTGATACTATGTGGCTGTGGAGCTTTGCAGGGATTTACCTTTTTGAAAGATCATTTCATAATGGTTGTTTCTAGGCTCAGTGTGGCAGTCTAACTGCCCACATGAGGACACATGGAGGGTTGTGTTGCCTGCATCAGACTGAGCATACAAGTTGTTTAGCTCATCTGGAAGTGATGCTGTGTGCAAGTCAATATGCCTATTTTTACCCTTGTAGTCTGTGATGCAGCTTAATCCACACCACGTGTGCATGCAGTCAGAACTGTGATAATGGGAATCCGGTTCGTCCCTGTAACCCCTCTTGACATCCTTGATGAACTTCCAGAGATAATATATGGCTGCTTTGTAGGTGTCAGGGTCCCCTGAGTTGAAGGCAGTGGTCCGCACTTTGAGTTAAGCACAAATCCACTGGTTCCTGTGCAGAGAACAGACAGCTTATCTTAAACTGTGACAAGTGTGAGCATAGACACAAGACACAAGCTGGTCATCCTGCATCAGCAAGATGCAGAAATGTCTAAGCAGACTTTTCAGGTCTCCTAAAGAACCACAAAGAAGTGGGATAAGGACCAGAAATGCAGTGGTCAGCCAAGGAAACTTATTCAGCAGCTGAATGACACATCAAGTTGACCTCCCTCTATACTTAGAAGATGTCTAGCAGAGCCATCAGTTCAGAGCTGGAAGCAATCACAGGGAACCGTGGTACACCCACCGTCTGGAAAAGTCTGATTTGGGAAGAATTAGTGGCTCCTCTATGATGAAAAATACAAACATCTTATCCATTATTTAGGTGTCCGATTGGTCCAAAATTCATTCTGCTGCATGACAGTATGGTGGCCCAAACCAAGTCCTGATCCCAAATGGCAAACTCCACCGAAGAACTTGGAAGAAGATGTTTGGAAAAACCTGCCTCCCGAGTAACTTACAAAACTGTACACAAGTATGAGTGAATGGCTGATGTTTTAAAAGCAGGGAGGGTTATCAGATTGCGATTAAACTACTGATTTTCATGCACAGTTTCCCTTAGAAAACTGCCTTTTTTAGTATTATTTCTCACTTGAAATGAGCTGAGGCATTTTGTAAAAAGAAGGAAATATACACAACACTACATTTCTATCTAGAAATAAAAGAGACTACATTTTATTATGAGTTTCCTTTGATGAAGTTGTGTGTACAGTCTTGTCATGGAAAGAAAAGCCATCATTCACATTTTTGCCCCATTTTAATTTTTCTGACATTGAAATAAATTGTTTTGGCTCGAACCTGTTAGATGTAAATTGCATGTAAACGTAATTCACATCAAAATGTACTATGTAATTGCATAACATTGTTGCAAAACGAGTCTACTTCTGAGGTTTAATAAGAACATTCCTCTTCCAAACACTCACACACACATACACTGACACACTGGTGGGCACAAAGGGAGGCATATACTGTCTACTATACATATGCACAGAAAGAAAAGAGGAAGATTGAGATGAAGACAAGAGAGGAAAAGAAAGAGAAACAGGGTGAATGGAGGGTCTCTATTGGCCTGATCTCTCTTCCAGCCATTAGCATACAGAAAAGAGAGAATTCCTCCACTCACCCTCCACCCTCGACACACACTCTCTCGTAATGTCTAACGAGGGGGCTGGCAGCTTTATGCCTCCCCTCCTATGCACACACAGGAGCAGTAACAGGTTGGGGCTTTGTTTTTGGAGGAAGATGGTGATTGTGGCTGCCCTCTGTGTCACCCTCTGTACTCCAACTGTTTAAACACAAAACTATTGTCCCCTCCAGCATGCTGAAAGGACATCACTGATTAAAGTAATGCACTGAATATACTCGACTCAAACATGTGCATCATTTCCACATGAATAAAATATATTACATCAGTAAAATGCAGGTCTCCCTCTCTATCTCTCTCTTTTTCTCTCTTTAACTCTCTTTCTCTCTCTATGTCCTTGTCAATCTGTGTCTCTGTCCATCATCCAGTAAGATTATTCCTTTTTTGCTCTAATCTCATCTGAACGTGTGTAATTTATACAGGTTTGTGGTTGAAGAGGGAATTCCAACTTTCTGCATACTGGAGAATTAGTTTGGCCTGAAGTGCTTAGTTTTTCACAGTGTTGGTGATAGGAACCAGACATCAGAAGAGTTTAATACCTCTAAAAGTAACGTAAAATTAACAGAAAAGTAACAGAAATGTAATACATGAAATTTTTGTTAATACTCTGCCTAATGTCTTTGCCGTTGTTTTATAATAGCGATAGAATTTGTTGGTCTGAAATGTAATTTTTACAATGCTTACATGTCAAAATGCTTTGATGACTGAATTATGCAGTAAATCAGCAGAACTGAAATGAAAGCACTGATTCTCCCCAAAATCTAATTCACATGATTGTCCAAGGCAGGGTGGTTGTGGCCTAGTGGGTAAAACACTTGCCTGTGAACCTACTGACCACAAAGTTGCAGGTTCAAACCCCCCCCCCCCACACACACACACACACACACACACTTTCTACTATTGTATCCTTGAGCAAGACGCTTAACCTTTAGTTGTTCCAGGGTACTGTCCCCTTCACATAATTTGTTACTGTGATAACAAATGGTGGTGGTGGTAGTGGTAGCCTGGTGGGTAGGATACTTGCCTCTGGACCAAGAGGTCATGGGTTTGAATCCTACCTTCAATATACCACCACTGGGTGCCTGAGCAAGACCCTTAACCCCAAGTTACTCCAGGGAGACTGCACCCTGTAGTTAGGGAATGGAAGTTGCTTTGGATAAATGCATCTGCTAAATGCAATATATGCAAAACTTTTTTTGTTTTGCACAAGGCTGACGTAGCTAACAGGTCGTGGAAAGCCCAGCACTTAGTACTCTGTAAACTGGATGCCTCATCACACACTCACTTCAAAATTAGTTGTTAAGGAATCTCCAACAGACTTGCTTGTGTGGTTTCTAACACTCTAAGGCGTACTGTTATGTAACCATGAATCAAACAATCTTCATTATATCCTTACCTTTTATAGATAACTGTGAGTCACACAGTGTCAGAAACCACCAAGCGAGTCTGGCCCTCATAGCTCCATTGTAAAATGGCAAAGGGAAATGGTATAAATTCAATGTTTCAAGAATTACTGTTCAGTATCTGGGGAATGCAACTAATATTTAAATTAAGCTAATGCAAGGGTGAGGAACTAAAGTATGGAAAATAAGCAAAGATACCCATTCACAATAATGACAACTTTGGTGATTTTTACTGATACCGAAAAAAATCTGAACTAAGAAATAAGAAATAAAATGACATTCGAGACTTTAAAAGGCTCTTCCGTTTAGCTCACCCCCACTCTCTCATAACCCCCTTCCACCTGTTAGATTCACCCTCTGCCCTCATTCTCCAGCATCTTATCCTCATACACACACACACACACACACACACACACTGGCCTTTAACGAGACAGATGGGCTGCAGTCTCATCCAACGTGTCATCCAGCAGTCAAGAGATGGAGCAATATTGGGGCGCAGACAAAAGAAAGACATGAATGGGAATGAGAGGGCGTGTGTGTGTCATACACAACCCAAGTGGCCCTTGGCTCTTTGTCCTTGCCTCATTTTTCTCTCACACTTTACACATCTCTGGACACACTGTAAAGCATCCCGCTCTGCCACTTCCACACATCCGCACATGATTCATCACAAAAAGATTCCAAACAAAACAGACGGTCAGGTAATGTTATACTGTAGTCAGTTCTCATGGCTTTTATTTTGTCTGACATTTGCACATTCTACACTGTTTAATCGCTGTCATTGTTACATACATTCACAGGCTTGCCAAAGAAGTAGGATAAAGGGAGTCTAAAATGTGTGTGTTTACACGTGTCTGTGTGTGCATGTGTGTATGTGTTCAGCACTGTGTGTATCGCTGCGGGGGAATGCCATTGGGCTCTTTCTCCTCTTTGGCAGCAGCCCGCATTCAATTCTTTTGCAATTACGTCGTCATCAAGCCATTTGGCTGCTGCGGCCTCCGAAGAGCGGTACAAGAAAAGAGCCGGCTGATTGAATTAAAGCAACACCAATTCAGCCCTGCTGAGAGCCAGCTAAGGAGGGGCCTTCGGACAGAGAGACAGATAGAGAGATGGAGAAAGAGCAAGAGAGAGTGAGAGAGAGCGAAGGACTCAGAATGACTTGAAATGCAGCCCTCAGCACTCAAAATGAATGAGAATCCAATCAGAGAATGGATTTTGCACGGTAATCTGAGACGGATCTGAATTGCACAATATGGAAGACTGAAAGCACACGCATGCACTATTTACATCATTTAAAGCTGTGGTGAATTGATAATGTGATATTAAAAACCTCACTCATCAGTACACCCCATCCTGAACTGTGATTGGCCAAGATGCTCACAGTATGAACACTGTGATTGGTACTCTTTTTCATATAGAAGACTTTTGTTACATCAGTACTACAAAAGCCAACAATGCAAAAAATTCTGAACAAATTACATCAGTTATTTCAGCATTTCAGTAAATACACAGTACCTGTAAGCATGAGTGTGTTTTTTTGCAAAGGAAGTACACTTGCGATTGACTGGGGCACCCAGACTTTTGCATATGATTGTATGGGCATTGCTTTTACTGAAGGCCCCTTTTCTGAGAGCATAGACTGTTGAGAACGTGCACAGATGCATCTAGGATGGTACGATGTGTTTCATGATGCTGTAACCTGCAGGGCAGTCGTGTCGTCCAAATCAAAGCCTGAGGAAGTTTGACTTCTATCTTTCCTTCCCATTTTAATCCTCCAAATAGAACATTAAATTATTAAAATGCCATAAAAGCTTTAAAAATCTAAACTATTCCATATCCTATTAGAGTGTCTACTGCATAGATGAAGAAGTATTGGAAGTTTTCAACATGCATATGCGTGTGTGTGTGTGTGTGTGTGTGTGTGTGTGTGTGGGTGTTAGGGCCGGCATAGCCCGTTTGTCACTGTGAATAGGCTCAGGGTGGTTCACATCATTGGGGCATTGATGGTGTCTCCTCCCCTGTTGTAAAACAAGGCTATGAGTTGCACGGGGATACAGGGGGCATTGTGCTTCCTGCTGGGGGCCAGCGTACCACCCAGAGTGGTCCCCCCACAGACACCCCACCAAGAAACAGCCCTGTCAGCCTCCATCCTCTCCTTCTGATTTTACATGACCCTCACAGAGCAGAATCATCCAGTTATCTGTCTACTGCAGAGAGATAGATAGATAGAGAGAGAGAGAGAGAGAGAGAGAGAGAGTGAGAGAGAGAGAGAGAGAGAGATTTCTGCTGGAACAAAAAATCCATCTTACATTCCTTACATTTTGTTAAAATCTCACAATGAATAGACTAATAGAAATGGTTCAAAACTACCTGAAAATAAATACATTTACATCCACTATAAATTATAAATGTCTTTTTCTATCTCCTAAAATGCTAATCTTGGAGATAAGTATTTGTTTGTCTTTGCAGTCCACATATTGCATTTCTCTCTCTCTCTCTCTCTCTAAAAAAATACCACCTGGGCAGGCACACACACATGCTTGACATATGTAGAGAGGCAAGGTATGATGACATGGATTTCTTTTTGCATTTTTCATCTTTATAAATGTAATGATAATTTTTCCTCAAAACATTTATTAACATTACCTCTGTGGGAACATGTTTATAAATGGAAAACCTTTTCACCCACAGATGCAGACACACACACATACACGCACATGCACAGACACATATCATGTTAAAGCTGTGCCGTCTCATGAAATATTAACGCGAGTTTGTGCAGATTTTGCGGGCTGATAAATATTGATGATGTCTCTGCTGCGTGCATTAATATTTCAGCTGGAGTGTTAATTAAGTCACTTGACATTTTTCAGACACAGACAGACCACAGCAAATAAAACACATCCTCATTAGCGCACCTATACTGAGCACTGCAAACACCACGGAGACGGAGTAAAAAAAAAAATCTCTTGCGATAGCACACATTTGACAATTAAAAACAAAACACAATGGCCTTTAAGGAATTCTCTCTCTCTCTCTCTCTCTCTCTCTCTCTCTCTCTCTCTCTCTCTCTCTCTCTCTCTCTCTCTCTCCGCGAGAAGAAAATATATTTGTGCGCGTTT
>JBBIGA010000002.1:6283738-6293935 GCA_037576975.1 Alestes dentex
AGGACAGCTGGACATCAGCATGTGTGCATTTTTCTTTTGGACATTCCACAGTGTTCTGTAAGAGGTTGTTTGAAAATATGTGGAGGATGCACATGGGGCCGCCTGACCATTACACAAACAGGGATTTTAATGACATTGCATTCAAATGCGTAGACTTTATTATGAAGTTGATTCCCCTTTTCAGCTATAACAGCTTCAACTCTTCTTGGAAGGCTTTCCCATGTGCCCATTCATTCTGTAGAGCACTTATGAGGCCAGACACTGATGTTGGACGAGAAGGCCTGGTTCACAATGTCCGCTCCAGTTCATCCCAAAGGTGCTGTATGAGGTCAGGGCTCTGTGTGGACCAGTCAAGTTCTTCCACACTGAGCTCATCCAGACATGTCTTTATGGAGCTCGCTTTGTGCACGGGGGCATGGTCATGCTAGAATAGAAAAGGTTCTTCCCCAAACTGTGTCCACAAAGTGCCTTGGTATGCTGAAGCGTTAAGATTACCCTTCACTGGCAGTAAGGAGCCACCAATAATTAAGTGATGTGTACCAATACTTTTGCTCATACTTTTTGTTCATACTTTTCCCTGCATGGTGCTTTCATGCCACTGAGAATTCTACAATGATTACTGTCAGACTATAAAAGCAGACATGTTCATATCGCACTAAAGTCACAGATTTCCAATAACCAATTTTAAGACTTCCCTAGCACTACTAATGAAGCAGGGTTTAAGAATATAAAATGCAGAGCGAGGGGGCAACAAAGGGTTTGCAAGTCTGAAAGATTACCAGTTACGAAAGAATAACGGCCACTTTGACATGAAGACCATGAAGCTATCAGTCATGAAAGAACTGAAGAATACCAACATTTTGGTATTTGATTTGAACCCACATGTTGGTCATATTTCAGGAACACAGACGAGAGCAAGGGAATGTCACATGATGTGGCATCTTTGTGTTGCCCTTACAAGCGCACTATGACCCCAGGGTAACCCGGTTATGACCTCGCGAGGATGCCCAGAGTTTAGAGAAGCCCTCCTCATGACCTCATCAATTAAGACACCAATGAGCTCCACAGCAGACAGCTCCTGCATCCTCCATCACTCTCTCTTTCTCTTCGCTTTTGTCGCTCCCTCTCTCCGCTGGCCTTGCTTGTACACTTCTTGGCCAGACAAGTGTCTCTTTTTGTTAAACACACGCTCTCTCTTCCTGACACTTTCTACCACCCCTTCAACTCTGATAACCTTCACTTGCCCCCTTCACACTTCCTCCATGAGTTCATCATTATCCCACCCACGCTCTATCACACACAAACACAGTAACACACACTCTGCCTCACTGAGGGGCAGTTAGTGGGTGAATTGGCCGTCTGATCAGACAGAAGTACACAGAGACTTTGGAGCTTTCTGTCAGGCTGGTGCAAAAAACATCAGGCTTGTAAGGATCAATGATGGACAAACGTTATGATGATAAACGCATGGCCACAATTACATATCTGGAGTAGGGTGAGTTGCCCTAATGTGGGACACTTAAGCTTCCGTGGGTGTGGCTCTCCCCCAAACTAATGAATGTCAGTGAAATGATGTGACTTTGATCACAGTGAAGTACAGCTTTGATTTGGTAATAATTTCACTGACATTCATAAGTTTGGAGTAGAGACACACCCACTGAAGCTTAAGTGTCCCACATTAGGGCAACTCACCCTACGCCAGATATTTAATTGTGGGCATGCCTCACCAAAAGACATTTGAGCTCCCTTAAAAACAATCAAATCTGAAGTTTGGTGGTGGGTTGGTCACAGATGCTGATATCCTAATTTCTTCACAATATCAATATTTCTAACAATGCATTTCTAGTTCTGCAAAGCTCTGTATATATATAAAAAAGATTAAATCAAATAAAATTCTAAAAAGACTACATCTCCTGTCTGTTCTGGCTTCTCTCCAACAGGGCACAACAGGTCACTCTTTAGAATGAAAAATAATAGTGCATGCAATTTTAAGTTCTCCTGAAGTTCTCCTGCCAGAGCTTGTATGTTTCTGTCCTGTAGGAAGACATTTGACTTTCTCCTGTTTGCGTTAATCGGAACATTGTATTATATCTATTATATACTGAGTGGACTCTTATCAAATTTGGGGCAATCAAAAAGTGTGGGATACACACACAACAGCGTGCATCATGACAAATAAAATGATACTGATGTTACTCATGATAACACACTTATGAAGTGTTCTGTTACTCTTACACAGTGGCTCTGCAAGATAATAAAAAAGGTCACGCAAAGAAACCCAGAATTATGGTCATTTCTGCCACTGAAAAATTGGTAACTATTTGCTTTATGTATAAAGTCATTAAACTGTTGCCAAGTTGAGCTCAGCAATTTGGATATTTGTCGTATTAACCTGAATATTGTTTTGGTCGCACCAGTCTGTAAAGCAATTTACAGCTAATCTTGTTTGCATAAAATATCTTAAATACACACACACTGCATGATAATCTGAGGCTGTTTGTACATTATAACAGGCTAAACTTGGGCATGTCTTGAATAAGCCCACCAAAGATTGAAATCTGATCCTAATGGTGGTCCAGTCTTCATTAAATCTTCACACAATTGGTGCTTTTTAAACAGTATAAAAAAATTCAAGATGAAGGTTTTGAAATGACACTGACAATATTTCAATTCATGTACACAATTCATATACACACTGAACTGTTCTGCCCTAAATGAACAACTTACACCACAACTACGACTCTAAATACCCTTTAAGATATACTGCATATTCTTCATCCTGCTTCTGCTATTGTATGCACAATTGTTCTTTACTGCTGTCTATATCTATTCCGCATTTTTACACAAATAACGACTTCGCACCTAACAACAACCTAACGGCTGCAGTATCTGTCATAATACTGTATTCACTTAAATGTCGACTGGACTAAATGTTGTCTTGTCCTGTTGTTTTTCTTGCACTCTTTCTCTGTGGATTTTGTCCTGTCTGGACTTGTGTATGTTTTGTGTTGCCTCTGTTTCTGTTCTTGGAACATTGTTTAATTTCACTGTGTACTGTGTGTATATGGTTGAAATGACAATAAGCCTACTTTACTTGAGTTTAAAATATCACATATTATGACCACAAAGTCATGTGATAAACCATAATACTGGTGTTGAACCCAGATAGCCCAGTTACACCCAGCATGACCACTGGATCATTTTGAGTACAAATCAGTTACTGACAACTCCTATGCTATGTAGTCTGCATTGTATTTACTCCAAAAAAATACAACTGACTTGACTCACTGGCTAAATACTAAGCTCCATCTTAGACAGGTGAGTGAAGGCATACAGATCTGCAGAGCGTGGCACCTTCAGGGTTGAGACATGGACAGTGATTAATCTAGTTTTTACTGGTCTGATGTAGCATGAGCCTTTTATTAGGGCCCAGATACTACTTTTTATTGTATTTGGCATATGTATGGTTTAATGCATTAAAAATGAATGGTACATTTTGAAAGCTTGGCAGTGTTTATATACTGCAATAAACTCCAATGTTTAAAGGCAAGGAAAGATTTTTTAAATGACAGAATTTCCTCTGAGAGGCCAAAAGAACGAAACACAGAGCTGCCGCTACCTGGAGGACAGAGGGAGAAGAGATGAATGGTATGAAATGACCCCTTCGAAACCCCATCTACCATTCCCAGTACACATACGTGCCCCTGTGTCTACATCTACTATAATGTGTGTCCAGGGTCGTCCAGGTACCAGTAGTTAGTGTAGTTTACTGGCAGGCAAATCCCTGTGGGTCTCAGTCCGTGAGCAAACCGAAGAAGATCTCACCAGGGTGGGTACATCAGAGGGCCACCAGAACTTCCATTTAACATAAAGAAAAATTGTAACATGCAACAGTATTGGCAGCTGTTGTGGCCTGTCCAACTGTGGTAACATGACTGAAGTTAGACTAAGAGATTTGTTGAAATTTTCCCTATTGTACACCACAGCAAGAAAACCCAAATTGTTGCATCAAGCTGTTTCCCTTTTAAATCACCTTTATTGAGAAATTACAAAACAATACAAAATTGAACATTACAGCGAAATAAAATGAGTGCACAAAACAACATCAGTTTAGTTAAACTGTTCTGTGACAATGACGGGAAGACTAATTAGGGTGGTAGTGGCCTAGTGGGTAAAACACTTGCCTGTGAACATGATGACCACAACGTCGCAACTTTGAACACCCCCACTTTTTACCATTGTGTCCTTGAGCAAGACACTTAACCCTCAGTTGCTCCAGGGGGTCTGTCCCACTGTCCCTGTAACTACTGACTGTAGTATCAGCCAAATGCCCTCTTTACTAATATTTAATTACAATAGGGTAATAAAGGGGACCGATGGGAATGTAATGGGGAGAGTCAAGAGAATTATTACAGCAAATAAATAAGAGCAGGAAGTGAAGAATATGAAAATATCTATAATATAACTTTTCTCTGCTATGGTGACTGATAGTTATTATAAAGTGACCTATTAGCACTATTCAGAGATTTATAAAAATGTTTAGCTGATTTGGCTTATTTGGATGTGAAAATGTAACAAAGAAATTATAGTTTAGTGTGACCTGCATCATGTGTAAACAGTATGGAAACTTTCAAGTATGTGAAGATTAATTATTATTTTACATTAAGACCAGAGTTTGTCAATGACTTAAATCTGGCATTAGTTAGGTCATTAACTAAACTCATTATTAAGCAGTCCCAACACAGCGACCTGATGCTTGCCAAATAGTGAGCCCACATTCATCTAAAGCTCGGACCTCGCTGCTTTTCTTACTCTCCATCAGTCAGCATCATACCTGGCAGCTTAATTAAATACAAAGTGAGGGGCAAGTGAACCATTTGTCATACATGAACACAGCACAGCACAGCACAGAGTGTGAACAGTGTGAAATTCTTTCTTTGCATTAACCCATTCACCAAACGAAGCAGTGGGCAGCCAGGACCACAGCGCAGGGAGCCGTGTGTGGGGACGGTACTTTATTCAAGGGTCCCTCAGTGGTGCCACCGGCAGTCTTGGGATTCAAACCCACTGCCTTCCCAATCACAGAGGCAACTCCCCGACCACCAGACCTCTAGCTGCCCCGAAGAATGATCCCGATGTGATTATACATTCATATACATATTCATCGGATATTAAAGCCCTCTAAAGCCTTTTTATACTGCTTATAATTAACGAATAATAAGCTAAGTAGTAAACTCTTTATAATGGTAGTCTTATACTAAACATGTCTTGCGGGTTCATTACACACTCATATGTCATTTATTTATATATATAGTATCATTTACTTTTGAAATGATTATGGACTTTTCTTCATTTAATATATCTATTCTTTAACTTCTATAACTTCTGTAAAGTGACCTTGAGAGTCTTGAAAGGCGCTTATAAATAAAATGTATTATTATTATTATTAAAGGCCTTTTCCATTGCAAAGCTTCGTTGAGAAGATTTTTAAGGTAGTGGTTCTAAACCCTGGTCCTGGAAACCCCTTCTCTGGAGTCGAGGAATCAGGTGTGTTCAAAAAGAGAGATAAATGTGCAAATCAGGAAAATGTGTTAAGAACCATGGCTTTAAGGAACCAAAACTGGTTTAGTGGTTCTTCTATGATATTTTCCTATGTTGAGAAGTGATGTTCAGATTTGGAAAGATTGAAAGAAAATAGTCTAAGAAAGTAGATCTTTGTTCGTGGCTGTTCTCACGCTTAAAGACAAATGTTCAAACATTAAAGGAGCTTTTGTGAAAGAGAATTTCAGATGTGTGTGTGTGCGTGTGTGTGTGTGTGTGTGTGTGTGTGTGTGTGTGTGTGTGTGAGAAAGACAAGCAGCATGGAGACACAGTGTGCATTTGACAGAGAGAGAGAGAGAGAGAGAGAGAGAGAGAGAGAGAGAGAACCATTATGTCTTAAGAGATGTGATTTCTGATGAATATGGAGATCCTGGTGGTGGTCTACACTCTCCAGGGGACCCCCTTAACCCCTCTCCCTCACTCCCCACACAGGGAACGAGGCCGTGGCGGGACGGCTTTAGCGGCCCAGAGCCTTCATCCCCTGGATGATAATCCCAGTTGTCCAAAGGCAGGGCGAACGAGAAAAGGAGCATAATCCTATTGTCCTTCTGTGTCACATATGTCACTTAACACACTCTCTCCCCGTCACAAGACTCCATCCACCACTGCAACAGATTGGTCCCCTTCAAAAACAATAGCTCTTCTCTCTCTCCATCCCTTTCTGTCTCTCCGCGAGCCCATTATATCATTCAAGACTGATATCTTTATCCACTGTTCCCAAGAGCAGCAAGTATTGAACCACAAGACTACGTCCTCCATAACTATGACATACAATCTGTGTCGAACCAAAAACTGCCAAATTAAAATAATTTTATGCTAAGCAAGTTTGGACCATTTTGCCATGAAATGTTCCCACAATTTGTAGCTTTTTCATTTGGTGTAAAGTAAAGGAAAGTGTACTTAGGTTTGGACCAGACTGTACTATTACTGTGGTGCTCAATAAAGCTGAAACACTTATTTGACATTTTCAGTTGACAATAAAAAAAATGTTGATAAATATTTAAATTCATTTAAATACTTAAAGTCTTTTTTGACAGACATTTTCAAAGTGGCACCCGACCTAGAGAGATGTAATGTAATGATAAAACCTAAAGAGAGCGGCAGTTCATCTGCAGGGTCAAGAAGGAAAGACAGAGAACAGCTACGACTGAAAGATCAGGAGAGAACTGTGAAGAATAAAGAAGATGCAGAAGATAAAAAAGGTCTGACCTAGCGTTACCTTCCACTTGCTGAAAAGAAAACATTCAAGTGTCTTTTCAGCCAAACTACATACTGCTCCCTCAGGGCATGTAGTTTACACTGTAAGCGATTTGTCAGAATGGTCTAACTATGGCACATTACTAATGTTAGACAGTGGAATATTCTAAGTGTTCTGTTCATTATAAATATGCAGCAGCTACTTCAGAAAATGCCTGAACATTCAGTAGCCTGCACCAGCACAGTTTTACATATGTTTGCTACATTACCTTAAAGTGCAACTTAACAACTTAATACCATTAAAGTACCACCAAAACCTGTGCACACACTCATCTGGAAAAACAAAAATAATATCAGATTGCCTCGTTAAAATGTTAAACTGCGTAAATGAGGCTGCAGCCAAAAGGGCTATTACATGAATCTATGTACTTATCATTATATCACTTATTTTCAGTTATTAGTTTTCTTTTATAGATCAAAATTATGACCAGGCTTAAGACAGTCCACACCGGTATCTTTCCTATGTTTTCCATTGAATTCGGAGTGAAAAATCGGGGTTTTGACAGCATGGTAATTAAAGCTCAATTTATTTTGTGAGACTTCCCTACAAGCTCTGCACTCCGGTCACTTGTCACTCCAGTCAGTTGTTAATTCACATAAATAATCAGTAATCAGAATAATTATTAGGTACAGCCCTTATACTCGCATTCGAAAATGCTAATGTTGAAGAAAATGGAATCAAATGCACAGTCATGTGTGCAAAAATAACCCCCTGTTGAGCCAGTTTTTTTTTTTTTAATCAAGACCACCCCATTGCAGTGTGGGTGGCTTACAAAATATAAAGAATATGCTTTTGTGGCTCCCTCAGGTTAAGGTACACCCACATCCCCACCCCCCATCCCGCCCTTCGCTCATTGTATCAGAGGCAGCCTGTTGGTGTGCATGTTTATGGGCATATGGCTGATCCACTTCCAAAAGGGTCATGTAGGCAGAAAACACAGCCATTCAAACGGCCATTCAGCCATCAAAAGAGAGACACAGATTACCATGTCATAACACTGAGAGAGAGAGAGAGAGAGAGAGAGAGAGAGAGAGGGAGGGAGAGAGGGAGAGAGAGAGGGAGGGAGGGAGGGAGGGAAAAGTTTCAGAAAGTTCTGTAAACAATCAGAAAGAAAAACGATCTTGTTAAATGTCCACTCTGGCCTACACAAACTTGATGCGGCCTTCAGATCTAATTAGCTGGCCCTCTCTCTGCATTCAGACTATCACTTTCTTAACCTTTATCATGTCCACTCTCCAAGCTTAGTCTGTCGGCTCGCTGCTTGTCAGGGTGGCCAGCCTGTCGGCGTTCACCTTTTCTGTCATCCAAGGAGAGAAAGCATCTCTCTCTCCAAAACACCTATCACTGCCAGGGTGTCGCCGACCCCTTCATTCGCATCCAGCATTCTCCCACAGTGGCAGCTCTGTCATTAAAGCCACACTGTCTTTTATTAATTAACAAGTGATGTTTTCCTCCTCTCTATTTTTCTCTCTCTCTCTCTCTGTCTCTCTCTCTCTGTGTCTATCTGTCCTTCTCGCTCTCTCTCTCTACCCCTACATATTTGGGTAAACCAGGATTAGCATATTCATGAGGCGGCCAGCTTTGCGGCATCTTCATGGTGAACGAACAGGGCGGCTGTTTTCGGCCCCTGCCGTTATCCAACCCCCCCCGGCAGTACATAACCCCATTTGTCGGGCCCCATTAGTGCCTCTGATCGCACCCCCCCACAATGGCAGGAGAGATAGAGAGAGAGGCAGACAGAAAGAAGAGCGGGGTGACGGACCCCGGTGCAGCCATTTCACGCCCCAGCGCACACACACCCGTGGATTACCAGCCTCGGCTGGCCAGGGTTACAAACTGATTATTGTGTCTGAGTTACAACTTCATTCGGACACAATAAACAATGCACAAGCTCAGGGAGAGAGAGTGCACGGCAAAACGTCTAGGCCCAACACCCCCATCGCAGACCCCCACCCCACAAAAAAGAAAAAACAAACCAAAAAACAAAACAAAAACAACAACTAACCGAACATTCCCAGACCCAAATGATGTCACTCGCGGGAGGAAAGACAAAGCCGTGATTATTCGGTTTCAGTGTGTCTTATATGCAAAACATCTTCATTTTGACCCGGCTGACTGCCTCCTTTTTCCATTTAATGCTCAACAAGTGGCCTACTACTGTTTCCGCCTTAAACCATAAGACAGAGATACATGCTGGAGAACGGGAAACTTGCGGGGTACTGACTGTTTCAAAAGAAAGAACTTGTCGAAAAGCGAACGTGGGTTCACTTTTTTTTTAAAGAGTGAATTTGAGTGTCAGGTAAAGTGTAGGAAAGTGGGGGGTTGGGGGGGGTTAGTTTTTTTTATGGGATTTCTAAGACTTCCTCTCAGCAGTCCTCCTTATTAGTCATTATTAGTCATGTCCATCACACACACTCGCACTAACCTCTTAACATTTACCACACCCAGCACACACACACACACACTGAAACAGTTTCTCTCTTCACCTCTGTCACTCAAGCACACACACACACACACACACACACACAGACACACACACACGCACACACACACACACACACACACACAGGCGCTCAAATCCACTAGCACTCCCCACCAATTTGTAGCCTGCACAGTCACATTGTTTGCTGGGCTGCAGTGCAGCCCGCTTCGTTAGCTTGGCCTTTAACAAGCAGCTTAATTGAGCCGTCTAGCGGGCCACCTGTCACCCTCCGCCTCATTAGCATACTAATGCATCAACATTGTGCTACTCTGACAGGCAGGGGGGTGGAGAGAGAGAGACACAGAGAGAGAGAGAGAGAAAGAGAGAGAGAGAGAGAGAGAGAGAGAGAGAGAGAGAGAGAATAAAAAAATCCAACAGTGCTCAAGCCAACAACTTGGTTACTCAAATTCTAGGACTGGTCTAACAATATTTTTTTTTCAGTTAATAACAAACAATTTTCCCCAAATCAGGCATATTTAAAGCATTAAATATTTTTTTGCATCATGATTTATGTACAGATTGAACACGAGGTGCTCATCTGTGAACTCGCAGCCAGATTTTTGCCACAATTCAGGTTCTTTACAGTACTTTTACAAAAGTTTCATTACATCACAAAATGTCAAATTTCGCTAATATTTTTTTTTCACAGAGTTGAAAAATGCATTTATTTAAAAATTAGTTAAAAATGTATTTAAAAACATTTATTTAAAAGTCAGAATCAGAGTCAGTATCAGAAAACTTTATTGATCCCGGAGGAAATCACATACTTTATTGTCTATGATTATAATTGGTTATAAATAAAGCTGTGCATTTTTACAAGCCTCGATTTAATGAATATTACAAACAATATACCCCC
>JBBIGA010000002.1:6297936-6315666 GCA_037576975.1 Alestes dentex
GAGAGAGGGAGAGGGAGAGAGAGAGAGAGAGAGAGAGAAAAAGAGAGAGAGAGAGAGAGAGAGAGAGAGAGAGAGGGAGAGAGAGGGAGAGAGAGAGAAAATGAGAGAGGAGGGAAAGGGAAAGAGAGAGAGGGGAGGGAGGGATGGAGAGAGATAGGGAGATAGGGAGGACATATATAAAAATAAATATATAGCGAGGGAGAGATATAAGGGTGAAAAAGAGAGAAGGAAAGAGAAGGGGGAAGAAGACAGCAAAAGATGAAGAGGAGAAGAGAGAGAAGAAGAGAGAAAAAAGGAGAGAGAGCAGAGTGCAATACAGAGAACCAAGGACAGAGAAAAAGAAAGAGAGGTAGAGAGAGAGAGACAAGGAGAGAGGGGAGAGAGAAAGAGAGCGGAAGACAGAGACAGAGGGAGAAAACCTCGCTATCTCTTTTCCCCCCTCCTTTTGTCTTCTCCCTCTGAATAAAGCCCAAAAAAGCAGAGGATAAAGCAAGTAAAGTTGAGGTGTTTGAGGTGACATATTCTTTCATTTTTCATCCAAACAATAATGCCTCTTCATTTGTTCCTCACTGCACTGAAGCTGATTGGCTGCTGGTGCTTTCACTGTGGTAATGGAATGTCTACAGATGTGGACAAAAATATTGGGACACACCTGTTTTTTCAGGGTTTGGGCTAGGCTCCTTCCTTCCAGTGGAGGGCAATCTTAATGCTTCAGCAGACCAAGACATTTTGGACAACGCCATGCTTTTAGGGAAAGCCCCCAGTGCACAAAGCGAGCTCCATAAAGACGTGGTTGGATGAGTTTGGTGTGGAAGAACTTGACTGACCGCACAGAGCCCTGACCTCAACCCCATCCAACACCTTTGGGATGAACTGGAACAGAGATGGCGAGCCTGATCTTCTCGTTCAACATCAGTGTCTGACCTCATAAATGCTCTACAGAATGAATGGGCACAAATTCCCACAGAAACTCCAGAATTTTGTGCAAAGCCTTCCAAGAAGAGTGGAAACTGTTGTAGCTATAAAAAGGGGGAACAACTTCGTACGAAAGTCTATGGATTTTAATGAAATGTCCTTAAAGTCCCTGATGGCGTAATGGTCAGGCGTACCAGTTCTTTTGTCCATATCGTGTAGGTGGGCTCAAGTCCTTTTGAGAATCCATTCAGGAGTTTTACAGCCACATGGATAGTGTGAATGGTGAAATTGTGAAATTACTGTTTACACCTGATTGGAGTAACCATGCTTTGCACTACTTGTCTAACTAACAAAGATTTGGCTAAAACTCAAGTTTTGGAGGGACCAATGTAGGACTATAGAAACTCTTTTAAACACACACACATACATTGCACACACACCTGTGTTCATATCCCAACACTCAGTGATGCTACATTACCCATCTTGACCCCTGAACCTTGACTTTTATCTCACTGGTTGAGTCCCTGCCAGATGGAGAGCTGTCCTCATGCAGCCAATATGGCAATGAACTCTGACCTCAAACAGCCTGACTGTTCAGCCAGACAGACCACTCCAGGAGGACACACACACACACACACACACACACACACACACACACACACACACACACACACACACACACACTGCATGTCCAGAAGTATCCACACGCTCCTTCTAATGAGTGCATGCACTACTTAAAGGTGCCCGCATTGCTAATACATGTGTTTATCTGCACACACAGTTTGTATAATCTCCATAGAAAAACACTGTCGGTAGAACTGTCGGGACATTAAGGGACTAAAGAGAGAGATCAGAACGCTGCACCAGATCAGATGCAGGACATTTATGCCATTAGATACAGGACCAGAGCGACCTGGACCCTCAGAGACTCGTTTCACCCCAGTAACTGTCTGTCTGTCCGGCTGAAAACACCTTTGGCCTCAGGCCATAAGACTTCATAACTAGGATACGCAACTACAGCTTTGTCTAATCGTTCATTATAACACAAACCAAACTTTCTACAACACTGTATCTCACCTGTCATATGTTATTTAAGGTTACGGTCAATTTTGAATCTTCAGTTTAACAATTTATGGACCACACTGATTTTTCCATTATATAGATTTTTTAAAACCACTGCTTCTAGGGAACCACATTGGATGAACTGGCGTCTGCAACATGTTTGGACATGTGGTGCATGACATCACATCAACTGAATTATGCACTGATAGGTCAAGTTATTGAAAATGATTGTCAGAAGGTCAGTAGGATTAAATTTGAGTGTTTTATTGTGTACTTTGGGTGCTGTCCTATAAAAGCACTAAGTGTGTCAAGACTGGGTTTTACAGAGTTATAGCTTTTATACAATATGACAATATCAAATAGTGTATCTCAGTCCCACTCTCAGCCAGTGTGTCTCAGATCCTCAAGTAGATCGCACGGCAATAGACGACAGCGGAAAGAACAAAAATAGTCCCCAAATGAGTCTGAAGTCTCTTAACGTCTACTGCTTCTCTTCAGTTAGAGCTTCACACTGACTAGACTGAGCAGCCTATGTGAACGAGTGTGAGTGTGTATGTGAGTGTGAGTGTGTATGTGAGTGCGAGTGTGTATGCGTGTCTTTGGGGCTGACATGCGCTAATGTGACAGCGGAAAGCTGGCATGAGGAAACCAGCACACAAAAGAGATGAGGCACCACACTGGGCCCGCCGTCCTGCTCTTTTCCAGTCCCAGATGAAGAGGGAGGGAGAGGGATGAGTGGACTGGTACAGGAACCGTGCCGGAGAAATGAGTACAAAGTACAAAGAATTCAAAGGGGAATGCCACTGACTTCCTTGAACTTCTGCATTACTAAATACTAAAAACCTAAAAACATCATTCACAAGGGTTTGATGTGAAATGCTCCCTTGCAGAGGAATTTTCACGGTCAGAATTGCTGACGGTGGTGTTGGGTGATGGTAGGAACCAGACCACCACTATGAACAATCATGTAAAATGGCAAGATGGCAAGGTTCTGTACAATACATATTCCTTATAAACCCACTCTGAGTGATTTTATTTAAAATCTCAATCATGAAATTATGCTGATAGGTTTTAGTTTTTAGAAAAACTCCATTGAGAATTTCATGAAAATATAATATAGTTGTCAAATAAAAACCAATTAATGTACATTAATGTTTTTTTTCCCCATCCGTTTTCCACTCAGGACACTAGAGCAAGATTTAAGACACAGGAACGCATATACATGTATGTCTTAGCAGAACAGTCAAACTTGAGGCTTCCACACAGTGAAACACCTGTGAATTTCGCACTGTGAAATTTCACTCTGAGGATGTGGTTATCCTGTTAGTGGCAAGTGTAGCTGGGGTGTGGTGATGTAGACCATTACTTTGGGTTGTGTAGGATCTCCCTCCGTTTGTTTACCCCGTCTTTTGGGTAGCACACACCTTGCTTGCAAGCAACTAAGACAACATTAACAGTTAGCAGCTAGCTCAAACGTTTGTGTATTTAAATGACAATCTACAGGGGTCTGTTTGTCTCAGCTGAGTTGATGGGGCATATAAACAACAGTTCATCTTGGTGCACAAAATTAATCTTTTATTCATTTATATACTTCTACACGTATCCTTCTTAGTCAGACTTTTTTCTGTTACTCTGCCACTCTAGAGAATGTCACGCACCAATCACACCCCACACTAAACGGACTGGTTCTCACGTGGCTCTCATTTGCATAAAGTTGGAAATTTGCCATCCAGTTCAACATGCTTCTGCACCGATTTCACACAATCGGCGTGAATTTCCCACCCATACAACGTGAATGATGCAAAATTCATTCATAAGAGTACTATTAGAGGGATGGTCTTATTGGGGATTTTAATTTGTTTTCATCGCTATGGCCAGTGGCATAATCTCATTTCCAACGGTAAATGCTTTCCCTTCATATTTCATGGCCTTTTTATTAATGTTCATTTACAAAAAGAGATGAAATCCTGTCAGTAATCTTGGCGCCAGTGTTGCACACTAACAGACATTCACACTATTTTAAATCCTTACCCTTTCAAAATGAACTATTTTCACTTCACTCATTTCTGCAGCATGTGGAGTTACCCATTAGTCTGGAAGAGGAAGAAAACAGGATTGTCTAAATCATTTGAAAGAATTTGATGCACTTAGAACTAGCCAAAAACAGCTGTGTACCAGTGCTCTGTTTCCATTGTGTAAATACAGATTTATAAACACAGATATCAATACAGATGTATAAATACAGATATCAATACAGATTCATTAAGACAGATATAAATGCAGATTTATACAGGTATAAGTGCAGATGAAGGGCTTTTTTTCTGCAGTAATATAGTACCAAATGTTTCTCCGTGTCATTCAGGTGATGTATTAGTGTGCTTTGTTCACCCCAGCAGTAAAATCCTGGACTCTCATTCAAACATAGGGCAGAAAAAGGCAACAACAGTGACACAGGCGAAGCAGAAAAGAAATTTAAAGAGAAGGAAGGAGTGTGTGTGAGGGGTGGGTGTGTATGGGGGGGGCGCATGGTGGCGAAGAGAAAAAAGCCACATCCACACAGTGGCCGCATTCAGCTCTAGTTGTGAATAAGCTCCACTGCCAAACACCCATATGCTAATCAACGCATCAACACACCATTTACACGTCAAATTCGCCCAAGGCCATTCCTCTCTTTCTCTTTCCCATTCTTCCTCCCTCTTTCTTTTTCTCTCCCCCTTCTTTCACTCTCACCCTTGGCTAATTATCGTGTGTTTTTCTCTTTGATAGAGAGTCTCTTGCGTGAATTAGTACAATATTGCTACCCCCCCCTCCTTCTCCCCAAAACGGCCTCGCTGCCCAAACACCCCCCACCAGTGCCTCGCTGCATTGGGCCACCTTGCGCACGTATTGGCCGCGGGTTTCTCTGTATAACACTTGTCAGCGGTATGCATATGGAGATTGGAGCATCTATTTTAGCTGCTAATTCCCCCTCTCCTGCTTTCTTCACTCCAAAGGCCCCTCACTGTGCGCCCCCCACCATCGCAAGCCGGGGACGCTGGGACCTCATGCTGGGACCAACAAGACGGCCCACTATTGAGGCCGGGAGGAGGGGTGACCAGGGGTCAGAGGAGGGATACACTAACAGACAGGACACACTTCCCTGGACACACACACACACACACACACCTCCCCAACCAGTTCCAGGGTTCGAATGGTTCAGACAAACACACTGACCAGCTGCTATCTGAGAACAGTGCGGGGCTGAGCAGAAAAGGTGCACCACAAAGTGACCTGCATTATATAACGTGAAAGAGTCAGCAGTAGCTGCTCTGGCTTGGCTGGAACACGACTGTTACTACTGCTGATGAAACAGTCATGATAAAACATGCCTTACAAAACATGTTAGGTTGGCTTTACTTGGTGAAACTTTCATGAAACTAGTTTGCAGGCTGCAGGATGCATGAAGCTATTTCTGTTGAATGAAACTTTTAAGATTATTCCACTAGTTAACAAGATTTCCATCTAGTGTATTTCGTCTAGTGTGACCTTCAGTATGTACTATGTATTACTCAGTTTCCAGAAGTGGCTCAAGACTTTTGCACTGTTCTAGATTTCAACATGGGCAGAAATGTGCTTATTCTCATTGGGTAATTGTTTAGGTTTGACCTATATTTCAAACCCACATGAAAAATATCAGATATTGGCAGGAGCCCAGAATTTCCATGTCAGTGCATCGCTAGTTGAGATCATGTTTTTTTGAGATCACAGGGTACGTTACCAGCTTTCTGACCGATATGAGAATGTTGCAACTGTGGCTATACACTAATCCACCACAACATTAAAACCACTGTCGAGTTAAGTGAATAACATTGACTATCTCACTAGAATGGCTCCTGTCAAGTGCTGGAATATATTAGGCAGCAAGTGAACAGTCTTCTTGAAGCTGATGTGCTTAAAAAAAAAAAAAAAAGGAAAAATGGACAAGCATAAGGATCTGGGTGACTTTGACAAGGGCCAAATTGTGATGACTAGATGACTGGGTCAGAGCATCTCCATAATAGCAGGTCTTGTGGGGGTTCCTTGGCATGCAGTGGTTAGTACCTACCAAACGTGGTTCAAGAAAGGACGACTGGTGAACCGTTGATAGGGTCATGAGTGCCCAAGAATCACTGATTTGTGTGGAGAGCAAGGACTAGCCTGTCTGGTCTGAACCCCAATAAACTGTTCTGTATAACACATAGCTCATTCTGACCATAATGACTATTATAGAAAGGTGTCAGAAGTTAAGTAAGAAATTACTGTAAATGGCACTTTCATAACACACAGAAATCCAAAAAAACATCAAAAAACTACTATCGTATATGATCTCTTTAATGAGGTGATCTATCAAAAACAGCAAAATCCTTATCTAAGCATCAGTCATTACTTACTAAACTATTACTTAATACACGAATTATCAAATAATATTAATTACATCTAAATGCAAAGCTTTATGTTTATTACTGTATATTTTCTTGGCTGCTTTCATGTTCTAAACACACCACATGCTGATAGTCGTGATACGACGGGGACCCAGCAGTTCTACCCTTTATATCAGAATCAAACAACTATATGTGGTTTTCCTGAAGTTCAGCTTCCGAAAGCTGGGATGTAGCTCTATTTTGACTATTAACAGGCTGATTTTTTTCACCCTTGCTATACATGTTTCTGATGCACCCAGCAATAATGTAATCTAACCTGAGGGCAATAATTTAAAACTCAGCCCAGCAGTCTAAATCTTTTACGTCTTGACTTCTTTACTGTTGTGATAAAAACTCTGAGACAACTGATGTTACTCATCAAAGCACAGCAGCAGAACGTTCATCTTTTTTTTTTTTTTAAGTCAGTGTGAAAAGGTTTGAAAATGGGGGCCCAATGAACATGACGTCATGTGAAAACTTGTTCTCTCTCTCCCTCTATTTCTGTGAACAGCTCGACTGTAGTGGGAGAGACCCTCAGGACCGTAAGCCAATCAGAATAAGAATGAGGAGTGTAAGCTTTCACACAGGGTCTTAATCCACCGCCCGGCATGACACAAACCTCTTCTGCACAAGTGTAAGAGGCTGAAAATCACGGTGTGTGAGAGCGACAAAGCGAGAGGGAGAGAGAGAGAGAGAGAGAGAGAGAGAGAGAGAGAGATGAAAGAGTGAGAGAATGAGGCATGGTGTGAGAGCGAGAGAAAGCAAGAGAGATGGTGAGACAGTGGAAGAAAGAGTGAGTGAAAGTGAGAATTAAGAAAGAGAGAAAAGAGGAAGAGAAGATGAGTAAGAGAAAAAGAGTGGTAGAGAGGAGAGAGAAAATAAGAAGTGAAAGACTGAGCGAGCAAGACAGAGCAAGGGAGAGAAAGGAAGGGAGAGCAAGAGAGGGAGAAAGAGAAGAGCGAGAGAGGGAGAAAGAGAAGAGCGAGAGAAGAGGGAGAGTGTGACTGGCTCGCTCTTGACCCAGAGCTGACTAATCCTCTGATCAGGATGCCAGGAGGTTTTCGGGGTTTGAGGCCCGAGGCCGGCCCCTGATTGACTGGCCCACTCACACTAATGCACTGAGGCTTTAGCCTATTCACACCCATCCACCCTGTCAAACACACACACACACACACACACACACTCAAACACACTTCATCTCAGGCAACACCAAATCATATTCTCCAAACCATCCACCCAAACTACAGAGACAATCCAACAACTCGCACTCGCAGGGAAAGTACAGTATGCACAACACCCCTCAGAGCTGGAGCTGCGGTTTAAAACAGAAGGGATGAGTCGGACAAACAGAAGTCAAAGCAAGAAGCAGGTGTCTGCATCTCAAAGCTAAAGGCCACCAAAGGGCAGGCAGCGTGACCTGGCTGAGAGAAAGCAAGCGGCTGCCCGTCGAGTGGGGAGGCCTGGGGTGTGTGCGTGTGCTGAAGTCTCAGCTTGGCACACAAACACTTAGCACTTGTCTCCGCGAGAGTGGCGGTAGGCCCTAAATCCCCCCGTTTTGTCCGAACAAATTGGGCAGAAGCCGGGGCTTGTTTGTCCAGGCCCCCTGGCTGGACGGCCATGTGAAGGGGAAGGTGGGGGAGCTGGGAAGCAGAGAAGAAAACGAGCCATCAAAGGCTAACTTCGCCTGAGAACAGAAAAAAATATATAAACTCCCGCCCTGAGAATAGGCCTCCAGGCCTCCAGCGCGGTGTGTGAAGGCTAAAATAACCAACACAAAGACGCAGCATCTGCCTGACCTTCCTACAGAGAGAGAAAAGAAATGCAGCAGAGCACACTGCAGGAGAGAGGATGAGTAAAGTGATGCAGGGATGAAAGAGAAAGGCTGGCCCGGAGGTCCTCAAACAACAAGCCTGAATTAAAATCAGTCCAGATTTAGGCTGTGTGTGCAGCGGCAGCTTGTGTGTAATCACTGAACCAAAAACTGTTGGTTATCAGGTTGTCAGTGTGAAAGAAATGATTCACAAAATACCTCCTGACCTCTCTGCAGTTTCTGCAGCGGATGGCAAGTAAGGCCTGAACGTAAAAAAGAACAGAAAAATTATTTACTGGAAACATTGTAGCAGAAGTGACTGGGCAGGCGAAGAACTGCTTGGAGTTAAAGGAATGGTTTACTGAAATCTCATTCATTCAATACTCCATTCACCCGAAATAAAGGCAGGTTTGGTGTCCCAAGTAGAGCTTCAGTCAGGCCTGAAATTCTGGCCCGAAACTACAGACTGAGATCCTTCTGCCCGGGTTTGACTCATCCCAACAAACAGCATCAGGTTGAGTCGGAATCCACCCCGAGCTGGACAAAAACTTGTCCAAGCAGAACCCAATCTGTTTCAAGTTTGGAATCAAACCCTAACTCAGGACAAACATTTGTCTGAACCCAACCCTAGGTTAAGTTCAGACAAATGTTAAAACTGAGGTTAAAACGGACTCATACCGATCCACTCACAAAGTGTTAAACCTGATTGTTTAGCACCATAATTATCTGGAGGTAATAACAGCCATCATTAGATAAAATTAAAAAAATAATCAGCAGTCCTACATTTAGTTTAGATAAACTTTCTTATATGCTTATATGTTCGGACAAACCTTTCAGATTCCAGTTGGCACAATGATTCTTTAGTTTTATAGTGAAGCTACAAGGCCAACTGAAGTCAATCTATGTGGCCTTACATTGTACCCAAAGAAATATTAGGCCTCATAGACTTACTTTGCATTTAGCTTTGTTCCAAACCCTGTGACGTATCTTACTTTTTCGACAACAGTTGAGGCGACAGTAAGGCTTTTACAGTGAAACACCCCTTTAAGTCTGAAACACTGCAGGTAATTCAGTGGGGCATATATTTCTCATTAAATATGACACATCATTCAAATTGGTTAGAATGCTTTGATTAGTCACTTCAGCGTCATACATATGAATATGAGCGTTGTGGGGGGGGGACACAGAGCTGTGCTCTAATAAGATGTGGATGGGTAATCAGGAAATGAGAGTGTGTGCTGGTGGACCCCACAGGACTTTGGGGCGTGTGCCCCTTTGCATGGTGCCATATGATGACCGGTGCTGGTGGCGAGCTGCAGAACTAATCCTGTTATGAGAGCCACACCCACCACACACACAACCTCTACTCTTCTTCATACTTGAACCACGTCCTCTCTTTTCAGTCCTCCCCCATCTTACATGCTCTCTGCTGAAAGGCTTGGTCCTTTATTCATTCGTGTTGTTAAATACACTTTATGGACAAAAGTTCTGGGATGCATGACCACTAAACCAGCAGGGACTGTAATGACATAGTATTCAAATACATAGATGTTAATATGGAGTTGGTCCCCCCTTTGCAGCTATAGCAGCTTCAACTCCTCTTGGAAGGCTTTCCACAAGATTTTGGAGTTTCTGTGGGAATTTGTGCTCATTCATTCTAGTAGAGCATTTGGATGTTGGACGAGAAGGTCTGGCTCACAATCTCCGTTCCAGTTCATCCCAAAGGTGCTGGATGGGGTTGAGGTCAGAACTCATCCAGCCATGTCTTTATGAAGATGGTTTGTGCGTTGGGGCATAGTCATGATGGAATAGAAAAGGTTCTTCCCCAAACTGTGTCCACAAAGTTGGAAGCATGCTGTTGTCCAAAATGTCTTGGTCTGTTGAAGCATTAAGATTACCCTTCACTGGAAGAGGTCTAGGCCAAACCCAGAAAAACAGGTGTGTCCCAATACTTCTGGCCATAAAGTGTGACTCTACACCCCTTTTGCTTGTGCGACAATCCCATCGTCCCTGCCATGAAGTCAGAAGACATGTTTTTTTTAAGTACGTCAAATACTGTAACATCAGAATGAATCTACCCACAGCACTTACCCACCAATGTACCAATGTTTGGGTAAAATGAACAACGCAGTTGACTTTCGAAATCCCATTCCGAAAGACATGCTTTTCCTTCACTTAAAAACTCCTTGACCTCTTACCTCTCCACAGCGCTCACTGATAATCCAGTATAAAGCATGTAATTTAAAAAGACAATCATGAACTTTTGTCTGTCATCAATAATTATTTTATTCACTTTCTTAAAGAAACACCTCATGACTGTAACAAGCCAAGAACATAAAAAAATCACAACATAGTCTTAAAGTAAGGTTTTTTTTATTTAAAAATATTTTATCATAATTCTAGCGGTTCCTCTGTGTCTGCCTGATTGTAGCTGAGCACCCTCTGCTGGACACAGAGAAGAACTGCAGCCAAGAACTTCACAGACAAGCTGTTGATCAACAGCACCTGATGAAACTGATTTATTTTTACTGTTGCATTCAAGAAAGAAAAGAGCCTAGATATTGCTGTCTGAAGTTCTCTTTTCCTGGATCAATCACTAGAAAATAGTTTATGGCAGGTTTATTGGATGAACTACATTCACACTGCAGACTGTTACGCTACAGGTAGTAATACTTTTTATTTTTTCAGTCAAGCTTGTGATCATTTGCCTCCAGTAGCCTCCAGATGGTTCAGTGTAATCTAGAATTGAAAAGATCAGCTAAAGATGTTGAACATCAGATATGTTCAGATATGAACATGTGTAGCATAAGTATAAGTGGAGGCTAATCAGTCGCATATCACTTGCCCTCATTTCCCAGTGAGCTTCAAGACGTCTCGGACCATGGCACCAATCCCATCAAATATGAGGTGTAGCTTCGTATCACACATAAATGCAGGAGAGGTCACTACTTTGTTTTTTGGGTCCACGTGGGTTTCGTGAGGATCAAACGTTAAGGATCAAATCAGTCGGTTAAGAGAAAAGGTTTTTGAATAAAACTTTATATGAGTTTCAGGTATGGAAAGTAATGCATAGTGGCCTCTTATAGTCATGTATGAACACCACAGCACACCGTGTGAACAGTGTGAAATTCTTTCTCTGCATTTAACCCATTCACCATGTGAAGTAGTGAGCAGCCAGGAACACAGCGCCTGGGGAGCAGTGTGTGGGGACAGTTCCTTGCTCAAAGGGAACCTCAGTGGTTCCATTGGCAGGCCTGGGATTTGAACCCACAACATTCCAATTGCAGGGGCAACTCCCTAACATTTACATGCTTTACATTTACAGCATTCATCAGACCCTTTTATCCAAAGCGACATCCATTCCCTAACTACAGGGGGCAGTCTCCCTAGAGCAACTTGGGGTTAAGGATCTTGCTCAGGGACCCAGTGGTGGTTTTGCTGAAGGTAGGATTCGAACCCATGACCTCTTGGTCTAGAGGCAAGTACCCTAACCACCAGGCCACCAGCTGTTATTATTAAGATTTTTGAAAAGGGCATTAGAAATGGAACCAACATCAAGACCTGAGTGCAGAGAAGGATATGGTGACCTCCTTGACCTTGTGTTTGGCACCGAGGGCAGTGATGGCCTGTGCAGTGCCAGCGTACGGCCATTTCCCCCCTTGCTCCTCCTCGTGCCCCACCGTCACCTCCACACCGGGTAGCACCTTTGCTGCCAGAACTGGAGAGATACAGCACAACCTGGCAACCACAGCAAATGCACATGAGTGTGACCTGAGACTGTACAGTCATATGCAAACTTTGAACAGCCTTGGCTGCTAACTCATCTTCTACTGTAAAAAAAATTAAAGCTTCTGCAAATTTTAGTGCATAAAATCTCTTTGACGATTTTCACTTAAAAAGTGAACAAAATGTACTTTGACCAGTGGCACCCAAACTTTTACATGCAGCTGTATTACAAGAAGTACAGCGATGCAATATAACGAGCTGAAGACAAAGAGACACAAATATGACCTCCTGATGTGGTCATACACTATATGGACAAAAATATTGGGACACCTGTTTTTCCAGGTTTGTGCTAGGCCCTTTTACTTCCAGTGAAGGACAATCTTAATGCTACAGAAGACCAAGACATTTTGGACAACGCCATGCTTTGGCGTTCATTCTGTAGAGCATTTATGAGGTCAGGCACTGATGTTGGACGAGAAGGCCTGGCCCACACAGAGCCCTGACCTCAACCCCATCCAACACCTTTGAGATGAACTGGAACGGAGATTGTGAGCCAGACCTTCTCATCCAGCATCAGTGTCTGACCTGATAAATGCTCTACAGAATGAATGGGGACAAATTCCCACAGAAACTCCAAAATCTTGTGGAAAGCCTTCCAAGAAGAGTGTTAAGCTGTTATATATGTTAAATATGTATTTAAATGCAATGCCATTAAAGTCCCTGTTGGTGCCATGGTCAGGTATCCCAATACTTTTGTCCATATAGTCTACATGTACGTATAGTTGACAGCACAATATTAAAACAGATTTTTGTGACACAGTAGTCTATATGCTATTGATATTTTCCAGTTCTAGCAGACAGAAGCCTGGAGTTGTGTAAGAGGAAATAACTGCCTGGAGGCCTTACTATGATTGCCACCAAGTGTCAAGACTTTTCTATACTCACATGTGGGTATAAAACTGCACCCAAACACTTAGATACATTAATGTGAAAGTAACAGTTCAACTACAACAATCTTAGAATGTCAGAATCAATAACTGATTCATTCATTTCCAGTACAGTACATACTCATATTTACTGGTTTAATACTTTTACTCCACTACTGTGTATAGAGTTCTTCTCTGTGACACTTTCTGTGACAAACAAATTATTAACTAGGGATGTCAGTACTGGTTATATAAGTAAACTACTTATTATTCTGATGATTGGCCAAGTAATCAGTTAAAAAAATTAAATAACATTAGACCTCAGCAGACTGTCAGTAGCCTTTCAATAAACCCAATACACTTTATTGCAAAAAGATCAACTATAATGTTTTGAAGAAATGCTGAAAATGATTTAAAAATTCCAATCAGTAATCAAGTCAAGAGCGTGGAGAAATCAGAAAGTTCTTAAAGTACTAAACCTTTTCCTACAAAATCACAATCAAATTTTTGTCAGGTCCCGTCAGCAGTCACCAGAGGCCGCTCTTTGTTTAGTTTTGGGTGTTGGGGGTCTTTTATTTTGATATCCTGAGCGCACCAGGCTATATAAATATTAATTTCAGCTGCCCATGTGGGAATCAGTGCCTATGTTTGTGATTAATTGTCGGTCCACCGTCCAGCTGGGGCTGTGTTTCTCTTATCTCCCCTCATCTGCAGCTTGAATTTTGTATCTGGTCCTCATGCCTTTCGTTTGTTTTGGTGATAAATAAAAGCATTGGCAATGAACGTCTGCCTACGCGCCTGTCCTCATTCGGGGATGAAGGGAAGACATGATCATTTTGAGGTCAAAGACCAAGGGATTCCCTTCAGTGGCCTAAACCAATTGTAAAAATTAGCTTTGATTTAGACTGGGTGGATACAAAGCAGACAAAAACTCAAGAACAGAATATGTAGAAACCAAGCAACCCCTAAACGGCATAATTTCTAAAGTATTAAAAGCTCTAACAGACAGTGAACTCACCCGATAGGTTTCCCTGCCTTACGGAAGTCCTTCAAGACACGCTCCACCTCTTGATTCACCTTACAGTCCTGTCCATCAACAGCAAACGTTGACCTGACATGCAACGACACCGTCATGGAAAGGATTAGCTTGGGAGTACATCCACTACGAAACACAATGTACTTAAAATGTGCTTAACCCTGCCTTAATTTGCCCCTGAAAATACACCAGACCCCTTCATTTGAATTAAGTGGCCATTAATTTGTCAACTGATCCCTTAATTGTACCTTAAAAGTGGATTAAAGGCATGAGTGTGAAACCCCTTAATCTTAAACAGAAGGCGTTCACTCAGGGGGTTCTCTTCTTTAAGGGGCAAATTTGAAACAGTAAGGGGAAAATTCTGCAGTTTTACCCCTTAATCAGCCTTGATCTGTGCACTTTTCCCCTTAATTTTCCTTAAAATTCCTTAAAATTAAGATAAGATTAAGATTAAGATCATTTTAGTGAGTTTAGTGAGTAAGTCTAAATAAATCCTATACAGAACTGTATAAAAAAAAATCTCACTTTGAAATACATTATGCTATATATACAAATGCTGGGTATAAATACTATAGATAAGTTACTTACAGTTAAGTGAATTAGTAACAACACAAATGCTAGTTTGGAGTATGTTACTGCATGTAGTAGAGATCAGTAGTATACAAGTAATACTGAAACAAGTAGTGATGTTCACATGACATGATAATGTTTTCGCACCCAATAAAAACATCTCAGAATATTTCACATGGTTGACTATTGCACATCATAGCAAGATAATAACGCACACAGGGATACACATAACGATTGCGATTTAAACCTGGTAAGAAACTCCACAACAAAGTAGCATCAGGTTATTGCACAGATTATTGTGGATGTGTCACAGAGGGAGGAGTTGTAGAGCATGTACGCATGTTGACATAATGTAGAATCAAAACAGGAAAGTTTACTGAATGTAATCTTCAGTAAAGGTCAGAGCGCAACAACCCAACATCCTCCCAAAAACACATTGTTGGGTTGGTGTAAAACACCTCTGAGCAGCAGCACTCATTTGGGAAATTAGGATATTTCCAAGGGACCTCACAGCTCCTACTGTGTTCTAAACCACATCTACAAGTCTGCACCACATTCATGAACGCATTCTGAAGGGTTTGAGAGAAGCTCTGAGGATGTGCTGGGTGATTATCGATTCCTAGTGTATATTAGCAATGTTGGCCTCAAAACTGAAAAAGCAACAATTTGGATGCAAACTTGTCTTAGCTGTGAATGACTACTTCTTGCATAAATTCGAGTACATTTGATGAGGCCATATGTAAGCCATGTTAAAGACTAGTGAAGAAGTAACAGTCCTTACAGGTTTTTTGCTGCTCCAAAGCCTCCAGGGAAGATGACTGCGTCGTGGTTACTGGCGTTCAGCTTAGCCAGGTCAGTGATGTTGCCTCTGGCGATGCGAGCCGACTCAGCCAAAACATTTCTGGACCCCCCCCCACACACACACAACACACACACACACACACAGACTGATTACACATGTAATGAGAAGAGTCATAGAGAGGAAAATACAGGGAGTCCTCCAGTTACAACACAGATCCGTTCCTTCGACAGTGATGTAAACACAAATTTTGGTGTAAGACGAAACCCACCCTAGTCACTTACCTATCCTAACACAGCTGTAAAATAATAAAAACACAACTAAGCCGTGTCCAACCAAACTAGTTCGCCCACGTGGTCCGTAAGTACGAGGCTAACGGTGTAAGCTGAGTGGGAGTGAGCGTCATAGACTCGAAACGTCATATGTCGAGACTGTTGTAACTCGAGGACCCCCTGTAGTGACTGGTGATGCAAAATCGCATTCCCAGCACCTCACCTGGATTCTTTCTCTGCAGGCTGCCCTTTGCAGTGGTCTATCACGTGCATCTGAGTCACATCAGGAGCAAACATCTGCACCTCAGCACCTCCTCGACTCAGGTGTACCAGGATTCTACACACACACACACACACACACACACACACACACACACACACACACACACACACGCACACAAACATAACACATACACACACCATATAACAAGGTGTGTTTCTATTATCCCACTCGTCACAAAACATTTACACAATGAAGTTTATTTTAAACATTTACCAAAAGATATATAAAAACATTTATTAAAACATTTATCTACATGTATTAGGCAAATATGTCTTCCACAATGCAACAATTTCATGATCAAATATCGGTCAGATATCTCTAGAGTCTAGACCGTTACATCTGTCTGATTTTTATATTGTTTTTCAAGCAAGTATCTGTTGATCGTTATAATGGTGATATTACTGCGTATGTCTAAAGAAAGAGCTACACTATTCCGAAAAGACAATGTTACAATGTTGCTTTTTAATGGCAAAAAATCAGAACGAATCCATGCTCTATAGGTGGTGTTTGGCGTGTGTGTAAAACTCACGCTGATGCCTCATGGATCTCTGTACCATCATACACTCCACATCCAGACAGCACCTATTCATAAATACAGATGTACAGTATGATTGGGGGGTGGGGGGTGCATTTGATATCATCTCTTTACTCTGCTGGAAGTGAAATGAGAATCTAAAATCAGCACTAAACCTAAAAAATACTTTTAAAATATGTACAAGAGGTCTAACTTACATTATCAGCAGCTACAACTAAAGATATCATTCTTAATACCCCGCGAAATCGTGCTTCAGAGTTTGCGGTTTCAGCCGTTCACTGATTTTTTCCTAGAACCTAAGAAACCGCAAATATCTTCCACATTTTGTTTTCCGTGGCAATATATAATTTTTCAATCATTTGAATGCTAACTTGATTAGAAAAATAGAATTTACTACTTGTGTAACAAATATTAATGTAAATTCAGCTAAATTTCCATATAAAGTATAACTGTACACATTGTTTAGTACTGTAAAGAAAACACAAAGCAACCGTATATTGGCTGCTGCCCTGTGACGCATCTCTGGCAGATACAGTCCAGCATTCCAGCATCAGAACAGTTTTTGAGTGTTTATTACTTTAAATTAAATGATTACTGCATTTACCCTGCTTATACCGAAGAAAACGCGCTTGCATGAATTCTAGCACTGCAGGAGACAGCAGTTCAGTGTACACTGTACAGTACGGATACGGGTTTACCTTTACATTTTTTGTAAGGGTATTGTTTTAAGCTGAGTTTAAAATGAAATTTGGGAGCATAACTGAGGGCATATTTAGTGTTTAGACTATAAAAATGGGCATTTATATGCATTTTATTCACCACATCACAAATTTGCGTTTTTCACAATTCAAAGTTGTTCTTGGAACGTAATCCTTGCGAATGTCAGGGGTTTACTGTAATAACTTATTGATCTTATGTTGTTTTTGTTGTTAAATGCAAGCATAAGTCACAGTGAGAGGACGGTTAAAAGTTTGCATTATAGAAGAAACTCGGGTAGAAAGTTTTTATCAGGATTTTGCATCTATGTGGCCTGAGTGCATGCCTGCAAAACTACAGAAGAGGCCTTCCAGATCAGGCCTCGTAGCTCTAGAAGGCCTAACTTTACACTATTTGGACAAAAGTATTGGGACGCCTGACCATTACACCAACAGGCATTGCATTCAAATAAATAGATTTTAATATGGAGTTGGTCCCCCCTTTGCAGGCTTTCCACAAGATTTTGTAGTGTTTCTGTCAGGCACTGATGTCGGACGAGAAGGCCTGGCTCACAATCTCCGTTACAGTTCATCCTAAAGGTGTTGGATGGGGTTGAGGTCAGGGCTCTGTGTGGCCAGTCAAGTTCTTCCACACTGAACTC
>JBBIGA010000002.1:6344962-6370108 GCA_037576975.1 Alestes dentex
TCAGCATTGGGACTGTGTTCTGGAAAGGGTGGCGACATGTTAGGCACATGTTTTTGTGGCACTTCTCACTTTTAGATAACTTAAAAGATTTGGCTGAACTGACATCTTAGACATCATCGAGAGAATAGCTGCCTGTAAACTCAGATTCCTCACAATCAAGTGTCTGATTCGGGAATTATACAGGGCTGGGGTGGCAAATCCGATTTGCTCAAATCTGAGGGACACAGAGAAAACGCCTGTCATTTTTATACTAAGAAATGTGAAAAGCAAAGCCGTCAAGAGTGAGAATGAGGGATAAGAGATTGAAGAGGTCTGTAAAGCTTTAAAAACACATTTTCCTTAAGTTTGTTTAGTTTGTTCTACAAAATACTCTTTAAAGAAGAGCATTTTAATGGATGGTTCATTTTTGCAAACAAGATGCAAGAGTGAAGAGTGAACTTTTTAAGGAGGCTCCACGTTCAGTTCCAAACTTTTTTGAACTCTACATTAAAGAAGCTGCATGTTTGAGAACCATTTAGGAATCTGTTTTTAAGGTTATACAGAGACTTATTCACATGTTACTAGCATTACAGCACATTAGCACATAAAAGACATGAGAAGTACTGTCCATTTGGTTCATAATAATAACAACAATAAAAATATTAATAATAACAATAATGCATTTTAACATACTTTAAAAAGCCACCATAGATGTAGTAGATCTATAGATGTGTGTCAGTACTGTAATGAAATACATACAGTGAGGGGGCGGCCAGGCCGAGCGAGAAAACCAGGCAGATGGTGAGGGTTTGGGCGAGCAGCTTCATGTTCAGGAGGGTCCTCTGGTCCTGCCGGCAGTAGAGCACAGCTGGAGAAGGACCATTTATACACATCACACATCTACATGGGGGGAGTGTGGAAGCAACAGGGGACCAAAGATGGTAACGGACACACTTGACCATGGGCACACACATGTCAGCGAGCACATGCATGTGTACACAATAGCTGAACTTGGAGGGTTAAAGAGACATTCGGTGCAGTTACTGCAGGTCAGGTCAGTGCAAACATTGTGACATTGTGTGGACAAGAGCAGATGAAAGCAGGCCTCTGGTTTTTCAGCAGGGTTATATATTTATATCCTATTGCTCCTTGTCCAGTTCAGATGTGCATTGGAAGAGCTTTAAGCAGTGGATCTGCGATGCCTAGTGTGTTCTGATACCTTTCTTTCATAGTCAGCAAGTGGGATTGGACCAGGCGTGCTAGCTTTTGCTCCTCATGCACATCAGTGAACCAGTTGCCAGTTCACCTGTACAGACCACAGAATACCAGGAACATCCCACACGGCCTGCACAGATGTTGGAAAGGCAGGCCTGACTAACAGTTGCTGTTTCAATTCATCCCCAAGGCGTTCAGTTACATTGCGGTCAGGCCTCTGTGCAGGCCACTGGAGATCCTCCACACCAAACTCATCAAACCATGTCTTTATTGCTTCATGCGCAATCTTCCCGGAACAAGAAAGGGCTTTCGCCACAAAGTCTGGAACTAAAGGGCCGAGCCCAAACCCAGAAAAACACCCCTGGCCAATTATCCCTCCACCAAACTTAACTCATGGCATTATGTATTCCATCAAGTACTGTTCTCCTGGCATCCAACAAAATATATACTTGCAGAATCAGGTATGTTTAATGAGCAAAGGCTTGTTGATCAAGGCTAGTTAGACACCATAGGGGTTAACTTCCGAAGTAGCTTACTGTAGTGCTCTCTTTACAGAGTGATCAATTCAAAACAAAAGGACTTTGTTATAAAATTCTAGCTCACATTCAGGTGCTCTTATTGGTAATGTAATAGCCCTTCACCGCAACCTGGAATAATGGATGAGAGTAATGCATTTGCTAAATTACCATTGGCTTCATCTCTAAGTGTCATGACAGACATATGAGAACACCTTCAGCACCATTAGTCCTTGTCACTGACAATCTTGAGCAGGTACCAAAACCCATAAAACCTTTAGTACTAGACCAATGGCCGGTGGAAACACTGCTCCAGTCTTCAGGAAGCAAAGGTTTCAGTACAGTCTTACAGTGGAAAACAGCCTAAGAAGCAGCTGACGTTATAAAATTATGTTAGTAATAACATACAAATATATTTGATAGCAACATGTTCCACGCACTGAAGAGGTCCAACAGATTTATGATCATTTCTTCTCTGAGCACACGCTGAACCATAGAGGGGTCACAGGGACGGCAAACTCGAAATGATGCCCCCAAAACAGAGAGAGAGAGAGAGAGAAAGCGAGACAGAGAGCGAGACAGAGTGAGTAGCGCTCATAGAGCCAGTCCAGTGGCTGCAGCCACAGTTATGGCTAATGTCCTCATATGATTCATGTGAATATAATTTTAATATCAGTGTCGCCACTTGGCTTTATGATGGGGAAGGACTAACAGGCCTGAGGAGATGGAACATAATAAAACACCCACACAGTCTCTATGGTGATCAGAGATTGTATCTGATTAATGACCTTCTAGCTCCTGTTCTAACTTCAGGTGAACCAAAAAGGCGACTGAAAAATCCATCGGTGCAAGTGAACCCGCAAAACTTACTCTCAGCGCACTCCGTGCTTTGCATCCACGGTTTTGTGTCTAAAGCATGTTTTCACATTTCTGAAACCAAACAGTATAAAGCCAGAGAAAATAGAAGTCAGAGATGGATTTGCTATTGAGTTGGACAGATTGGGCAAGATGTTATTAGAGCTTGAAAAGGAAACAGTGCAGAGTGGAGAGCAGAAAGGCCTTGGAGTGGTTTTACACAATCACAACAGCTATGGCCTCTGTGACAGGGGATGCTTGTCTCATATTTGACATCTGTGAACTTTGTCTTTTCTGTATTTGCATGGCCTTGTGCACCACAGTGAGATCACAGGGCTCTGAGGTGGACTCTCTCTGACCCCTCCGCTCTGTGAGGTTGCACGGGTGCTTAAGGCAACATAAAAATACGCAGTTACTGCAGAGAGCTGAATGGCACGTGTCTGTCTGTGTGTGTGTGTGTGCAAGAGAGAGGCTCTTAATATCAGCTCTAAAATTATATAAACCATTGGGAAATGTAAGTGAACCACAGTAGCAGCAAAGAATATGCACATTTCAATTTCTAGACAAGTTATAAACCATTGATATAGATGCCAGTGAGAACGCTTTCATTCCTTTTGAGGCTTGTCTCCAAAAGCAAATATTCAGCTAGAGTAGTATGAATATGCATGGCAAACCTTAATGTTTAATGCTTTACTTTCCCAGTTTGTGTAAAGCTCTGTCATTATATACAGAAGCAACTTACACTGGTGCAAGGAAGTTTCCATACTTTGGCCTATTCTTGGAACTCCTGCTATGGGGCTTGGATACACAGACATGGAGGATTTCCCTCCAAAACAGGACAAGGCTATTGTTAGGCCTGGGGTTTAGGCTGAGTTACCATTATCCTCTCTAAGCCAAAAGTGTTTCTGTAGAGTACTACACAAAAGTAGAACAATAGTAGAACCATTTTTCTACAAGAACCATATACAACAGCTTCTCTGTCATAGAGGGACAGAAGACCTGGATACATGAAGACTAACACTTGTAGTGGCTATGAGCTAAACCGAGCTAGACTGAGTGAAGAAAGAGACCGAAACAATTAATTACTTACCATAATATTTCATAATCCGTAGATGAGCTTACCAATTAGCTGTCTTCAGTTCTACATTCTGACATGTGGCAGCAAATGATCCTATGGATAAGTGATATTTCTCTGCTTCTTACATTTAATACTGTATAAAATTAAACAAGTTAATTGACCAGATACTGAATAAGAGTGACTGGGTTCTCTTCTCTGTTAGCAAACCTGAATGCAGATTTTATTTAAGACATGTAAATAATTGAGGCTGATGCACTGATGTTGCATCGATTGCCATGGCACCTTTTTTCAACGCAGCAATGTTGCACACTACAGCAATCTAAGAATTGTAAAAATGACATGCCTGCGTCTGTACTAAGCTAACTTAGTTCAACTGTGGTGTTTCAATAATACATGACTGCTAAGCAATAGAAAGCTTGTTTCACACCAGAAGCTCCACAGCGCAGCAGTAAAGTGAAAGGTTCCTGCTTTGCTTTTTACACCGGTTGCTTGCGAGGGAAACTTTGTGGGCGTGTACTTTGTAGATGCTTCTAAAAGAAAATGGCAGAAAATGGACTTGAAACTTAAAGCTGAATAGCTTTAAAAGCTGGGTTCCCTTTTATAGCAGCGCACACAGGAACATTGCACACCATGTGGTAGCTGCTCCCGCTTTTAAAATGCATTTCACGTTCCATAGCTGTGCTCTTACATCTTTCTTATGCCAAGACTGACTAACACAAGACTGAAACCTTGACTGGACCTGAGTATCACACATTAGCCTGAGGACAGTAGTTTTAAGGAAAGTACTGGGCTCGATCCCACAGCTATCAAATAATCCGTCGGTCATATTATGTGGTGCAGCTCTTTCTCTTAAAAGGGGTCTTGTTTTTAAGGCACTGGCATCTGGGGGCTTATTCTGTTTTTTTTTTTTTTTGACATGAGGCCCAAAGAAGTGTCTATTACAGACACACCTAGAACATTAGGAATGTGTAAGGTAACTGTTGAAAAGCTAAAACAAAAAAAACACACTGGTTACTTTTGCAAGTCAACAACCTCACTGAACTTAAAAAATATATATAAATTAAGCCTACTGCATGAAGAATGTTTTTCAGTCATGAAAAAATTCCATTCAATTCCAACGTAATGTTTTCAAAACTCATTGAACAGTGCTTCATCTCTCAGAAGAGCAGTGAACCAAAACAAACTGCTACTCTGAGTCATAAAGTGGCATCGGCTTGAACGGCAAAATCAATCACCAAACCTGAACCAAACTATGCATTGCATGAGATCTGAAGACTGTGGGCGAAAGCCTCCGAAACAAGCACGAAATAAAAACAGCTGCATTACAGGCCTGGCAGAGCATGACCAGGGAGGATCTCATAAACTTCGGTGACTGCACAGGATTTGCAGCCAAATTCTAAACACTTTTAGTTCCTGTTATGCTTATGTACCTCCTGATTTATTTATTTTTTTGTATCTGTGCCTTTAAGACTAATCTATGTAAATGACTTCTGTTCCGATTGGCAGACATCCTCAGGAACAAACCCACGCCAGAGACCTTTCAAAGGCAGTCACCATACATTTGTTTCCTGACTGCCAGGACCATTTCCGCCCTTTCCTCGTCTTCCCCAGTAACTTGGCCTACCTGCAGTAACCGCATTCCTACGCCTCTACACGAATGAGCATATGTCATATGTAACTGTTCATGGTTGTGACATCACAACCACAATAAAGTCAAAACAACTTTTTAAAATAGGTTTCGCTGCATGATTTTTGGTACACTGTTTACATTCATCAAACACTTCTTTATTTTAAGGGAAATGTAATTAAGCAGACGGGAAAACATGGCAACACAGATTCTTTAGAATATCCAGCCTCTGCCACCCTGTGCATCAGTTTTTTTTATAGTCTAATACATGTCAATAATAACAATAATTAAAAAGAAAGAGCACGTGCTTTAATGATATTGCATTCAAATACGTATGGAGTTGGTCCCCCCTTTGCAGCTATTAGAGCTTCCACTCTTCCTGGAAGGCTTTCCATAAGATTTTGGAGTTTCTGTAGGAATTTGTGCCCATTCATTCTGTAGAGCATTTACGAAGTCTGGCACTGATGTTGGATGAGAAGGCCTGGCTCACAATCTTCCCAAAACTGTGTCTACAAAGTTGGAAGCATGGCGTTGTCCAAAATGTCTACGGATGCTGAAGCATTAAGATTGCCCTTCACTGGAAGTAAGGGGCCTAACCCAAACCATGAAAAACAGGTGTGTCCCAATACTTTTGTCCTTATTATGTATGTAAATATTCGTAGTTGTGACGTCGCAAACATAACAAAGTCAAAACAACTTTTCAAAATAGTTTTCGTAGCATAGTTTTTGGCACATAGTTTACATTAAACAAACACTTCTTTATTTTTAAAGGGAAATTTAATTTTCAGTTGTATGGGCCCTTTAAGCACACAGGTGAACATGGCAGCACAGATGCTCTAGAATATCCACCTTCTGCCCCCCTCCGCACCAGTTATTTTTTACAGTTATAATAATAATCATCATCATCATCATTATCATCAGTTGTTGTCGTTGTTGTTACATTATTAGTTTTTTTTTTAATTGTTAGCAGTAGTAGTAGTATTTGTAGTACTATTGCTGTTGTTAAAATAACAACAGTAATGATAATATTATTATAGCTATTATTACTACCATCATCTTCATCATTATTATTATTATCAAAAGAAGGAAAGCACGTGCAGCTACAGCGAAGATCAGGGGTCACAGCACAGTAAGATCTGAAGACTGTCGTCAGGCTGTGGGAGCCACTCACTGTGGACTGTGCAGTCTTGTGGACCTGTTGGTGTCTGAATGTGGATAACTGCGCGGAAGCTCATAGGGGGAGTTCGAGTGTGTAAGGGGGGACGTGCGTGTGTGAAGGTGGGGGACGCGGCACTGGAGGAGGAAAACGAAGAAACTTTGAAGAACCGAGGCGCTCCTTCAGAGCCGTTGAGCCTGAGAGGACCGCTGGAGTGAAGGTGAACGCCGAGGGTCTGAAAAAACCCTCGCGCACCACGCCTCGTGCACGCGGACAACAACAAGACCCCCAGGAAAGAGAGAGCCCACCGAACAGCGCCTCGCCACGGAGCGGGCAGGGACAGGAGCCGGGCAGAGGCAGCAGGTACGGTCTCCATCCACGGAACACGCCTGTGTTTTGGGGCTCGGGTGTTTCTGCAGCCTGCCTCAGTCTTCTCCACCTTAAACAGTGCGGCTGCTCTCTCCTGGAGCCTGCTGCACCATTTAAGGTGGAACGGGAGATTTGCAACTTCAGTCTCGTGTGGTGGGCTGTGTTTGTGCTGGGGGGCACCTGTAGCCTGCCTGAGGGGGTCTCCAGTAGTCACTCTAACGTGACTGGAGAAAAGAGGGGGGTCATGGAATCGAGCAATCTGTGTCTCATTTAAAGGCATCCTGTACCTGTATTGAACTACAGAGCTTTATAGTCTCTCACAGGCTTAAAGCACGTCTCCACATTTCTCCAGGCTGTGCATGCTTTGCTGTGTGTGTGTGTGTGTGTGTTAATGCATGCTTCGTGCTCGTCCTCTTTGTATCCTGATGCATGATTTTTTTTGCAAGACCTTGCCATCCAGGCGAGGGAGGACAGAAGGAATGTGAGAAATGCGGGGGGAGGGGGGGGGCGGGCAGTTAAAAGGACAGGCGGGCGTGGCCACGCTGCACGTGCTGTGGGACTGAGGTGCCCATAGGTGTGTCCAGGTAAGCTGTACTTAAAGAACTCCTGGCATTTGATAAACGGGTTTGCGTGTTTCCAGGCGTGGTTTCCTGTGACTTGTATTGTTAATTAATGTTATAAAGCAGTTCTGGTTATGTAGCAACTGACCTATTTTTGTTCACTGAGCATTGTATGGCATGCATTGATTGGAAAGGCACACACACACACACACACACACACACACACACACCCGCATGCTTCTGTGAAGGAAGTTTTCAGCGGTCTTTCACTGGTTGGAATGAATGAGGCACCCGTCTGCACAGTGAAGGCACTCTTCTGTTTTACGGCCTCTGGTGAGCATGTGATGTATATTTAGAGCAGGAACAAAAAATCTCTTCCACAGGGATTCGGGAGAGAAAGAGGAAGAGGGCTGGCCACTAAGTTACAGTGAGCCTGTTTCGTGACAAAGTTCGACCCCAAAACAAACCCCCAAGCTTCCATAACTCACTCAGACTCTAACATTCTTGTTCTCTCTCTCTCTCTCTCTCTCTCTCTTTCTCTCTTTCTCTCTCTCTCTCTCTTTCAGTCCAGCCTGCTTCATGCCCTGACATGTCAGGAACCGGGAGGGGAGGAGATAAAGGAGAACAAGAAAAACCGGTGAGCAGCTGTAAGAGCCGCAGAGTGTGTGTGCGTTTGTGTGTGAAAGAAGGAGGAGATTCCAATCCTGTCAGTATAGCCCATGAGAACCTGCTAGGAGGAAAGAAGACGGACAGAAAGACAGTCATGGACAAAAGCAGTAAGAACACCATTGAAATTCAGGACCACTGGGAGCACCTTAACGAAGAAGAGAAGAAGGACAAAGAGATCACTATCTAAGATAAAGTATGAACTTGTGCTTTTCTTTCATTTTCTCTCTTTTCCTGCCTCTTTCTCTCACTGTCTTACTCTCACTCTTAGCTCAATTCTGTTGAAGTTGGTTTTATTTGCATGAGTGTGTTAGGTATTGCCAAAGCAGTAGGTAGACCGATGTATTGTATTTGATCATGCTGAAGAATAATGGAAGCAGTAGCTATTTCACTGTTCCTGTTTCAATTTGAGTTCTGGTATGGGATGTGACATCGACTTGCCTATAGAAAGAGAAGGCATTTTCATTCATTCACACACATTCACACAGGGAACAGGGGGACTGTATAGCCATAGTAGGATTAACTGTGGAGGGTGTCAGCTTAAGTAGCAGGCTGGCCGCTCTGCAGAGCTTCATGGACCTCAAGGTTTATGTGTGTTGTGTATTTTTGACAGGGAACATGACGAGCCAGGCAGCTAATGAAGGCAGAACCGAAATGCACCTGCAGCCAGAAACCATCTGAAGACACGCTCTTTCACTGCTGGGAAAAATTTAGAACGTGACTATTTGGGCTCATCAGGCGCTCTGTATGATTTTTTATGCAAAAGCCTGAGGATCAAGCCAGCGGATGGTTAGGGCGTTTCTAAAATGAGCTCTTAACCCTCAGCAGTTGTGCTGCCCCTGTTGTAGCATGGAGCAAGGTCCATTATTCAGGAGGGCCATCATTACTCCATCTCTCTGGGCCAGATGAGGGGCTCCAGCCCCAGCCTGCTCTGGGGCCGGCGGTTCCACTGTCGGGAATGGGCCCTGGAGAAGCTGAAGAGGTACCTGGAGGCGCGCGATTCCTCCAAAGGGACGCAGGAATCAGACCGCGGTCCGTCGGGCGTTCTGGTGACAGGGGGTCCAGGCACGGGTAAGACGGCCTTCTGCACGGAGCTGGTATGGCCACAGTCGGAAGCAGGCAGGGCATCAGGACTGGCATCACGGTGCCTGGCTTGGCACTACTGCCAGCAGGAGGATGCAGGCAGTGTGGAGGTTTGGAGGTTCGTGTTGGGGCTTGTGGAGCAGCTACGGAACAGTCCACTGCTGCAACCCAGCTACAGCTACATGTTAGGCAGCCCCTCTGTTGCCGCAACCCTGGAGCCAATTCACTGCCAGCGTGACCCGGATGACACCTTTAAAAAGTAAGTGTTTTGGATAAGAGCTTGACATATTTTTTTCCAGCCCGACAAGACTGTTCCCATCGTGGTCGGTCAGGGTCAGGCGTTGTTTTTAAAATTGTTGGGATCAGATTTCATGTTCAGGTTTTTTCCCATACATGTTTTACCTCCCTACTGAGACCACCATGAAAACAGTCTGTTAGTCTACATAAAGTTGATTCACACTAAAGAACTTGTGGCATGCTTTTTGAAAGTCTTGATTAATAAATACATTTGTTGAAGTGGAATATAAACAGTGTTTTTCCAACAAAAGGTCAGGTTCAGATTCAAAACATGATATTGTGGTTTGGTCAAAATCTCAGGCCCGGTTAAGCTCTTCCTCAGATTTCTGTACTCTGTGTAATGTGTATCTGTGTATCAGCTCCTGTTCCTGGGACAGTCTTGGCCTAGCCTGAATGCATCATGAGACTCTGGCCTGTTTCCACTGGACCCATATCCCTCATTTTACTTGGTTTTTTTTTTTTTTTTCAGCTCGTGGTCATTTTAATATGATCCCTTTCCAGACTTTTTTTGTCCCTTAGAATTAAACAGACTGTGTACTGTTTGGCTATTGCAAAATGTTTATGCTGATGAACTCCTGCAGTGTGATCAGATGAGACTAAGGTTTTATAGTCCAGACAGAAATATGTGAATGAGTTGTTTTTTGTTTTTACCACCATGAAAAACAATCACTTCTTTAGCAATATTTATGTACTACATTTGACCTTTTATTTTAACCGAGCAAGCATAAGTTAGGGTTAGGGTTGAGCTAGGGAAATGGAAATGCACAACAGAGTATTAGCATTGTGCTGCCTTACAATACACTAAAGGGGCCATATCATCAGTTTTCTGGAATTAAAAAGGTCTGAATTTTATAAATATTGTTGAAGTTTCTAAATGCACATTCAATTAATGTGAATGGTAGCATTAATACAGTGAATGGTAGCATTAGTGCAATGAAGTCACCATCCAGACAGTCCATATATGGAAACCAAGCTGGAAAACAGCCCGTTTTTAAATCATTGTTTTTAATGGTCGCAAAACCAACACATTTACATATAACCATTCATGCCGAAGTTCTAAGAAATGTTTCTGCCACATGCTTCCTTTTAAATGAGCTGCAGTACAGGGCAGCCAGTCAGAAGAGAGATCAATTACAGTAATCAGTCTTAAAGGCACAGTTACAAAAACAGCCTGGTTAGGGGATCAACAGAAGTTGGATAGTGGTCATGTAAAAATGAATCATGAGTGACATTATGATGGCATCCAGGCTCTTAAAAAATTTACCTGCTGAAAGATTGGCCAAAGTAATTTTGCTCTTGTTGGATTACATAAATGCGCAGCAACACTGGAGCTGTGATTGGTCAGCTTGTCAAAATCAATGTGACACTGTGATTGACTCATTTGCATATTGCTGTGACATCAGTATTACAATGTAATGATAATGATAAACAGCCCCAGTTTGCGCCCTTTAAAGAAAAACACTTGTAACTGGTTGTATATGCATTTCATTGAAACTAGCACAGTACATGTACTCAGCTTTGTTGCTTTTTCCTTGAAGTTAGTCTCAGTGCAGCAATTATCTCCGCGGTTGTGTTTCGCACACATTTTAACTTCTTTTAACTGAGTTTTCCCACCAAGCACTTACTACTCTCTTTTAAACACTCTTTTATACCTTTACCTCTTATTTTCAGGCTGTACTGATGTCCATCTTTCATACAAGGCTTCTGCTGTTAGCACGCTAAATCCCTGCTGAACTCTTTGCAGTCTGTCTGTGAAAGGTCTCTGAACGTTTTTATGTTTGCTCTGTGTTCCTGTGAGAAGCCCTGATGTTTCACACTCTGGCTCCAACTTGAACACTCCCTCAGCAGTTCCCATTAACTATGTGTGTAAAACCAGCTCTCATTATTGTCACACAAATAACTTTCTTTAACTATCAGCTTCTCCAAACAGGTAATTATCACCGCTACTATTTAATGTCCGAAATGGTGGGTGAAGTCAGCCATGTTTTGCTTCATAATCCAGTTTGGTATTTAGTAAGCTGTACTATTCCAGTTGCTTAGTGATCTGTGTTGGGTTTTTTTTTTTTTTTTTTTTTTTTGGGGGGGGGGGGGGGTCCCCCCCCCCCCCCCTCCCTCTCTCCCTCCCCCCCCCCCTCATACCACCCTCAAGTCCTTGAGTCCCTAGATCTTTTTAGAAGAGCTGTTCCTGTATTTTAGCATCAGCAATCCACACATAGGACTTAAACACCCTTGTGGTATTCATCTTCCCATCAAAATGCCAAAACTGTTTTGTCTGTGCTGGCATGTACGGAAGCACCACCCTCTCCTGTGGCAATTTGTGGGTGCATCTGGACTAAACCCTGTTTGAAACTGCTTTCATCCTCCTCCTCTCTGACACCAAGCCGTCATCTGGTACCCTTCTGAAAGACGTTCTCTATGTCAAAGGCAGGAAAGGGCTGATTGTTCGGCTTCCCTGGCACTTACATTTATTTATTTATCTCCCTTCGACCCAATAATGCCGCCTATTCACAACTATGACAATAGGCCTTGAATGGCATGAATGGCAGACGCTATTTACAACCCTTTTTCGCGGGGAGGGGAAGCAAAGACTGAAAAAATGTGCCCCCTTCTGTGTCAGGTTGGGTCCAGTTGGAGAAGTCGCCTCTCTCTCTCTATCTCTCTCGGCCCCCCTTTCTCCCTCTCTTTCTCTCTCTCGCCTTTGCTTGTTACTTACACTAGCTTTCCCTGTTTGCTGATCACAGAGCAGTACAGCCCTGCATTCCACACACCCTTCACACACAAACTGACAAACAGCTGAAATGTTTTCTTTCCAGTAAAAGCAAGTGAGCATGTGTTTGAGAGCGTAAACAGGGAACGAGAGAGACGCAGCTAAATTGAATTCGGCTTCGTAGGCTCCCGCCATATTTACTGAAGTACTCTCTGTTAAATGCAGCTCATCGTTATTACAAGATCTCTTCTAATTTAGCAAACAGTGGCCTTATGTTCACATATATTGGACCATGTATTCGTTTCAGCTGCGGTCAGAGTTTGATTGCGAGTCTGTTGTATGCTGTTGTATCTTATTACAAGATCTCCTCTAATAAAGTATTTTTCTTTTAGTTCAAAACGGCTGTTGCCAAAGAGGCATCTCTCTAGCACTACCACTACCATTATTGACAAGATTTAAAGATGTTTGTCACATACACATTTATACACTTACAGCATGCAGTGAAATGTAATCCAAATCGTTTCTGAGACAGTAAAATCATTAGAAAATGTATTAAAGAAGGGAATATGACCTAAGGATAAAAACTCGTTCTGAATCTCACAGTCCTTTCCTTAAGGCTGCGCAACCATTTGCAGGTGGTGGGAAGATGCTAGATGCTAGGATGGGAAGAGTCCTTAATGATTTGGATTGCTCTGGTCTTACAGTGTCTGATGTAGATGTTCTGCAGGGCAGAGCAGATCTGGTGCAGTGTTTTGCTGCTCTGATCACTCGCCGCAGGGCTTTGTGGTCTTGGAGAGAGCAGTTCTCAAACCATGCAGCAATTCTCATGGTCGGTTTGCTCTTGGCAGCAGCGGCATAGAAGTTTTTTATGCTTGCAAGAGAGACCCTAAACCTCTAAAGCTGTCTCAGATGTGTCCAGTGTGTTTGTAAGGTCATAAACACGAAGGTATTTTCATCTATACTGAGTCGTCAGTTATGTAGGTAGGAAAGTAGGAGCGCTGCTGTTTCCTGATGTAGTCCACCACCTCCTTTGTCTTGCTGACATTCAGGGGCAGTAAACCTGACACAATGTTGTCTGGTTCTCCACCTCCTTCAGGTAGGCCGACTCTTCGTGGTTGGAGATAATGCTGAGAACGAGGCCAGCATGTCTGGTAGATCATTTCTGTCCGATCAGAAGCATGTAACAGTTGGTTTGTTTGAAATAGCCAACTGCCTGTTACCTTGTATACAGACCAATAGAAATGGTCCTAAATGACTATGTGCTTTTTCAGGTAAAGTAGCTGTTTTGGATATTTTTATGACCGTGATGCTATGCACATATTACAACCATGACAATTGCGACTGTGTTGGCTGGAGCTTCATGTGTTTGTGTTTGCTGTGAAATGTTTTTCTCAGTCTCATTTTAGCTTAGGAGTTACAGTCAAAGAAAGAGGTGGAGAGGTTTGGCAGCGCTGACCCATAAAAAATTCCACTGAAACTCTCCAGTCACCTCATCTGCTCCACTGTCCATCTGAAGTATGCAAGGTCACCCACTCTGACTGTCCCTTTGACCACAGCGTGCTTAGGCCTCCTGCTGTCTCTCCCCTGAACTAAACCAGAAGGTCATCCACTTAAGTAGTGCACACAGTTCTTACGGGGGTCAGTGGTCGTCCACTGTCCAGTGACCTCTACCATCTGTAGAAAACAATGCAGGAAGCAGGTTATAAGGGTTCGTTCTCACTGTGTGGTGTGCCTTCTTATCAAATTATGAAAGCATCCGCACCAGCGATAAGGAGCTGCCAAGTTGTGTGAACCAAAACATTATAGCTCATTATGACCTTAGCTCCTCCTTAACAGAGTCCAGGAGAAAAAAAAATCTGTTTAGATTCAGCAAAAGCGAATGATATGTAAATTGTGGCTCTGTGTTTTTTCTTATCAATGTAATGCATTGTAAAATGTACCAGCAGCTAAGCTGCCTAGCCCCTGACCTTCTTTAACCTGGCCTGTTCACGATGAGTAGCAACCGTTTGGCAGGAGATGAAAGTCAAAATTTGACGGGCATAGATCAATTCCAGCATGATTCATCTATAATTGACTGGAGTGACTGCTAATTACTGTTTCGGGAGGACAACGATGAGCAGTTTTAAGCATGACTAAAGGGTAGTTTTTCCGTATTTCTGAATGGGTTAAATGTGTATTTGAGAGGGTAGCTGTATATAAGGATGCTAACCTTTGATTGGAGTGGAGTTATCTTTGGCACTTTGCGGCATGAGTCTGACAAGGAAGCAGCATGCTTGTTGGTGCTCTGCCAACATCTTGCTGTCTCCCAGCATGCATGAAGGCACAGGAAATCTCTGAACTTCCATAGCACTGACTCACCGTGCCACATCAGCCACACCTCAGGCCAAAAAGCAGAGCGTGAGACAAGTGGGAAGAGCTTATAAGCATGAAGCAAAGAGGTGTTGGAGGGTTGAAGAGAAGGGGTGGAGGGTGGTTGGTTTCATTCTAAATTTCAAAATGAATGAATTCCCAATTAGCTTTGTTCTTGCACCGACACACATTTTGTTCCTGTCTGGTGCCATCTCATCTTTTTTTCCAGTTTCCTGTAATCATTTCAGATACTTTTGTTTTCTCCCCCTCCCCCCTTGTTTGCTGTATTTCCCTCTCTGTCATCTCCCTCCCCCCTCTCTTCCCTTTCGCTTACACTTCCTCCCCAGCTTCTTCTGTTAAAACCCCTCTTCCTCCTTCCCCTTCCTTCTTTCAATTGTCCCATTTGTTGCTGCACCCCTCCCCCTTCTTAATTAAATAAAAATGTAATGTTTCTAGAGCTGCATTAGTCAGTGTAAGATTAATGCAAGGACCATGTCTGTGCATAATAGAATTTCTGGCAAGAATGCAGCTGTGTCTTTAACAGCTACCTTAATGTTTAAGTCTTCTCAGCAATGTCTGGAGGCTGTATATTTTAAACATATAATCTTAGCTGTGAACTTTGTTATCCAGGAATTGTTGGTGTGATGAAATTGTTTGCTTCCTGGGGCAAAAACTGAACAAATTCGTGTTGATATTCATAATTAAGAGCAAATAACACAGCTTTGTTTTAATAACACCATCTCTCTTGTCTTTCTCAGAGCAGTATTGGAGCCCCTGCTGTCCTTACCCTCTCCAGCTCAGAGTGTGTATATGGTGGTAGACGCTCTTGACGCTGGCTATGGTGGATGTGTTGGAGCTGGTGAGGGGCTGACAAATGAAGCCTTGGCCATTCAGAGTACTTCAATAGCAGAGCTGCTCCTCAGGCATCTCCAGTTTCTCCCTCCCTGGATTCTCCTGATCTGTTCTGCACGCAGACAGAACAAAGCAGTCTGCAAGATGTTCTCAGGTACACTAGGAATATATACAGTCTTGAGAACTATGTGTGTTCACATAGTTCATTCCACCCACTTGCTTCAAAATTCACTGCAAGCAAGGTATCTCTCTCTGATCATTCCATCACTACATCTACTCTATACAAAGCTTTGACATCAAGTTTAAGATGCAGTATTACTGCACAGTTGTCTATAACGAAAAGTTCCATGGGTAAAGGGTGATTGAAACAAGAATGTTGGAATCCCTGAAGCAGTGTCTCAATTTTCAGAGCAGCATAGTGTTCTGCCCTAATTAGTGGCATTGGAAATCCTGAATGCCCTTTGATGTTGCACTCTCTGGAAAGTAAGTCCACAGTCATCAAAACTAATTGGCCATAGGGTTGTCAAACATGTTTATTGAAGATATGTACATGGATCACAGGGACTTTGTGCTGTTTTTGTAAACCACGGTAATAGTATAATCTAATAAAAAAATCAAATTAACCTTTAATGACTTTGCTCTTAGTTGTCCACATTATTCAAAATTAGGTGATCTGGTTTTAAGGGATTAGAAACCCACATGCTAGTTGGCACTTAATCTGATAAAAATACATTTAGGTATATTGTTTTAGGGATATCATTAAGTAGCCACTTACATCCTTTAACCTTTAACCTTGCTACTATCAGTTCATTTACTGAAGTCTGCAGTTGCCTCAGAGGGATGGAGTGTTATCACATTCTTAAATTTCTTTGTCCTCCCTTTTCTGATTTCATTTTTTGCATATCTTTTGTACAGGGTTTCGAAAGTTGTGTCTAGATGACTTGCGGAAACCCGAGGCCGTGCGGGATGTTCAGCATTACATCCTGCGGAGGCTGGATCAGGAGGGGCCACTGCGCCGGCAGCTCACACCAGAGACAGCTGACATGCTGAACCTTTTGCATATCAAGAGCGGTGGCTGCTTCCTTTTCCTAGAGCGAGTGTTGGATGGCGTTGCATGCGGTCTAGTAGGACTGAGGGAGATCAGGGACATTCCAGGCACATTGAACGGCCTCTACTTGTGGCTCTGTCAGCGGCTTTTCCCCCGCAGGCTCTTTGTCCACGTTAGACCCTTGCTCAATATTCTGCTGGCCTCCCCACATCCTCTCACTCCTGAGAAGCTCTACATTGCTGCATATACCAGGGACAACTGTCTTGGACAGGAGGACTTCCAGTCTCTTATGCGTGCTCTGGCACCACTGATTGTGGATGGGCCTGAGGGCAGTAAACTTCTATTCCATGGCAGCTTTGCAGAGTGGTTAACTGACGTAAAGTATTGCACACAGAAATTTCTGTGCAGTGTGAAGGATGGCCACCTTTCACTCGGCATGTCCCTGTCATTAAGATCCAAAAGCATTGGGACAGAAGAGATATGCCAGCTGGGCCATCACCTCCTCAGCAGTGGAGTCCATACTGGGGAGGCCTCTCTGCTGGCTTTGTGGATGATATGGACTGGTGTTCCCACTCTCAGGATCAGCAAAAGTGGCAGTTCTACTGGCATCTCTTCGCTTTCTCAACTCATGCCAACTCCTGTGCTGGTCCAACAGGATGTGCTACAGCTTCTGATGAAGAGCGGAGTGTATCCCCCAACCTGTTCTCCAGACAGTGGCTTTAGTGTTGGTGTTCACTGTGTGGGTGGAGGGAGAGGGATAGTACGAAGAGCACTGCAGAGGGAGGACTCTGTGCGAGCGCTTTTGGATAGTGGGGTCAGCGTGAACCGTACGGACCCCTCAAATGGAAGGACATTGCTGTCTACTGCAGCCCATGCAGGGCTCGTGGATATCACTGCACTACTGCTCTGCCGTGGGGCAGACCCTTCTCTCAGTGACCATCAGGGTCAGACAGCCCTAACTCTTGCTGCCAGGCAGGGCCACATTGGTGTGCTTCAAATCCTCCTGGAGTGGGTTCAGGAACAGGGATCTGATGTTCCAGCTGTTCGAGCTCTTTTGGAGCATGTAGACAGTGAAGGATGGACTGCCCTGCGTTCAGCTGCATGGGGTGGCCATAAGGAAGCTGTAAAGATGCTTCTTGAGTCAGGAGCAGAGGTGGACGGTTGTGATCCCGATGGCCGCACAGCTTTGCGAGCTGCTGCCTGGGGGGGTCATGAAGAGGTCTTAAAGACCCTCCTAGGCCATAGTGCTAAAGTTGACCGCATGGACCATGAAGGTCGTACTCCACTCATTGCTGCTGCGTACATGGGCCATAAAGAGGCAGTAGAGATCTTGTTGGATGCGGGGGCAGAGGTGAACCTAGCAGATGGGGATGGGCGCACTGCCCTCTCAGTGGCTGCTCTATGTGTGCCATCATCAACAGGCGGTATGGGGCATGGAGAGGTTGTAAGTTTGCTGCTAGAAAGAGGTGCTAATGTAGAACATAAAGACAGAGATGGCATGACTCCTTTACTTCTGGCCTCCTATGAGGGTCATGAAGAAGTAGTAGAGCTCCTCCTAGAGGCAGGGGCTGATGTGGATGAGAATGCTGGAGCCCACCCTTCTGCTGTGACACCCCTCCTTGCAGCAGCAGCTATGGGGCATGCAGGCACAGTGAACCGGCTGCTGTTTTGGGGGGCAGCAGTAGATGGTATCGATGGAGAGGGTCGCACTGCACTGTGCCTGGCTGCAGCTAAGGGCAGCGTTGAGGTTGTGCGAGCTTTGCTGGACCGGGGGCTAGATGAGAACCACAAAGATGATCTTGGCTGGACGCCACTGCATGCTGCTGCCTGTGAAGGTCACAGGAGTGTCTGCGCAGTTCTCACTGAGCGAAGCAGCATGGCACGTGTGAGTGAGCTGGACGTGGAAGGGCGAACCGCCCTCATTCTAGCAGCACAGGAGGGTCACTGTAGTACAGTAAGGCTCCTGCTGGACCGCAAATCCCCCATTGATCATCGAGGGTATGATGGACACTCTGCTCTCTGTGCAGCAGCCCTACAGGGGCATACCGAGGTGGTGGAGCTGTTGCTGAGACGGGGAGCTGACCCTGATGTCCGAGACGCAGAGGGAAGACCTCTTCTCTATCTTCTGGTTCTGGAAGGACGCTTGGATATAGCCACTTTGCTCATAGAGAAAGGGGGTGTCCCACTAGAATCAAGAGATGCCGAGGGGCGAACAGCACTACATGTAGCAGCTTGGCAAGGTGACCTAGATGGCATCAGGCTGTTGCTGAGACATGGTGCCGACCCAAACGCATTAGACTCGGAAGGTCGCCCGCCACTGCACTCTGTGTCATGGAGAGGTCATCCAGCTGCCGGCAGACTGCTTCTCAAAGCCAGAGAGGTTAACGTTGATCTGGCCTGTAAAAAACAAGGTGCCACGGCACTCAGTATCGCATCTCAAGAGGGGCATGCTGAAATTGTAGCCATGCTTCTGGAAAAAGGTGCAGATCCAGACCATGTGGATCATTATGGGCGTAGCCCAGTAAAAGTTGCAGGAAAGAGAGGTCTTTTCAATATTGTTCATCTCCTGGAGAGCTATGGTGCAAAGCCGTACCCTGGACTCATACCCCCTTCACCGTGTGGGACTCCAGGCTCCTCCTCCCATTCATCCAAACTCAAAGCTCAAGCCTCCATTGGCTCTGGAGAAGTGTGTGCCAATGGAACCCCAGCCACTTCTTCCACATCATCAACTTCTTTGTCAGCCTCATGCTCCCCGGCCTCGACTGCCGAGAGATTCCATTCAATGCCTGGCTTTCAGACATCCTCCTCCACATGCCACTCTCTGGCCACTGTGCAGACTGTTCCTGCTGACACCCTGAGCTTCACTCAACAGATCCAACAGCACTCCCTGCCCCGTAGCCGCAGTCGGCCATCCACCCTGCCTCTGTCTGGCTCAAATCCTGCCAGCATTCAAGGAAGTGCTACAAGGAATAAGCAAAAGGTTGTCACTAAAAGTAACCCTCCCCACACACAGTGCACCTTCCTTGGACTGCAGGACTCTGGTGTGCTCCTTAAAGGACTTGTGTCCCCAGAAGCTGGTGACTACCTCTTAAAACCCAAAACCCCTCACTTGTTTGACACTGAGCTTGGAAAGAGCCCCCAGCAAGTTGGAAGTGGAGGTAAATGGAACTCAGTAATGGTGTCCTTGGGGCTGACCCCAAACCAGGAGGGGGCTATTAGACAGCCAAAAAGTAGAGACAGTCCACCTTTAGGATATCCTCCTGTTCACCTCCAGGCGCATTCGCAAAAGGAAAACTGGATAGGCCTTCAAAAAACATCCCTTTCCTTTGACCTATCAGCCATCTCTCCACATAGTGCCTTACTGGATGAGTCTGTATTCAACATCACAAGTACAGACCCCCAGCTTAACCTTAAACAGGCGATTAAATTGCAGTTTGAGGGGCCAACCAGCGCAGCACTTTACAAGAGGGAAACACCACTCTAAGGTAATGCATTTTGGATATAGATAAAGCATTTTAGCATATAATTTTTTTACTTGAACCAGAGTGTGACATTCAACAAGTTAGAGTAATTATTAAGTAAAGTGTAAGAAATACTTTGTACCGTGGGTGTCTATTCCACAGTTTACAGGGAGAGAATGTCTGGAATGCTAATGACAGCTTTGTCTCTTGTAGGCATCCCTTGGTGATTAGGAGCTCAAGGAGGGGAGGGTGGTGTGGATAATTGCAGTGTGTGAGTAACTCAGGGTGGAGGGAAATGGTATCTCATGATACCATCGAGATCTCACCATACTCTGACCTCTCAACTCCCACAACTGCAGTGCAGCAGAAGGAACAAAGAGGAACCAAAGGACTTCAAAGGATTTCTGCTGTGTACATTCCGGACATTTTATTTCATGTCCTCTCACAATGGAGAACAGCTGGGTCTCTCTCTCACATACACACAATCACAGGAAAATATACTGAGCAACACACAGGGGATTACTGGCTATACAGGAAAGTAAAATATACCACAAAAGGGACTTATGCATAGTAATGCAAACCTTACAGTGGTTGTCTAACTTTCCTTGTGTCTGCTGTAACTTTTGTATCAATGCAACATTTGAGACATTCCTTCCTTCCTGAAAGAAAATAACAGGCAGAGAGAGTGGAGAAAATGAATGTGACGAAACTGGCAGTTGATGCTGCTTCTCTGGGCTCTGGGTCTTGGACCACTCATTTATTTACCTACCCTGGAATGCACCCCAGCATTGCGGTGGCCAGGGCTAAAGGACTACTGCCAAAAAGGGCTCATGCATCAACACAACACCAAAAGCACACCCTAACCATTGTTAACTGTCCCTCAGAGGATTTTGTATCTTTTCAAAATTGTTTTGGTCATCAGTGATGGCTATTTTAAGGATATGTTGGTGTTTTTTTATTGCTGTATTTATCATGTCTTTCAATGTTTGCTTTTATTTACTCATTGTGATTCATATTTTTTTTTTTCCCTAAACAATGAATCAGCAGACCTGTCCACTAATGACACTGCAGTACTAAAACAGATGCCGAATTACATGGATAAAAATAAATATGTGCTGGAATGAGCAAGAGAGATTTCAGTTGGAGAAAAGAAGAGACTGTGAGAAAGGAGCTGCATAGGCCTTGACTTTTAAAGAGTGCATTTGAAGGATAATGGCAGGGGTCGTAAATGCCCGGGAGAAAGCATTCAAGAAAAAAAGAATCTGAAATTCTGCCAGATGCAATTTACAGTGTTTATAACATTCTCTGTGTCACAGTTTCATGGGATTTCTTTATTAAAATACATCTTTCACAATGATTGCGTGCAGTTGGTAAATGAGAAGTGGATGATTGTCCATGACTTCTTAAATGATTACCTTATTTGTGACCTGTTGTTCGGGCTTATGACTGGAACAGAAAGTAACAGTGAAAGAGAAGCAAACCTGTGAAAACCTGCCTAGAGTTCAGCAGATACCATTCTTTCATGTTTCTTTCTTTTTCTCTTTCACACACATACGGTAATTCAACTGTGTCAGTTTGGAACGAGTGCATTTTCTGACTTTGCAAAAACTATATATATTTTGTTCTGTCTTGTCTAATGTACACAATATGTTCAGACACCAAGTGATCCAATGTTTCTTCTAAAATCAAGGGTATTATTATGAAGTTTGACTGATAATTTGATTGCATTCAGCAACAAGAGCAGCAGTGAGGTCAGGCACAGATGTCGGAGGATTAGTTCTGGCTCAAAAAACTCAACTCCAACTTATCTGAAAGGCACTGGTTTGAGCTCCATCACTACACAGAATAGTTTTACTGCTCCGCGGCCCCAGCACTGTGGGGCTTTAATCCCCTTGTGGCATGAGGCATGGTGATTTTAGGAGTGCTTTTCTCTGGAGATCACACAAACTGTGTGTTTGCTATTGGATGTCAGAAAGGGGGGGAACCCTGAAGTAGCCAGATACACAAGAAGGGGTGTCTGGGTACTGATTGTACTGATTGTCTACAGTGTATAGATGTATAGAGTGTAGATGTTTGCCTAGTTCCTCCTCTCCAACTCTATGTTCTTCTTCTCAGGATGTGTGAAAATGTCAAACATGAGCCTCTTTTTTGTGGTCTCTCACTCTCTCTCTCTCTCTCTCACACACACACACACACACACACACACACTTGCCTAACTCCCAGTGAAGAGCAGGTTTTATTGGTTGCTTGCTACTTCCATAAATCCTCTAAAGCAAACAGGGCCAAGCAAGCCAAAGAGCCACCTACACACACATAAAGATGTGCACACACGCTTAGAAACAGATGTCCACAAATATATGCATATTGTACACACACTTTTAACTGCACACATTAAAATCATTAAATGCATCACAAAACACCCACAAGCAGCAACTGTCACAGTCCAATCACTGTTTGAAAACAAAAAAAAATGACAAAAGAAAAAAATACCTTGTGTGTACAGTGCAAGTATTGATATACACTGAGAGCTTTTACAACAAAGCACCAACTAAGCACACACATAAAAATGCCACCCGCCTTTGCAAGCGTGCCAAACCTGTGTCCTGAGGGGAGAAAAAGCTCCCCATTAATAATCCTTTCTCATTCATAATCTCATTTCCTTAAGTACCATGCAGTGAGAAAGAGCAGCAAAATTCTGATATAAATATATGTAAGCACGTATTGAGGCTTACCCACAGGAGACCACTCCAAAAACTGGGACAAACTGCTACTGTCAAAAAATAGCAGTGCGGTACGGTGCAACACCTTGACTTCACATTATTAGCATGAGTTTAAGACACTTTTATGGATATCTGAAATTATTTTATGGAAACAGCATAAAAAAAGGAATGTCATATAACTATCTTTCATTCAAGGATGGTACCCTGGGGCAGGTATTGGTTGTTTTTCGTTGCTGTGGTTACTGTGGTTTAGAGCTGTAGACAATCTGCAGCCATGGATGTAAGCATTCCTCTATAATCATGGATAATTTGCTCAGTGGGAGGTGCAATTTATGTTTATTCATTAAAATGTTTTATAAGTGTTAAGGAACGTAAGCCCCCCCCCCCAAATCATTTCAAGATGCTATATACACCATAATCAGTTAGAGAATTGTTTGCTCAGTGGGGTCTACTTGCTCTGTGTATGTGTGTGTGTATGTTTGCACATGTATAACTGCAAATGTGCAAACTGTTTGATAACCGTGATGAAGAGAGTGCAGTTTGAATGAACAATACCATTCCTAATGGATTGTTAGGGTAATTCATCGGCTCATTTCATCTCCAAGGGCTGCTCCCTCTGCTTGTAGCCTGAGAATGACTGGGCTGGGAGAGGGGGAGGCCAAAAGAATCGGCGGACTGATTGACTGACTGATTTTGGAATGTGTTTAACAATCAATTATTTAACAAGAGTGAAAACTGTTCAAATGGCCAAGCTTAGCTGGAAGAAATGAAGCCAATATGCTTGACAAATCCTCCAACTTTGTCGTGGACTCAGTTCATAGTGAAAGGGCCCTTGCAAATCCGGGCAAAGCGACAGTTATTTATATTTGACTTCTCGAAGCCGTTGCAAGGTAGAACAGGTGGAACAGGTTTCTGTGCAGCTTTTTGCCCGCTAGCTGACGATGATCTGTGGAAAGTTCATCTGCCCATATTTTCTCACACTTTTATACCCTGTGCTGACACGGCCTGACAACTGAAGCTGCCATCTGCTCGGAAAAGGTGACTGTTTGTGAAACCACTGTTCTGTTAAAGGTCAGCACACGTGCGGGATAGGAGATGTGGATAAGCTTGCGGTGGAAACACTGGATGAATTAAGTGTGGCTTGAGGCATACTCTCAGGGAAAGTATAAACAGGAGCAAAGAAACATGTTATCTGTGTTTTCGTTTAATGTACCCTTAGAATAGCGAAGAAAAAGTATGTCAGAGAAGAACAGAGCTTTCTATCATGCAGAGCTTTATTTTAAGGAGAAGTAATTACTATGAAAAGTAGTGGGTCCCAAGAAAATGGCTCCGACCAGTCTGTCAATGGTAGTCTTTCTGTCTTATGTGTACATGTATACCTACAAAAGAGCAATAGTGTCGTTTTTGATTAAAGCGTATCCATCCTGTTTTCTGGGAACTGGCAAGACGCCGTGTTTCGCCTAAAGGCAAGTCCCAAAGAAGCAGCTGTGTGTGTGGTGTGTGTGTGTGTGTGTGTGTGTGTGTGTGTGCGTGTGTGCCTGTATATGTATTGGTTAGTCATCATGCCCCGCTCTCAGTGGGAGGTTTTCATTCATTCACAGTCATTACAGAACCCAGACCATTAATATTCTACAGCTAACAGGGAAAAATTCCAGACCCTTTCTAAGGATGCCTGAGGTTTTAGAGGCACTTCTCAAGATTCCACAGTCATTCCAGAATTATGTCACAGATTGCAAAGATTCACTTGTGCCAAGCTACATTCCTGTCATTGTTCAAACCACACAGCAGAGACCATAAAACATTAAGGGAAAGGAGACTTCAAGCCGGAGATGAATGCGCCGATATTACACCTCTGTTCTGCAAGCCCTGGGCCTATGTTCTGAGGAGGTGAATTGTTTATGTTTCACTGCCCTTTGTGCTGCTGTATTTATTTACCATTTCTAAAGGCCACGTCAAATAACCAGGAGCAAGCTTTAAAAAAAAAACACTTAACACTTTACACGCTCTCACTGTCGCCCTCTGTAGGCAGTGTTTCAACATCTGTTTGAAGCATTGCTGTACTGAGAAATGGAGGACAGTCAGAAACCAATAAGTAAAGTACATTAATTTAAAAACTTTTGCAGCTGGTCATTTCATGTGTCTTAACTATCAAAAGTAGGGCTTGGTAGGGCTTTTCCACGTAAAAATGCAAGCATAAGTGCCCCTAAGACACATATAAACCACATCAGGAGGTGGTCTGAGGTGCATTTTACCCAGAAATGGTAGTTATGTAAATGCACCTCTGCAAGCCACATTCAACCACCAAAATCACTCAATACCATGATGCTGCCTCCCTCTGCTGTTCTGCTTATAAGGAAGAGTCCTCACCAGGACTGTCTCCACTTAACGGAGGCACCATTGCTTCCTAGTTCATCTCCTCATGCCACTTTATTTAGCCTTTGTTCACTTTAGCTAGTGGTTTAAATAAACTCCTAGTTTTGAATAGAGTCAGTGGCAATGACATATGCTGCATGACCTTGTACTTTCTTTTACAAATAAAATGCGAGTAAACATGTGTTGTATGTAAGCTAATTTACATATTATGCATGACATAGCAATCAGATTTAAAT
>JBBIGA010000002.1:6376336-6393984 GCA_037576975.1 Alestes dentex
CTCCCACATGTTTCTGGGTCATCATATCATGATTTCTTTCAGTGTATAATTTCATGCCTAGTTTGCAGCACAGGCATCGCTAGCTGTTGACAAGGTATATCACTGAATTTTGACCTATCAACACAAATACAATTGCATTATTATATTAGAACTACATACAGCTGAAGTGTAACAAAAAAGAAATGACCCATTTTCATTTTCAACTGTTATAAGTGTTTTTTTATTTGTTCATTTGGTTTGAGCCTCAATTCCAGGGGTGTATGTTTAGTATTCCATTGGGTGATTAGGTGTCCTCTCATTTTACATTCTACATTATTTATGAGGGGTTTAGTGTTTCTACAGAAGTAAACAGGTCGTACAGCTTAGAACAGAAGAAATTTAAGAATATAACACTATTTATACACACTTCTGTTAGAAGAAACAAACAAACGTTTATGCTGTAGGCCAGATTAACATATATTTCTATACCTCTGCAACTATCACATAAAGAGTCATTAACTGGCTAACACTAATACCACTGTGATCACAACAATAATTAATAGATTAGGGAATAGATTCTGCACTTGTTGTATTAAGCACTAATATACCTTGCTACAGCGTCATTATCAGTGCACTCAAACATGTGAATGACTTCCTGGCTCAGTTTCTAGATCACACCATTTACTTTCCATGTCAATGATCATAACATTTACAGCAGTAAACACTTTATTCTGTTTATTTAATGAGAAAAAACATAACCATCATCTTACCTGGGCTCTCAGGACCCACACGTCAAACACCTGTTGTAGAGCAGCTCTCTTATCCCTCCTGTCTCTCAGAGTAGTGATGTTCTCCAGTGCAGCGTCCTGAGCTTTCTGCTGTTACTAGGATACAGAAAAGCTAGCTCTAGTTAGCCTAGGTCTGATCCTCAAAACTGAAGATTGAAAATGATTGGCGGTGACGTTTTTTTGTAAGAGAAAAGGAACGTATTTTTGAAATAGCAAGTGGAGAAATAAAAACTGAGTATGGCTCAATATTTACTTTTCCACACAGTGCCATGAGAAAGTAACTGCCACACAGGATTATTTTAAACTGAATTCAAACGGAATTTAATATCAGACATAGACAACTCTGGTAGACCTGTTTGTTTCAAAAGAGTTATCCAACACCAGCTGCTCTGGGAAACCAAATCAAACCAAATTTACTTTGGATGGTGCATGCCCGGGCTTGATTACTGCCAGGACTGTTGTATCTAAACATCAGTTAAAAACAGGACCTTTCCACTGAAATAGACTGAAAGGTCTCAACACGCAGCGCATTATGCCATGAACAAAATAAATCTCAGAGGACATGCATTAAAGTATAAAATATATCAGTCTGGAATGGGCCACAAAGCCATATTAAATTGTAGAAAATGTGGATTAGTGGCGAATTGTCCCAGAATAAAAGTGTTCCAGTAGTTACATCCCACCCAGAATGTCAGATGTGAACCTCAGATAAACCAAAAAAGCCTGCAGACCTTGCGCATATCAGGTAAGATTGGCGTTCATGACTCTACCATCAGAAAAAGACCAGGTATGTGTTGCAAGACAAAAACCACAGTTAACCAAGAGGAATATAAAAGTTTGACTCACATTTGCCAAAAACACCCTCCATGATCCCTCAAGCCTTTTGGAATATTGTTCTTTGGACTGATGAGTTATACCAGTCAACCATTGTGGTATTAATGCAATACTGGACCGCTTTACTGCTGATATAACCATTACTTCTGTTCTCCACTCAAAAATCCTGCAGGAGAACATCTGGTCATCAGTCTGAACACAACACAACGATCCGATGTAAAAGAGCAGATTCCTCTATGTGTATGCCAAAAGAAACAAAATTGAGGATTTGGAGTAGACTATTCAATGTCCTGAACTGTAGCAGGACCTGAAATGGACAGTACATACTTAAAAGCTCTCAGAAGTGGCTGAATTAAAGCAATATTTCAAACACAGATGGGACAAAATCCACAGCAATGTGAAAGTCTAAAAAGTGTTTGGTTTCAGCGGCAAAGATTTTAACATGAAGGCAAGAGTTGCTAACAGAAAGTAGTCAGCCTGGAAAAGACATTGAATTTGTCACTATGCCAGTGTTTCCTTGATTACATCACACAAAACAACATCTGATCCATCCTACCAGAGTGAGCTATCGCATGGATATAGAATAAATATCAACTGAAAGCACTGAAAAGAAAAGTGTGAGATCAACCTCTAAATGAAAGAACTGTCTCAAAAAGTTCTGTGCAATGTTTTCTCATTGGGTTAAATATGGTTTTTGCCAAACAATTTCAAAGAAATAATGAAATAAACTCACTGCATGAGTAAGCCAAGAGGGCTCAAGGAGTCTGATCACGAAGCCATGTCATATGAGTGGTCTGTCATCGTGGGGTGGGTGGGGGTTGGTATGTTGTTGTGTTCCAAAAAGCAGTCCAGATGAGCTGCATTTCTAGTCCACTGTTTCAAATTCAGCCCATATTCCAACTGTTTTCAAGGACACTACTGGTCTAACCTTCATGATCATCAGACATCTGTTATTCTACATGAACGCCTCAGACCAGATGAAAGTTCAAGACAGAGGGATGAAACCAATGTGTTTTATAAATACCATTAATATACAGTTTCCTTTGTTGTTTATGTGTTAAAGGGCATGTAAACTGAATGCAGAATCTGAAATCAATCTTCTTTCAATGTGCTAAGCTTTTACCTTGTAGGACAGCTTTTTTTTCAAACAAAGGAAATGCTACTTTCTTCATTCTTCATCGTTTAACGCATCACTTACTATCATTCACACCAACAGCATTTTCTCTTTCATGTCTGATTCCTTTCTGATGCAAAGTGGCCTTGGTAGACCATTCTGTTTTGTAGCTCAAATGAGGAGCCTTCATAGGACAGTGGTATTTTGGAGACCCTTTTCTTAGCTGTAGACCAGGTTTTGGAACGCAGCGTTTCACTCAACTGTGTTATTAATATATAGTATTTATAACAGCATTTCTGTATACAGCATCAGGAATTTCCATGTTGATCTTTTTTTCTTTTCTACATATTTTATATTGCTCTTGTCACTGCTTGTCTTTGCAGTCATAACATAAGCAATTTCATCCAAGATCAAAGAGGTTTTCTGATTTGATTCTGATTCTATCACCTGGATCTGAATACTTGAATTAATCTTCCATTGCTTCTTGCTTTCCATATTTTTCCTAATCCATAGCCCATTGATAGGCACACGAAAAATATTGGATATCAGCATTGATATTTCCCATATTGGTGCACCCGTGGTGAAAGCAATCAGTGTTATCTTGGAGACTTTAGATGAACTGCCTTTTCCTTGTTTGGTTAAATATAGTTCAGTACAGTAACGGTGTAATTATAGATGCTATCCTGATTATCCTGAGTGGTGTTTTTATTTTATTCCTGAATCTGGAAGATTACACTCAGAGCTCGATGGCGAGAGGCATCTCTAGGGTAAGCTAAATTTTTGAACTTTCCCTGGATTACTATATTTGCCCAAAAAAAAAAACAAAAAAAAAAAACCCACACTACTGCTGAAGAATTAGAGATAGATGACAATTTATCACTCGAATTAAACAGGATTTTTCCTTTGTGATTAAAAGCAGATATTAAGATGTTAAAGCGCATTTATGCATGATCTTCTTTCCAAGGCTTCATTACAGTTTGCTCAAATGGGTTCCCCTTAGCAACTAACCTTACTCTGAGCTCCAGTGTCATCTTTAGCATTAGCTTATCAGAAGGAGTAGCTTAAAACTCTTATTCGACATGAAATCCAGCCAATTTAACAGTGGCTGAACAGCAGTTAATTTTTGAATGAATTTAAGTTTCAGATGTGTTGCTTTCCCTCACGGTGGTAAAGTGGGTAGCACTGTTGCCTTACACCTCCAGAGTTGGGGGGGTGAATCCGGGTCCTGGCGTTGTGTGTGTGTGTGTGTGTAGAATTTGCATGTTCTCCTCGTTTTAGGTGGGTTTTCCTCCGGGGTGTCTGTTTTTTTTTTATATGCGCATACAGGCCGACGGCCATGCACCGGACAGCCGTTCTGGACTTTCCAGAACGTACAGATTGCCAGTCCGCCCCGATCATTAACACTGTAACGCTCTGCTTCTATTTCCCACTGAGCTGGGAAAGCCTGTTTTCCTCTAGGATACACACACACACACGCACACAAACTGAACAATTCCAGACTTGCCCTGCTGGTGGAGTGTGGTGCCAGATCTAGCTGCTGTTAGTCATGACGAGTGTGAACTCTGCCAACCCAAACAGCCAGAAGCTGGAAAAAGCTGAGGAGGTTTGGCAGCGAGTGAGAAGCAAGGTGAGACTCACGCTGAGTACCGTCAAACAAAGCTGTCATAACGGAACAAGAAATCTCTGAAACCACTTCATTTGTTATGAAATGTTCACACAGCGAAGTGATGTCATATTTTGAAGTTTTTGTTGACATGACCACACCCTGCACTCTCTGATCACATCTAAAATATGTTGTAATAACAAGGTGCATTTCGCCGTGGCATTTACTGCTAAAATGTAATTTCATGTCCATCAGGTCTGAAATGGATCTCTGTCCTTTTATCTCTGTTTTTTCTCGGCAGGTGGTCTCCTGGCTCTTTGGTCCCAATGTAACTGCTGTCCCATACCTGGAGAACACTCATCTGTTCCGCCCGCTGTGTGTGATCGGTAAACGAGTGGACTGTTGTCTGCGCGTGGGAAAGATTCGCACTCTCTCCCATCTAGGGCCGCACTGCGACCTCTTGGGCGACCCCAGTAACTTTGCAATGACCTGTGATAAAAGCAGCAGCCCGCAGAGAGAGGGAGCAGTGTACTGCGAATTCTTTTACAAAGAGTTCCTGGATGGAGTTGGACACGTACGAGTTCAGGTGAGGGGAGAGAAGAAGTGATTTTGCTTAATCTTACAGTCACTACAAGAACTAGGCCTTCAGTTCAGGCCGTTACTATCAGAGCACTGTCACAAAATGAGGAAAAGGACCGATAATGCTCATTTCTGCCAGCACCCTTATGGGATTCTAGCAGTATTTTGGTTAATGGCATTGAACACAAACGGTTGTAGATTAAACGCAGAAATCTTGAGCTTTTCTAGAGTGATTCTTCACTAAAGATTCCTGGATCAGAGCTGCCTCAATTTACCATCTGATATAAACACAACTGGTTAGGCTGCTACTCATATTCACAGCCAAAGCTTCCAGAGGGCCTCGACTTACATGTTCATCACAAAACTTCTCATCAAAATCTATACATCAAAATAGATTATTTTATTGCTTTCTGATTATGTTGGTGGCTAATCTAACACTTTAGGACCAGTGGGCAAGGTCTCTTAGCTGTTTCTACCTAGATATGAAGATTATTTATGAATACAAACCTTATTAAATAAAACAAAAATTAAACACACACACACACACACACACACAGATTTTCTGAATTTTCAGAAGTATCCATAAAGCTGTTAGAATGGATGCACTGTGCTATTTAAAGGACACCAGTTGCAGACACATCTGTTAAACTGCACACACTAATCTGTGTAATCCCAGTAGAATGGCATCCCCTGGAGCAGCTGCTCATGTTTTAATGTGGAGCAGTGGAAACCTGTTTTGTGAAATGATTTAGCGGCATTGATCAAATCTGAAGAGACGTTGCAAGCAACTACTGAACAACCAGCAGTCACTGACCTCATTAAAGGTCTTGTGGGTGGAAAGAGTGAAGTCCCTGATAGACTTTTAACATTAGTCAGGGTTTTTCCTCACAGAGCTTTCTCTTTTTTCTCAGAACCTGTTTTGTTTTACAGTTCTACTTTGCTTGCCTAGTGCATCACAGAGGAGCACGGGTTCCTTTTCGGAGTCTTGGTTCTTCTCAGTGTTTCTTCTTCATGCTCTTGAGGAGTTTGTCCTGCCTTTAGCTTTTCAGAGCTGTCACCAAATTTCTCTTAGGCCTTTTTGGGAAACAGTGCCATATAAATATAGCAAAACTATCCAAACAGTGCTAAATAAACTGACTCTCTCTCCAACACACATTTTAAAGGCGACTCGGCCGTCTTCTGTCTCTCCCCATACAGTACAGAAGGGACTCAACCACAAAAGCAGATTTTTTTTTAAACAGTCAGCACACAGCCCTGGTCATCGGATCGATCAGCTGCGTATACTCTGAAGGGGATATTAAAAGACATTTTGATGTTAGAGCCATGCCCATAGTTCGAAAACTGTAGAAGTGGGGCCAAATTCAGCTATAAAAAGAAAACTTAAGAAGAACAGTAGTGCTGATGCAATCACACTAATAAAAATGTCCTAAACTGAAGAGCAGGTGCCTGGATAAACTTGGATATAGAGTATCCTAACACACACCCTACGGCCCCTCCAGGTGACGGACTTCTATAAGGAGTCTCAGGTGTTGCCCATGGCTTCACGGCAGGAGCTGCTTCTGAAGGACAGTCTGCCGTGGCTCTACCCGCTGGCCTTCACCTGTCTGAGGATCTATGTCACCCTCTGGCCAGGCAGCTGTGAAGGAAGCTACCTGCACCCCCGCACTCAGCGGGCCGCTACGCCTCAGCCCATTACGACCAGCTGCTAGCGGGCAATCCCTCCAAGATCAGACTCATAGGCCATCTCTCACAGATTGGTGAGTAATACAGAGCAAGGACGTAAACGTACTAGGATTGCTTAGGATAAGGTTCAACACATTTTACCATGATTCCATTTCATTAGAACTGTGAAACAAGACTGCTTAATTATATCCCTTAAAATGACCGATGACAGATTAAGGCTGATTAAGAGGTAAACCTACTGAATTTCCCCCTTTTTTCAAATTTGCCCCTTAAATAACAGAACCTCCTGAATTAACGCCTTAAATTTAAGATTAAGGGGTTTTACGCTCATGTCTTAAATCTAGTTTTAAGGTAAAATTAAGGGGGTCGGTTTCACAAATTAAAGTCCACTTAATTCAAGGGGTTTGGAGTATTTTCAGGGGTAAATTAAGGTAGGGTTAAGCACATTTTAAATACATTGTGTTTCGTAGAGTATTCTGGCAGAATTCACTGACTGTAAAAATACACTATGTACTCATGCCTGATGAAATATTTTAGACACAACATAGATTAGAATATAGATAAAATAGACTAAAAAAAGACTTCTATATTGGAAAATATTACTGAATATAAGATGTGTCAGGAGGTGATAACATTTTCTATGTGGGATAAATTACATAATTAGTTTTTTTCTGAGCAGATCATGGATATCATTAGTTTCAGGATACTGTACATCACTCAGTCCTTTTGAACGAATGCAGTCTTACATCAATAATAGAGGAATGTAAATAGAGCCCTTTTAGAGATGAAAGGCAGCATTACGAAACTTTGATGATCTCATCAAGATTCTGAGCAACTGTTAGGCCAACAGCTTCTGCATAATAACAAAAGTACTGGTGTCCAACACCCACCCAGGAGGGCTTCCAGGACCAGAACAGGTCACTTCTGTCTTATCTATTTCCAGATTTAGTCACTACCTGTTCCTTTCACTATAGCATGCAACAGTGTATATCATGTTGCTGTTTTCACTAGTGACGGAATCCACCAATCGGGGCTACCATCAAATGTTTTCATTTTCAGATCCTCAGAACAGTAAACGTGGCCTCAGGTCGTGAGGAGGACATGGCACGATTCCTGACAAAAGCCCCCCCCCCTTATAATCAGTATCCCAAGGTGTTTCTAGGAGAGAAGCTTCAGACTATAGCAGAATGAAATGCAGGATCAGTGGTCAGGCAAAAGGCAAATAGCATATTTCTCTTTTTAATCTTCAGTGCCAACAAAGAGCTGCTATTTACAGACTAGGTCATCCCGGCTATTTGAGAAAGAGTGCTAAGGCAGGATCATGGTGCTGTTTGCTGGCATGTCCTCATAAGTTCAGTACCTTTGTCCCTTTCCATACCTCCTGTCCCCTCTGCTGTCTTTGGCAGCATTCTCCATCTCCCACCCCTTCGCACTGCCTCTGCCCAACTCAGTTTCTCCAGAGGTGTGGACGAGGAGAAGGAGGACAACTGAGTAAGGCTGGCCAAGTTTTTTTTTTTTTTTTTTTATGGGGGTGGGTGTTGGGACAAGGGTAAAACAGGAGATGCAATGGAAGCTGCAGTATTCATGTCATGAATTAAAAACAAGTAGGGAGTGTGCTGTATCCCATAGAATTATGGTCTACAACATCAGGCACTAATCTCTTTTGTTTTGTCTGTATTTCAAGTTCATACGTCTGGCCATACAATTACATGTGTAAACAAACAAACAAACAAAAAAATGAACCCAAACAAATTAAAAAGTCAATAACAGCAAGCACAGCCAAAAGAACAAGCATGCTAAAATGAAGACCAAGGCGCCACAGGTATTGCTAGGTAAAACATTTATAAATTAATAAAAACATTCCCTTTTAGTGTTTTACACATTTTACCCAAGGTTTAACCACTGATTTTCTTCCCCACATTAGGATCAGCCACACTCCTCAGACCTGCAAATGTAGAAAAATATTTCTGGCAACATTCATTATTTTGCATGTGTTTTCAAACAGTCCCATAGATTACCGAAAAGAAAAGTGGAGAGGGGGTTACAAGGTACTGTGTGTAGACATGATCTAAACCGTTCCAGGACAAGCAGAGGGACAGGTTTGCATAGATAATGCACCACAAACATATCAACTCTCCATTCAAGCAAAGAAAACAGGCAAAATAAGATAATCAACAAAAACTGATGAACAAAAACAAGAAGCTTAAAGCTCCTTTGCAAGTACTCCCATTGCGCACACATGCACACAGTCCTCCCAATTTCCTTACAGCTAATGAGAAACACGCAAGGTCTCCAAGAATCTGTCCATAGCATCATGATTCAAATATGAAATTTCAGTTTCAGAACATGGAGAGCATTTTACACAAACTCACTCTTTCCTACATCCATACGCGCTGGAGTTGCCTGTCGTCTCTGAGGACGAGACAGAAACACTGCCAAAATGCTCTTGGATTCTCACATCTAAGCAGGCGTATACGTAAAAAGTGCTGTAGTTTAAATAATAACAAAAAAAAAAATTAAAGTTGTGGCTGGAAAAATGACCTTCTGACGACAGATCTCAGAAGAAATGTCAATTTGCAGTTGACGACATTCCCAACCAAGGAACTCTAGGTCTAAATCGGTAGGGGAAAACAAATATTGTTTTTGAAAATGGCCCATATAACATTGCTGGGGTGAAGAAAGACATTCAAGAGCTCATATGTTTGTGTCTTGCACCTTCCCTATAATGTCAGTGAATTACAAGATGATCAAGTAGCCAAAATCTGAATATTACACACATTAACTAGCTGAAAAATGAATATTATTACATACATGCTATGAGCAAGTTAACACCCCTGCACCTTTAACAGCAAATTTAACTTACACCTTTAAATAACAGCCACTCAATTTGTGGCTACTGCTGCCAAAGCCACATTACCACCTCTAGACTAGTGCAGGGTATTTTGGCAAGCTCTGCGTTTTACAGTGTCAATTCAATGCACAGGACCATTGCACATAGCATTCATATGTATCAATATTCCTTTACTGATTCTTTATCAACCTTGCAATTCAACTGACAGCGATATCTGGGTGAAAATGTTGACAAGAAAAATACATATCGACTTTGGAACTGCTGTAAATGGTAGTCATTTTCCACATAGGCCAAAAACGCCTGGGTGCTTCCAGAAATGAAAGGTAAACTGCATAATGATATAAACCAAGTCAGCTCTGCTAATCCTGGTGATCTTAAACAGCTATTGAGTAATCCCGTCTCCACCCCAGCACATTCCAAACATGATTATATAATGCAAAACCAGCAGAATAACATCACCGTGAGAGCACCTCCAACTCAATTTTCTAGTGAGTGCACAATACTTAATGACACATTCCAGTTATCAGGCTAAAGAAACTCTGAAAAAAAAAACAAAAAAAAACGCCAGGGTGATTCAAGTTACCATTGATTTATATCACGCACACCCGATAGAAATAGAACACATATGAAAGAACAGCAAACTCAACTCCCATCTGATGAATCTGGCATGGCACGCCACATTCAAACACACACACACTCTTTCAGAAAGCAGTTTTTCTGAAGTGAGATTAAAAAAACTGAAAGACAAACTATGAACAGCCTGCACAGAATGGACAGAAGAAGGGTGAAAGGGTGGCCAGGAGAATTTATGGCTAGTGGTGCCAAGATAAACCAAAGTTTTCTATGCAACAGCTACTGTATTTTGCGGGTCATAATTTTATGCTGATTTACTATGTGGATGAAACATGAATGACACATGATTCATCTTCCTATAACAGTGTCTCCCCTAAAAGGCGAATTCTACTGATTTTTGATGGTCGAGATGTAAGAAGTCATTCAAAGTGGCTTGATCTGAAAGGGTTCACAGAGTTTCAGATTCCTTTACAGTAGTGGTGGCCGTGGTGGGAACCTGGTGTCTGGATGTCTCCAATTAGAAATATAGCCATTTTATTTTCTGTTCAATTCTGTACATTTCTGTCCAAAGGCACCAGTGAACCCAATGTTGAATGTGGTAAAACAATAGTAAATCTGAAAGAATACATTTTAAGTGGGTACTGTTTTTCCTCACAACACCCTTCATGTACCTCAACATCATAAACAGATAAAAAAATAAAAAAAAAAAAAACATTTTAGTCTCAAAGCCTTTTCTTAAAAGTATTACATAACAATCTAGCATCCAGCAGTGTATTTGTACCTTTTTCATGGAATAACATTATGTAAATAAGCTTTATGCAATTAACAAATGCTTTGGACATCGGCTTCCCAGCACCACTAATGTGAGTAGTTCTGACTCTTGGGTCAGAATGACGAATTATATATCACACCCTTCTGAACGACTTACATCTTCACTATTCAACTGTGCAGAACTTTGGAGAAAAAAAAAAAAACTACATGTAAATCAAAGTTACCTCCTTGTGCTTAATAGAAAGAACTATATCCTGATATGACTTGGCTGTAGGGAGTGGTTTACACTAAAACAAGCCTTTAGAAATAAGAGAAAAGTGAGGTATTGTCTTTATGGCTTGCGAATAAATTGAACAAACTAGCAAAATAAAAGAAACATGATTGGTTTTCAAAAATTAAAAACGCAAAAAAAACAAAAACGCAGTACACACTTTCAAAAAAAAAAAAAAAAAGGAACTAGTGCATGCTTTCGAACATGCAGCGCGTCCACAATGGATACTAAAGTGTCAAAAGTCTTGGCAATAAAAAAAAAAAAAAAAAAAAGAAATTGAAACACTGCAGTCACGGCTTTTTTCCGACTCATTTTCATCTGATCAACATGCAACATCGCTTACTGTCTCCTGCAACACTGAGATGGCTTTTTTAAACTTGGCACATTCCCTACAGAGGAGAGCACTCTTTCAAAAACGAACGCTTTTTCATCTACAAAGCCTGCCAACAGCACGAGGGAAGCTAAATGGAGCGTTTATTGTAAGTCTGAGATGGTTGTCTTCAACACATCACAGGAGGACCTTCCTCAACATGTTCCTGTGGCGCACACCTCCTACCAAACACAGTATGTTATACGTGGGGGGACATAAAATGTCACACAGTGTTACTGACGTGAAGCACCACCTTTCCATAGTACCCCACACATTCTGTATATTTTTCTTTCTCCTGTAAAGTTACTAATTTAGAAATACAAGACTCTGCAAGAACAGCAAAGATTTGATTGAATAATATTAAGACAGTAGTCAGAAGGGGGAGTGCAGTAAAACACATTCTGCCAGTTGAGCACTGAGTGCAGAGAAGGAAAGTCAGACTGCCCCTGCTCTGCAGATTACGGTGAACTGGAGGCACACATTACAGCTTGTGCACTATAATATGCACCCTTTCTCAGTTACGTTTATCATGATCCAATGATTCATTGACCGTAAAAGAAAGAAAGACAGTTTTAATAAGCACTTGCCCAAAAAATGGACATGAATCATGCAACTGTCTCTTGAAGCCACTCAGGCACCAAACCATAAAATTTAATCTTCTATTTTCTACGACACTGCAAAAATATTCTGCCTTTAAATGGTTTTTGTAGATGCTGTCCTTGCATGACTGCAAAATCAGTTTCACAAAAGTTCCAGCTTTCAATGATTACGAATCAGTTATCATAACTTTCTCTGCAGTGATCAACAGGTTATAAAGATGAGGAACTTTCATGTGTAATACATTAAATAGGAGGTAAAGGTCGTATTAGTCTGTTTTATTTTGGTAAGCTTCCACGAGTGAGAGACTGTGTGAGTGAGTAAGGGAGTGAATCAGGTTTGTCAGGTGATTCGCGTCTAAAAAGAAAACATTAAAATCCAACAAAAGGAACTTAAAATGAGGAGCGTGCAAATCCCTAACGTAGCCTCTCTAAATGTGGCACGCTCTTTTTGAGTAGAAGGTGGCACATAAGCTTGTCTTTTAAAACTCTCCTCTGTCTTTACCTGTGGGGTTAGCCTCTAATGCGACGTGTGAAGAATCGGACGTTTCGTCTTGGGATAACTGGCTTTTATTGGTGAGCTCTTCTGTTTCTTTCTTTTCTGTATAGTTTATTTGCTCTCCGAAGGTTTTTAGAAACAAATGACACATGTGGGTTCACGTGGTGGGGCCCTGATTGACCTGCACTTAACCATCCCATGTGAACAACCTGAGCCAGTCCAGAACAGAAGGCAAAACCAACATTTCCACCATTTTAGGCTGCCCTGTGCACTTGATTGGAAAGATTCATCCTCAGCACTCATGTAAACTTGAAATGTGGCAGCATACACAAGAAATGCATCCAAGGTTTTCATTAGGAAACCACTGCGTGATTGGTAATAGCTAACTCCCTGTAACTGTAGTTAGGACCGATGTTTCTATGCAAAAGGAGATTTTGTTTTGCCCTAAAAACCATCATCATCTTGTTCACACCAATTATGATTCTTAAAAAAAAACTGTGGTTCTACTTGGGCAAGACTCTAAATTGGCTTGGACACTTAAAGGACAGGTGCTGCATTACAAACTAAATATCGATTATTCACATTATTGACATGTGATTTACCCACAGTGATTTTGTTTCAGGACTGCTTTTGGCGTGGGGTGTTCAGATGAGGCTCCCATTACAGTTATTAGACTCAGTACAGTATGAAAATCACCTATATAAACCAGGTCGCAAGTATCAAATTTGTTCACACTTGTTGGCAGATTCATTGGAAAAAAAAAAAAAAATACTAAATACAGACACAATCATTAAAAAAAAAAGTCAGGGTGCACAGCAGCATAACATGAAAATCGATATCTAGTTAACTAAAGCAGAACCTTTCCTTTAGGGAGTGCCTGTGTACAGCGATTCCCCCACGTTAAAGGATACAGGCTGCTCTGAGTGTACTGTGTAAAAACATTATACACATACTTTATATAGACTATTTACAAGATTTATATGCATGATTTGTACAAGAATTATATTTCCTAAAGCTTTACCAATGATCCTCTTACATACACTATACATAAAAAAGTACTATAAACATGAGATCACACCTTTCTCTCTCCCCACACTTTCCTTCTCCTCTTAAGGTCACCACTTTGTCCTTGTAAGTCCACAAACGGCCCAAAGGTTCCAATGAAAAAATAATAATGGCTGTGTATGGTCTACAGCTGTGTGCCTGGAACAGTAGGTGGGACGAGCACAGTGGGTGCCCTTGCCCTGCACCCCTCACTCCTCAGTGCCCTGGCTGGGTGGGAACGGCATGGCCACTGCGTGTTCCTGTGCCAGAGCCGCCAGCTCCTTGAGGAATTCTGAGAATATCACTGCGCAGTAAACCGTGTTTTTCACGCGCAGCGCCTCCGCCTGCTTCTCCAGCCCGGACGCCCCTGTCCCCACCACCACGCCCCTGAAGAGGACGCTGTGCAGAGACTGACCGCCGTCCCTGACGTGAGCCAGAGCCGCCTGAGCCGCGTGCCGCGCCCGCGTCGGACTGTTAGTGTGCCTCAAGATCAGATCGCCCAGAGATGGCTTCCGACTCTTCACTGCGGAAGAGAGAGAAATATACACTGACACAAGACACAGGACACAGGACACAATGCTGGGATACGGTACTGTGCAAAATCAAACGTTTCAAAAAGTTTCCGCACTTTTATAGTTCCGTTGGAAATGGTGAAGGCTGGAAGAGCAGTGACTTTGTTTTTGAAATTCTTCATAAAAAGAGCTAAAAAAAGTACGGAAACCTTTAGAATGTCCCTCGTATTTGGCAGGAATCTAGGAATAAATAATGAGTTGCCGATGATTCCATTATACGTTTTAAAGCTGTGTATCTTGCTTTTGATGGAACACATTATTTTCTCTTTAAAGGTCAAAATTGTGTTAAAATCTTAAACGAGTTGCCTTTTTTAAATGGCAAGATTTTCATAATGTAATTTATAGGGTGGCATTAACTAAGAAAAATTACTGGTGTTTGTGTTGATGTGTTTCATGCGTTCATCTAACACAGGACAACTTTCACGTATCGGAGAAATAAATAATATTGTCCAGTAAAAATGTGTGAATAAACTGAACACTGACAAAACTGAGTGTCATGATACACACATTAATATTAGGAGCAAGAGATTCCAGACTTTTGAATGCTAGAGTATATCTAAAACTGTACAGCCAGTCGGTAAAAGGCATCATTTCTTGAGCAGCCTTACAGAGAAAATGGTCACTGGACTTCACTAATTCAATCACACCACTCAGCATTTTTTACTCTCCATCATCAGAAGCAGCATGACTGATGTGATAAGCCAGGCATGACCAGAATTATGACACACTCCCCTCAGCTGACTTTTAAACACACACATAGATAGAGAGAAACAAACACACACACACACACACACACACACACACACACACACACACACACACAGTCCTTTTCCTCCTCTCTCACTAACCTAATGAGTCTGACCGGCGCAGAGTGGGCACTGCCGTGGGCGAGTCTGTCCAGTCCAGTTTGCCTCGCGCCAAAAGAAAGTGTCGAGCCTTCCTCAGCATGGCTGGAAAATCCTCATGCACCGCAGCGAACGCTTCGATACGGTTCTTTACAGATCCGAGCACCTGGGAAAGAGTGACAAGAGTCGTCAGACTTCTGGTCATTTTTTTTTTTTTTTACAGTCAGCCTGATCGCCCTGACTAGGTAATGATGGAATCAGGCTCGGATGATAAACTCCCTGCTCTCGCATTGCTTGGTTCCTCACTTCCCCTTCCCTCACTACAATCTATCACAAATCCAGTGGTTAAACACTCCTGAAGGGTATGGGCTCAATTTAAGAAACATTTCGGTTTAAGCGTTTTTTTTCCCTTCTTACTCCCATTGTATCAAATCATTTGTTTGAACCATCTATCCAGGACTTTTCAGGAGTGGCACAGAAAAGGTATCACACACTTTAAAGATTTGTTCACAGATAATAAATTGGCATTGTTTGAACAGCTAAGTAAAAAAAATGTATTTTTGACATTATGAGTTGCCTAAAACTAGAAAAATCTAGATATTCACTTCAATATTCCAGTGAAAAATTTCGCATTTTACGCATTTAAGAATTTATAAAGATAAGATTATTAAAATTAGCTTAAGTATATTACTTTTGTTTTTGGAAGTGGCAGATAGATGTCTTTGTGTATAAATTGTTGGCAGTGACTGGGTGGGATGTGGTCCTTTTCTTTCTTTTTTTTTTTCTTTCTTTCTAAGGATGTTAGTGAACTCTTACGCTTCCCTTCAATGTGCCCTCCTAATCTTTTGTACGCTATGTTAAAAACTTCAAAAAAAAAAAAAAAAAGATTTTGATTAAAAAAAGAGTCGTCAGACTTAAGGAGTGAAAATGTCACTCAGGACAACACAATACACCGTACTCTGGGACCTTCACTCAAAATAAAGCAAAGCCTTGTACTTTCGAGTCGCAACAAAATGCTCAAAATGCCTTCAATGAAAATGTGCTGATGGAAAAAAAAAAAAAAAACAACAAAAACAGCAAAAGTTGTGTCAAAATATAGGATTTTAGCTTTTCAGCAGTAAAGAACCTGTCAGAACGCTTTGAAATCTTGCATCAAAAATTGGGTGGACAGACAGCTGTTTTCTTTCCTCATAAAATAGGATTTTAATGTTTTGAACAATACTTCAACAGCATTTCGCCCTTTCAGCAGTAAATATTTGTCAACAAAACTCCCGGCTAAACATGAGCGAGGGAGTGATGCAGTGATCTGCAAATTCAAAAGAGGGGAACAAATCCAGTAACAAAGATGCTGGTTATACCTACAATAATTAAAATACCTCTGTTTACATGGACAGCTAGAACGGTCATAACGCATATGAAGCAAAAAACTGAAGGCTGATGAAGTTCTCTAATCAGAAACACTAAACAGTTTTATTGTTTTTTTGTAAAAATCATTGTAAAATGAACTTCCACAGAAGCTAATCTATTTAACTGTACCCTCAAAAAAAATCTGATTTCCCTTGTGTGTATCTCTCTAGGTAGTGTCTGAAACCTGTTGGTTTTTCCTAGCACCATCACGTCTGTGCATTGTAGAAAAAAGATGAACCATCTTTCCAGGCGTTAATGCATAAAACACAGCCGTATGTGAAAGTTTGGACATCCCTAGTCGTTACATTACATTCATCTGGTTGATGCCTGTATACAAACAGCAAATAGCGTCTTCCATTTTGTACAGAAAATGTTTTTTCTACAAATTTGAATGCACATTTACCATTTATTTGCTAAATCAGAAAAAATAAAAAATGCAACGTTCGCAAAAGTGGGAACACTGAGTTGATCCACTAGTCAGGTATAGACAGTTTCATAAAATATGCTACGTAACCTCTTCATGCTTACTCTCAACAGGCATGGGCATTTATCCTGAGGATCTGAAACACTTTGATTGTGATTTCACTGTCTGAAATGTCTGAGAAGTGTTCAAAAAGGTCATGACAACATCTGGAAAACCATGAACAATCTCTGAAATCTGCATAGACTGGTCAGATATGCAAAGCGTAACCCTCACGTCACTGCCAAAGACCTTCAGAAACATTTAGCTGGCACAGGAATAGTGATGCACCACCATCGTCCACATGGAAGGGTCATCAGGTGGTCACCTTAACTGTGCTTCCATTAAAAAAAACAACACAGCACTCATTTTGTAATGAAGTGTTGTGGTATGATAAAACAGAAAGTGAACTCTGGGTACAATCATCAAAGTTATTTTGGAAAATAGAAAGCAGCATTTTAATAAAGGAACATCTTAAGTATGAGGGGGCATCTTCAGGGTCATGTGGCAGCAAGGGGTACAATAAATAATGTGGGGATAGAAAAGATTCTACTAAATATCAACAAAACTAATGTCCCAGTCAGTGAAGAAACAAAAAGGCAAAACATACATCATACAAATATGCATCAAAATCAACCTTGAACTACTTTAAGAATGAGAAGATTTTGGCCTTGCACTGTGCTTGTAAGGCGGCCTATGAATGTTTCCAAACTCGCAAGGAAAAGTGTGTGTGTGTGTGTGTGTGTGTGTGTGTGTGTGTGTGTGTTTGTGTGTGTGTGTGTGAGTGTGTGTGTGTGTAGAGCAGCTTT
>JBBIGA010000002.1:6394084-6405544 GCA_037576975.1 Alestes dentex
ATAAGAGTTGTGTGTGTGTGTGTAAGTGAGTGTATGTGTGTGTGTGTGTGTGTGTGTGTGTGTGTGTGTGAGTGTATGTGTGTGTAAGTGAGTGTATGTGTGTGTGTGTGTGTGTGTGTGTGTGTTTATGTTTGTGTTTAGAGGGTCTGCATGTCTGATGGAGTGATTTTTCCAGATGTGTTGCTTTGACCATGTAGATTACACACAGAGGAGATATCTCTCGCTGTGGGGTGGTTCTGTGTGCGGCCGTGCTGTAGTGCTGTACTGGAGCGTGTGTAGGCATGTTGAATGTGGAGGCTCTGATACTACATGCTGATAAGCATCGAGCTTCTGCTCCATTGCCAGCTTCAGCTCCAAGACAAAGACCTGCCAGACATGCCTGATTTAATCCAGCAAAACACATCACACTCAACAGCTTGCAGGCGCACAGGTAAACCCAGCCACACAGGGGCTCCGGTACAGGCGTTCAGCTAGTGAAAACATTTCGGAGATCTCAGGGTTCCTGAAAACACCAACCAGCCCCAACAACCCCAAAAATGTTGGTTTTGTGTGCCATACATGCATGTGACTGTCTCTACACAAAATATAAACAACATAAAAACACACACAAAAACAGAGTGCGTGTGTTTCTAGTCTCATGCATTGTGTCTGTCTGTGCGTTGCGACTGTGATATACACTCTATGTACAAAGGTATTGGGACACACCTCTTAATTATTGAATTCAGGCCCCTAACTTCCAGTGAAGGCCAATGCTTCAGCATACCAAGACATTTAGGCCAACACTATGCTTGCAACTTTGTGGACAGTTTAGGGAGGAACTTTTTCTATTCCTGCATGACTGTACCCCAGTGCACAAAGTGAGGTCCGTAAAGACACGGCTGGATGAGTTCAGTGTGGAAGAACTTGACTGAACTGCCCAGAGCCCTGACCTCAACCCCATCCAGCACCTTTGGGATGAACTGGAACAGAGATTGTGAGCCAGGACTTCTCGTCCAACATCAGTGTCTGACCTCATAAATGCTCTACAAAATAAATGGGCACAAATTCCCACAGAAATCTTATGGAAAGCCTTCCAAGAAGAGTGGAAGCTGTTATAGCTGCAAAGGGGGGAACCAACTCCACATTAAAGTCTCTGTATATGGATCCAGTGTCATACAGTCCCTGTTGTTGCAATGGCGTCCCAATACTTTTGTCCATATATTGTACATACTATGGTTTTCTAGGCTGTAGGGCAATGAGCACTAGCCAATCAGAGTATACTTGTATTCGGGTGCTGAGAAGATGTGAGGTGAGATGCGCTTATTCCACTAACTATATCAGTTAAATTCATTTCGAACAATGATAATTATAGCAATAGCAATATTCATGATCAATAATTTTAAGCCAACTAGTCAACTGTGTGGCCCACAGTTTTTTTTCCTTAAGCCATTAAACAATGTTAGGCTTGAAAGAATACTGTGAAAATATTTAACCTCAAATTATATATAATTACAACTGCAAACTTGTGTTTAATCCGTCCTTGAAATCTGGCAGATGTAAATGAAAAGGTAATGTTTTGTGTTGACGTCTGTGTTATTTAGAGAAAGAAAGAATTAAGAGAGCATAAAGCACTGCGTGTCAATCAGGTGGATGCAGATATAGATGGAACTGCGCTTGGTTAAAATTAGACACCACTACAGACATCAGTGAGACTTTCCTATGCTTGTAGTAACCAGAAATGAACACGTGAAGCGAAAACCTTTCAGCGACTTCTACCCAGGGGGGGCATTCCCCCAGAGACCCTCCAGTTGTAGGAGGTTTCCTTGATCCTGCGCAATGTTCTCACCTTTTATAAGAATTATTTTTGCAGCCCTGCGGGGGGGGGGCTTTAGTGTTGTGTGTGTTTACAAAACGGCTCAAGTGTGAAGGCTTGCCTGTATGAGGGACTTGACGCTTGGCTGGAACACCATGTTTGTGTTGAGGAGGAAGGAGCGGAGGAGAGGCTGAGGGTAGCAGGCCAGCTGAAACACAATGCCCGTCAGGAGAATGTTCACATACAGCGAATTCTGCACCATGCTCTCCAGCTTGGAAAAGAGCACAGTCATGAAAGGACCTGCGGAGAGAACGGACGCAGCAGAAGAATTATCCACTTGATTCCCAACCTTCTTTCCAAGCCGTTCTGTGCTTTTGCTTCTTTTCTCTACATTTTCTACACTTCCACTGCCTACTCAGTTCAGTGATTCAGTTCACACTCCTCCACTACACCGCACAGACCCCACGGCTTAATTGTTCTTTAACTGTTTGAGTGAGGCTGTGTTCTTACTGTAACTGTACTACGTTTAGTATTGGTAAAACGTAACTTGTAAAATGTATGTCTGTCTTCTTTTAGGGCTGGTAAATAAACAAAACTCATACAAGAAGAAATATTGTACTGGTATTTCACACCACAATGTGACATGGTGTTAAAAAAAACAAAAAAAACAAAACATTAAGTTTAGGAATGAGTTTAAAATAAATTGAACAGAAATTATTTAGGTAATTCAGCTTTTCTCCAAAGTTTTCATATTCCAGAAAAAACATGAGCCCTTTAAATTCCAGCCAAAGGCAGTAAATATTCTGCGTCTTACGTCACAGTTTTTTCTCTGGTCTGAAGGAGGAAAACAATTGCTGTCAAAAAAAAAAAAAACAAAAACAAAAAAACCTTGATATATGCACACCCATGACCACTATAAAATAACTGTATGAATGTGGACCAGTAAGTGTACTGATAGAGGCACTTTTGTTTTTAGTATTTAATGTACTTTTAGTACATAAGGTCCTTCCAGTGTATATATATACGTTACTCACACACACACACACACACACACACACACACACACACACACACACACACACGATTAATCATGAACTATACTGTTTTTTTTTTTAAATAGCTGCTGCATGACCTCAAAGCTACAGTGAACTGCACTGCAATCATTTATATTTCTACATGCAAAGCATAACTCTGCTAAGCATAGAGAACTGCAACCAAAATTGACACAAGCCTTTACATAACTGGAGCAAATCACGACAATGTACTCGGGTCAGAGGAGACATAAACAGAACTCTTCTAGAGTAATTCATCTTGACACCTTTTGAGAAAGAGGGATTGCACATATGGTTCGGAGAACACAACACTCACTGTAAAGTATGGAGGTGGGAGCATCATGAAATGGTACTGGGCATTACCCAAGTCCTTAGAGATAATATTACTGGAGCGATACACAACATTAAAGAATTCAATCTCATCAGTCAAGAAAATTTATCTGAGATGAACAGAAGGGCATTCTTGTGTCAAACGCTAATTATTTCTTACTGTATATGTACCAATGCTGTAATTGCCAACAGTGTACAAAGTACTATTGTTATTAATTTTGGTGCCTGAATTTGTGGTGTCTCATGTCACCCTATCAATTTATTGAGTTTTTTTTTTTTTATGTACGCATGGTAATAAATAGATTTTTTGTATTTCCGCAAATTATATTTTTTTATTTACAAAAATCACAAGACTGTAGATTTGAAGTGACTATAAGCACTGGAAATCTATGAAATTTAATCAAAAGTACATCATAAAACAACTATATGAACACTGTTTGTTGTCCTTGGTAAAGAAACAGATAGATAAATATAAATATACACGCACAGCACTGAATACTGATGCACTGACCAGTTACCTATGTATGGTTGTGCAAGTGGTTGCCCGAGGGGTCTTGCTGGACTGAACATCCCTGTGCTGGAACCGTCCGGTTTCGATTCGCCGGCTGTTCCCTGCTGTGCTTCTGAAGGAGGACATTCCTCATCTGTCCGGTTTGGACCAGGGGAGCCACACAGGGGATCCTGGCTGAGTTCTTCAAAGCTCTGCGTGTGAACCTTCCGTGCTTTCACTCGCTCCTCTAGCTCCCTCAGCTCCTGATGGAAAGCTTCGATGCTGATGCCCTGGCCATTCGAGTCTCCGGCCAGCGGCTCGGACGGCGCCTGCTCCAGTAGCTCTTCGATGAGGCTCTCGACGGACTCCAAGCTGTGGGTGGTGCATGTCGTGAGGGAAGTTTCGGCCGAGCTCGGTACTGGAGCGGATCTTTGGCCTTCGCTGGAGTTACATTCCTGGGATAATGGCTGTAGGATAGGTGGACTTTGCTGTGGAAGCGCGCTGGATTGCACCTGAGATGGAGCTGGTTTCTTCTTTGTGGTACTTGTGTGGAAATCACTGTAGCCTCCCTGTAAGGCAACACTGGATTCAATAGAGCCCGTACCTCTTCCAATCAAGCCCGATTCACCGTCAGTGGCGTCTGCATCTCTCTTGACTTTCTTCACCTCCATGCCTCCATCTGGACTGTCTACACCTTCATCTACCTGTCCTGTGCCATTATAAAGCGCTCGATGATGGACTGTGTGAGAGTGGGGACCTGTGGGTTCTGCTGGTCCAGACAGAGGCACTGTAGCAGATGAAGCTGACACTGAAGGCTGCAGAGGGACGGAGTTGGGCAGTAGGCTGCGTTTCTTGCTGCGAGGGGTGAGGCTGATGCAGTTTTTGGTGATGGTGACGTCCCATTCGCCACTGTTTCGCTCCGAGCTGCTCCATTCTGCTCGTGCTGCTGCTACCACTGCTGCCCTGTGCTGGGTGGCGTCTGCAAGTCCACCACGCTGCATGGAAAAGTGCTCAGGCACCATACTGAGAGACGGATTGGATGTGGGAGGGGGTGGCGGAGGCGGTGCAGAGTTCGGGGACGGATTCTCTCCATCGTAAGGAGCCGACCAGTCCCGACAGGCCCAGGAGCACAGCTCAATGCCACGGCGAGCGTCTCGCAAGTACTCCAGGTAGCCAGATTCAGTCTCTGACGTGTCCGGCAGCTGGTGCATGGGACTGTTGGAAGAGGGAACATTGCCACGGGGAGAGGCAGGAGTGTTGTCAGGACCGGAGGTGGAGGACAGACTGCCAGCACCTCCAGAGCTTTGCTGGCGGATGAAAAGAGCCAAGCGGGACGGAGTGCTGGGCTTGGGGTGGACAGGAGACTCCGAAGTGGGGCTGCCCAGTACTAAAGAGAAAAAACAAAAGCTAAGATGAAATATAACCGCTCCAGTCAGAAGTTTGGAATTATTGGTTTTACTAAAACCAATTTGCTCGCGTTTAAAATTATTTCCATTTTATGCTGGTGCCATGGGTATTCAACAGAGCAGTAACAATTATTCACCAAAATAAGAACTCTAGATTGTCCATTTGATATACTCTGTTGGAAGTTAAAATACTCTTTGGAAAAGTGTATTACTGAGGGAAAATGTAGAGGATGACATGGGCTGTTTCGCGGCAACATAAAAGAAGAAACTGACGTCATACATAGAGAATGCATGATGCATGATGTGACATCAAAGTGAGAGGAAAGCGAAAATGAGAATGTTTATTTCCAAAGTAGTAGTGAGTAAATCTCAAGGCAGGTTTGCTTGACAAGAAACGTCTATAAATATATGAAATTACAGTATTATACTAATCATTTAACAACTTCCAAATCCAGGATAAAATAGTTTTCTTTCTAGTTTATTTTATACTACCTTACTTTTATTGAACAAACCTGTATAAAAGGTTTTTAATAATACTATTCTTTTTTATGAAGTAACGTCATGGCATTTTACACGACGCTACCATACCGAGACCTCTAATATTCCAGAGTAGCCCTTGTAGGAGCTTACGTACTCACCCTTACCCCAGAAGGCAGGCTCCTCTTCTCTCTCGCTAGAGCCTGCCGTGGTGATTCGGCAGCACTCTGGGATGAGGGACAGAAACTTATCGGCTGATTTACCATAGAGGTCAGTCTCTCTGACTGCACGCCGCTGACTCAGCATCACATGTGTACAAGGCAGCAGATACCTGCACATGAAACAGCAGCTAAAAGCATTGTTTGCATCACAAAGCGTCATTCAGAGCACAGGAGGAATGGATATTTTCCGACTGTCTTCCACAAACACACACCTGAGAACGAGCTGGAGCATGAGGTCTTCACAGTTGAGGGAGAGCAAAGTCTTGAAGAGACTGAGAGAGACCATGCACAGCTACAGCGATACAAGCGAAGAAAGTTACTACACACACTCACCATGGATTAAAACTACATAGCAGCAGAGCTGTCACTACTGATTCTATTAGTAACTGAGAAAGCAAGAGTTTATATATTCACTTTATTCACGCTCTCTCTCTCTCTCTCATACACACACACACACACACACATACATTCTATATGGATTATAAGGATATGAATATATATTCATATCCAAATAAACAGGTAGATCAATTTAGATTTTTAATCAAGTAACTGTGACAGCTCTACATGAAAGCAATGTAGTTTTCTAACTAAATAAAGCAAGAGATATGAAGGCACTGAATTACTGCCGAATTCTTTTCTAAACAGAAAAGTCAATTGAACAGTGCTGTTTTCTGGACTGACCCGTGAGTTGCTGCTGATGCGTGTGAGCAGCGTGTCGAGGATCGTGTCATTGTCGTGCCGATGCAGCAGGATAAAACGGAGGAAGGTCTTGAGGAGGGACTTCTCTGTGATACTGCGCAGAAACAAGTCCAGATAGGCTGTGCTCGCAATCATCTCATCCACAGACGACTGTAAAGAGCGAGGAAAGTGCAGGTGAAGCAAGAGAAAAGGCGAAACGGGTGGAGTGGAACACGGGAGGCATGCAGCATCATAGACTTCAACATTTTCAGAATACAACGAATCACAGCATATTGGGCATGCATCAGTTTGAGGGTGAATTTTTTGTAGTCTTCAACATTAAAATGTAATAATGGAAGCCCATACATTCAGTTAAAATTGCGACTCATTCAATATTAACACCATTCATAACAGTGCAGGCTGAAGCTCAGCCGTTAATGTGCTGTACATCGCTATGAATCCGCATGCGGTGTTCAAATACAGCCTTCAAATGGCTTTTAAAGCAAGACCTGCTGGACAGTGCTCGGGGGGAACCTATGGACAAAGCACTGAGCAGCAAAGTAACAGAAGCAACTGCACATCTTCCAGCAGAAGAAAAATCAATGAGCTGCAGAAAGGAGAGGAAGAAACTAGCCACTCCTAATGGATCATGCCACCTTTGGGCATGGGCAGCGTTCACATGATGCACATTAACCAGCAATCTGAATCCTGAAGCTTAAGTACATTGGAATCAAAAAAATGAAATTGGTGCATAGCTGTACTCTTATACAGCCCAAGCACTGTCACAGAACATGGAGCAGAAACACCACAATCAGTCAACCAGTTAATAAATAATCTGCAGTTCACACTGGTTCCACACAGATTTTGGTTGGAAATCAGAACTTTTAAATCACTACCATTCCTACAGCTATAACAAAAGACAAATTTTTGGGACAAATTAGAGCAAAATATGGTTAAACACAATTTATTATACAAAATAATCTCATTAGCTGCACTTTATTAATTTGAAATGTATTTTAAAATAAAATAGGTGTTAAAAAAAAAGCTTTGCAAACAGTTCCTGGTCAGCATACTTAAAAAAAAGATACTGAATAATGTATAATAATTTGACAGGTGTAAATATTTCACAATGACCTGAAAAGAATCATAATTTGTTTTTAAATGGTGAGGGCAGAGATTTACACTTGTATGATCTAAGCAAGGCAAATTTTTATTTTAAGTTCTAGCATCTTTTGCGTGTCTCACCTTGTGCAAGGCCGGACCCATCACGGGCACCAGGAAGCCATTGTGGAGGTAGTCCAGGAGCTGGCAGCGCACGAGTGGGTGGGCCACCTGCACCACAGCGTTACAAAACTCCAGACTGTTCATGAAAAGCACCAGAGATGGCACACCCATCCAGTCCTCCCTGCGCAGAGCGTGCCAGTCATCACCCCGCACCTCGATCTTCCGCGGCAGAGACGAGTACAGCGCACTCAGCCCTGTCGCAAGTACCTGGGGGCGACAGCAGAGATTCAAATTCCCTGTTCAATTCCCACTTCAGTGTTAAATCATGTTTTTTCTGATCAGCATGAAGCACTGTGGTAACGGTTTACCATACATGTTTCTGGTCATCACTATAGGGGTGCAGTAAACTGTTAAAGTGTAAAGTGACCATTTTTGTCATATATGAACACAGCACACAGTGTGAACAGCACAAAAAGTTCTTTTCAGTATTCAACTCATTCACCAAGTGAAGCAGCGGGCAGTCAGGAACACAGCGCCCGGGGAGCAGTGGGTGGGGACTGTATTTTGCTCAAGGGAACCTCAGTGGTGCCACTAGGAGCCTTGGGATTCGAACTCATGACTCTGTGATCGCAGGGGCAACACCTTAACCAATACACCACCAGCTGCCCCAGATACATTATCGGGATACATCAGGTATCAGGTATCATCAGTATTCCTAGTACACCAACTGCTCCATTTACAATTCCAGGAAACAGCTATTGTGGGGTAGAGAATAGTTCAAACGTATCCCTTCTCCGAAACACCAGATTCACCAGTTAAACCTAATTAAATACCAGAGAGTTTAAACTATTCCCTTCTCCAAAACACCAGCTACTAGGGGTGGTAGTAGTCTAGTGGGTAAAACACTTGACTGTGAACCCGATGACCACAAAGTTGCATGTTCAAACCTCCCCCACTTTCTACCACTGTGTCCTTGAGCAAGACACTTACACTCATTAGTGACTGGGACAGTCCCCCTGGAGCAACTGAGGGTTAAGTCGCTCTGGATGAGAACAAAATGTCCCTTTACTTTTTACCAGATTCAGAGTTAAATCTAATTAAACACCAGATAATATTCCCTTTTCCAAAACACCAGATTCTGCTGATCAACTTACAAGATCAACTCAACAACAAAACCTCTCTGCGTCCAGTGTTTTCATAAGGATGGATTAAGGACTTGTGGAGGTGGTTTATTTGTTCCCCTAATTTACAACTTTCTGAACACTAGTCTGAACAGGTTGCCTTGTAGCGATGTGACCACATTCACAAGTCTGCAACGCCAGTGAAGAGCTGGACGAGATTTGAGCAGGAGAAATGTTTTCCGATTTTTATGGAACCAATTTGAGTTTTATATGCAAGCATTAAGTTCTAGTGCTTGTTAGCAATAATGGCACTGCATCTGCAAATGAAGAAGACACTAAAAACGTTGGACTGTTCTGGAGAAAATCTATGAAAATGGGGTACATTCAATTTTTCACTGAACTATAACTTTAAGCCATTACCTTCCATTTCGACCATCTGTTTGATATTTTCTTCAGTTACTCATTATAAAGTAGTTGCACATGTAGTTTTTGAACTTTTATTCTTCTTTTACAATGGCAATACCGTTTTGGTGGCGCACTCTGCTTGTTCCAACTGGTTTGTAAGCATCATAAAAACTTAATAGCCTGATATTTATTTTGTATAATTAACAATAAAGATGTCTTCAAGCATCACAATATTATATTTTCTCAGTATTGGTTATTCCCAAATAACCAACCCAAACAAGACAAGAACTGAGGTGATAAACAACAAGGCATTTGTAAATTACAGCACAAACGGTGCTGAACAAGTTAACATATGGAGCAAGAGGGCGAGAGAGAGAGAGAAAGACGGAGGTATAGAAACGGCAACATGTGGAGGAAAGCCGGCAGAATTATGCACATTCAAAATAACACCTCCATTTGTTCCTGTTAAGTAAGTGAGACACAGGCTAATACATTATTCTGCTGCGAAGGAGAAGAGATTAGAATAAATGTGAGCCCTTCTCTTCAGGAATAACTGAAAACCTAAATGCACAGAACCACACGTTTCGTCTTTAAGCATGCAAAAAAGAAACACTGCCACACAAAGAGCAACAGATTTGGAGCCATCTGGTGTACAGACAGCACAGTACAAGACAGTGCCACACAAACAGAACACAGTACACTCGTGAAAAGAGGATATTCACTGAAACAGAGATGCTGCAATATATTATTAACAACTGGGTGTGAATGAGACCAGTATCAACCACCAATCAGCAAGTCGTACTGTGTCCTAAACGGACAATTCTGTCCCACCTTCAGAAGGAGCTGGAAGTTTTGGGGATGCATGTATCTCCTACATGGACAAAAGTATTACGACACACCTCTTAATTATTCAATTCAGGTGGCCCTTACATCCCATGAAGGGAAATCTTAATGCTTCAGTATACCAAGACATTTTAAACAACACCATGCTTGTAACTTTGTGTTCACAGTTTGGGGAACCTTTTCTATTCCAGCATGACTGTGCCCCAGTGCACAAAGCGAGCTCCATAAAGACATGGCTGGATGAGTTCAGTGAGAAAGAACTGGACTGACCCACAAAGAGTCCTGACCTCAACCCCATCCAACACTTTTGGGATGAACTGGAACAGAGATTGTGAGTCAGGCCTTCTCGTCTAACATCAGTGTCTGACCTTATAAATGCTCTACAGAATGAATGGACACAAATTCTGACAGAACTTCCAAAACCTTGAGGAAAACCTTCCAAGAAGAGTGGAAGCTGTTATAGCTGTAAAGGGGGACCGACTCCATCTTGCAGTCTCTGTATTTGAATGCAATGTCATTAGATTCCCTGCTGGCGTAGTGGCTAGGCATCCCAGTAATTTTGTTCATACCGTGTAGAAAAGATTTGGGTGACTGTTAACTTCTAGTGTTAGAAACATTAGCCTCGCTGCTCTAGATCTAAACGAAAGAAGCAACATTTGGACACCAAATGTGTCTTGGTTCATCAACTAAGAGGAGAATTGTGTAAATCTTATTATTTCTTTTAACTGAAACACAACTTCAGGTTAATTATCAAGAGCAGATGTGGCAGACTGCGACTGAAGCAGATTCCTTATGGATGCAGATCTTCACGAATGCAGCACTGAGGACCACTGGTTTACACGGATCAGTCATTTTGTTTTACAGTGTCGAGTGTTCTGAAAGGCGCTTTTCAAATAAAATGTATTATTATTATTATTATTATTATTATTATTTAATTTTCCATTGTCCTGACAAATCAGACCCAACAAATAAACTTTTACATGACTTTGTTTAAATATCAGCAGATACTTAGACCCTCTTACAACGGGAGGTGAACGTAATTTTAAGAATATAGTCCAAGGGCTTGCTGCACACCTGTCTGTCTAAAGAGTCAAACTCCAGTCTTCTGTGTGCGGGTTAGTGAAGTATATTTGTGAGAGTCTGTGCAAGAGATAAAAATACGATTCTAAATTATCGGTTGTAATTACTGGCTGTAACCACAATAACAGACTGAAAATAATAATTTTCTCCATTTGTCTGCAAATAACCCAATTTGATGATAAAGATGCAGGGCTAATGTGCAGCTGAGTGAGAAGAAGAGATTAAGCACTGATATAGAGCTATGCTTTCTATACAGACAAGCTGAATCACTCACACACACACACACACACACACACACACACACACACACACACACACACACACACACACACACACACACA
>JBBIGA010000002.1:6417287-6433548 GCA_037576975.1 Alestes dentex
TTTATACAGCTCTGGTAAAAATAAGAGACCACCGCAAAAAAATGTTCAGTTTCTCATTTATAGGTGAAAGTTAGCAGCTTTGTCTTAGTTTTTAAGAACTGACAATATTTCTCCTAATTTCCAAATAAACATATTGTTCTTTAAAGCATAATTTTAAGGGAAATGACAAAACATCAAAATAAAAGAAATGATGTCGTGTTTACAGAACTTGGATAATTCAAAGAAAATCTCTTGTTCACTCTTAAACAAAACGGCATTAATTACCTTTGATGTACTTCTAGTAGTGTTTTTCCATCCAACTGGTCACAACGTGAGAGAGTGTTGATTAAAGCAGTCATTACATAAGACTGAATGAGATTTGATTCAGGTGATCACTAGTCAGTACCTCATAAAGCAGAATGAGGTGCTTGAATGAGACATCCCCCCAGACAAGACTTTTTTGGTTATATTGCCCCATAATAGAGTTTTCAATATTGTTCAATAGATTTGGCACATTAGCATACAACCATGCGATTCATAGTGATCTTTACCTGGAATTACAGACCTCTTGCAGTGGGACAAGGTGACTCCTTTAGGATTATCTTTTCTGTGCTGTATTAGCAAAATCGCCAGGTGGTTAACTGTGGGTTTAGGCATCATCGTCCTTCCATTATCTGAACCACTTCTCCTTAACCAGGGTCACAGGTGGTGCTGGAGCCTATCCCAGCGGTCTAAGGCCTGAGAAACACCCTGGACAGGTCACAAGTCCATTGCAGAGTAAACATGAAGACAAAAACACTCACAGTCACACCGAGGGGCGATTTAGTATCTCCAGTTCATCTGACATATAGGCTGCAGGTGTCCATACAGACACAGGGAGAAACTCCACACAGAAAGGACCTTCAACCAGGGAATTAAACCCAGGACCTTCTTGCAGTGAGCCGACAGCTACCCACTGCACCAACGTGCCACACATCAACATCCGGTACATGCTAACCCCACACGCTGGTATGGTTTAGTTTTAGAGGCATTATTTTGAAGGGGGATTATCCCCCTACTTTTCCCTATATACTGTCACTGAATAATTGTTCCTTCCTGTTCAAGCAGAACTAATATCACAGGAGCAAGTACATGCAAATTATCTCATTGTTATGCACAACAGATGATTTATGAAAGCAAGGAAAACCATCAAACATAAAAATAGCATGGACTCCCAGGTTCATGTGCAGCAGTGAAGAGAAAGTGAGAAACTGAGACAAACAGAGCGGCAAGAGTGAGAGAGGACAGAGAAACATCAACAGAACGAACCAGAATAAGGATTTATTAAAGTAAAACAAAGCGCTCTCTTTCAAATCAAACAGCTGCATTTCAAACCTGCTGCAGCTCCTTCAATGGAGGATCCACAACATGGGTCACAGGCCTGTTACAGGTATTACAGGTTCATAGATTCTATAGATAGCTAGTGTAGCTAATGCTAACACTCTCTCAGGAGAAACATGCAAGTTTTGCTAGACTGACTCTGCGCAGCAAAGGAGCAACTCAGCCACGTGGAGCACGTCAGGTTTGTGCTGTCAGAAAATGTGCATCAAATGGACCAAAAAGGACAAGGAAACAATTTATCTGGCAATTAATCATCATGTGCATTGTCATGCTGGTGACAGGGCCAATACGACACTAATGCAAAATAAGTCCAATAGTGAATGCGGATTTTGAAAGCTCTTTGTAGAGGATGTTGCTCAGAGAGGAGATGGCTGCGCGAGGGGAACACTGCAGCAGTATTACTGAGTATTTATCTGAGGAAATTCCATTGACTGCTGTGATACTACAGCCCCTGCCAAAAATTATGTAATCATCACACTTAGAGGATGATCACCCAACATTTTATTTGATAGCAAATAAACAAAATCGCATATGAAACAATAATTTTTGTTTAATTGCCGAACACCCTGGCTTTGTAAAACAGACCTCACACCACGTACATTATTTTAATTAATGCCGTTTGCTCCAGGCATGGGCGCCGGAACCATTGTAACAGCCTTTCAATATCTAGTAGTTTCCCGGACAATGGCTGAAACCAAACCCCTGCCCCCCAGCAGTCCCCCCTACACCTACAACCCCCGCCGCCCCGCCGCCAGGCCGCAAGACGTATACCGATGCCCCACCCCACATTAAAAATGCTTCCACCACCCCTGGCTCCAGGTCACCACCAGGGTCTGAAATCGCTGCTTTTGACTCCCCACGCGCTCCTCCCCCAGAGATTGTTATTCCTGTTGTTGTGGACTAGACACTCTTAAACTACTCCTCGCTCAGACTCCAACAAAATGTACCTCCACTGACTCTTAACTGTACCTCCTCTGTTAGCCGTGGATAGCCAATCTGTCCGACAGTGATTAAGGTGTACGCGAAGGCCTTCTGTTGTTTGTTATCTCCATAGTCACTCTCTTTGTCACTCTCTGGGTCCACCAGAGGAGGAGAGGTTCCCCTTTTTAGTGTTGGTTCCTCCCGAGGTTTCTTCCTCCAGCTTAGGGAGTTTTTCCTCTCTCGCCTTTGGATTGTTCACTAGGGGCTCAGACCTGGACTCTGTAAAAAACACTATATAGATCAAATTGAACTGAAATGAATTTCACATTTAACTGAAAATATACAAAATTATGGACGCACTCAATGTGGAGAAAATAAATTACATGCATGTATGTATATACAATTCTAAAACAAATACCAACACAAGTCTTAAAATGCTAATTAGTCTGCTTTTGTTTTTTAAAAATGAACAACAAGAGAAATGAAGAACACAAGGGTGGAAGCAGGAGCCAGTGTTTTGCAACAGAACGGCAAGAAATGGGCTCTAAAAATCTAAACTGAAGACACCAAGGTTACAGTGGCTTAAGAGAAACAGTCATCAAGTGTGGATGACCGGACGAAAGCGACCTGGAAAAATGTAATATTAAGTGATTAATCACGATTCTGCTTCAGCCAAGGAGATGATGCTGAAACTTTCATATGGAGCCATTCTAATAAAACTTAATGACGACTGCCTGAAGAAAGAAATCACCTACCTCCACTCATGTATGACACAGGGCTGCTGATCAGGTAAAGAACCAGGGGAGGTGTCAGTCATTACTTCAACAGTTGATACACAGGTGTACACTGACATTTTGGACACTTTTCTCATTCCATTGATTGAACAGGTTTGGTGAGTCAGTTAAGTCATTTTTCAGGATGATGATGCATCTCACCACAGAGCAAAGCATGCTAGAGCTTTTCTTCAAGCAAGGTTCATCAGCTCAGTGCTGTGGCCCGCAAACAGTCTGGATCCCATTAAAAATGTATGGTGAAAAAAAGAAAAGGGTTATGACGAGACATCTTGCAAAGCTGATCTGACTTCTGCTATTAGAGAAAGTTGGAACCAGCTTAAATAAAAAATATTGTTCTCAGAGCATTTTTCAGGCCCATGGATAAAATATTGTCATTTTTTGATGATTCCATAATTTTTTCCTTTACTTGATCTGGATCACACACATACATATTTGATATTACCATGTTTTTCAGGACATTCTATTGACACATGGAATATTGTATCTGAATACTACACCTACACTTAAGCCTTAACTTTAAACCCTAGGAAGCAAAAGGCAATCTATCATCATGTGGAGACAAAGAGATAAATACAAGCACACACACACACACACACACACACACAGACCATTTACCTTCCTTGTGCCTTTAACTCTCTCCACCATCACACGCAATTACAGTGAGTCATTTGTTGCTTCCCCCCTTCACCCTTCCGGTTGACTCACATTTCGTACAAGAGGTCTGACATTCACATCACACATCTTGTTGCTTTTATCATGTCTTGATCATTCCTATGAGGGGTTTGCATTGTGAGCGTCCATTAACCTCACCCACGTTTTTCACCAAGGCTCTTGTGGAACTGAAGGATCTGTGGAATTACAGGTTATGCAGGCTGCTCCAGTCACGACTGAAAATTTTCATAGCCTCTGGTTCAGATCAAATATAAAATTCATGTACATTTTTTTTAAACATTTAACACCAACAGTTCAAATGCCATTATAGTTTGAATACAAATATTTTATTTGCTAATGTAAATACAAATACAAATACCAGATGCAAGCCCAGTGGTGGAATGACCACCTGGAGGTCTGCAGAAAGGGGTTATCTAATAGAAAATACATTTTTCAGTATAACCATTTCTAAATTAAAAATATGACATTCTTTGTGGTGTTCCACAAGGCTCCGTTCTTGGGCCCTTTGTGTTCTTTATGATGCCACTTGGTCAAATTATTAACAAATATGTCCTTTCCAAATCTACACGATGACACTGATGCACAAGCGGAGCGAAGTGTAACCCATCTGGTCTGACTTACATGACTTAAAAGATCCACAGTATGTATGCAGTATATGTGTGAATGTATATTTTAGAGATCAGGGAATTAGAGAATTCTTCACATAAAAGAGCTGCATTGGAAAAAAAGCTACTGTGGAAAAGGTTCATGCTGGGTATGATAGGAAGGTGTCAGAACACATTGCATCACAGCTTGCTGTGTATGTGGCTGCACACTGACACCTCTGTACTCCTCAGAAGGCACCTACAATAGGGACCTGAGCATGGACCATGGAGCAAAAGAAGAAAGTAGCTTGGTTTGATGAATCATGTTTTTTCTGACATCATGGGGACGGCTGAATGTGTATGTGTTGTTTTCATAGGGAAGAGATGGCACCAAGATGCACTATGTGACGGAGACAAGCTCTGGGAAATGTTCTGCATTACATTAAACTTCCTCGTAAAGGAGTACACCCCTCCATGGTCACCGTGTTCCCTAGTGGCCGTGGGCTCTTCCATCAGAGTAATGAGCCTTGCCACACTGCAAACATTGTACAGGAATGATTAGAGGAACATGATAAAGGTTTTGACCTGGCTGACTAATTCAATCATTCACTTCAAACTGAACGCTGCCGATGTGCTTGACAAACTAGTCCAATCCATTAAGGCCTCTTCTCTCCTGGAGTACCTGTAGGGGCAGCTGGTGACCTAGTGGTTAGGGAATTGCCCCTGCAACCAGAAGGTTGTGGGTTCGAATCCCAGTACTGCTACTGGCACCTCTGAGGTACCCTTGAGCAACGTGCTGTCCCCACACACCGCACCCTGGGCACTGTGTTCCTGGCTGCACACTGCTTCACTTGGTGAATGGATTAAATGCAGAGAAAGAACTTCACTGATGCTGTCTTGTTGCTTCAACAGACCTTACAGAGCAAGTGTTGGCAGCATGCAGAGGACCTATACAACAGGTGCAACGGCTGATCGGCATTGGTTTCTGCTGACTTGACAAGCGTACTCGTTGCCAAAAAAAGTTGAATGATAAATTGTAGTCCAGAATGCTGCAGCCTGGGAATTTACACATGAGAGAACACATCACTCCAGTTCAGGCATCACTAGATTGGCATCCATTCTCTTTTAGGGCAGATTTTTAACTAATGCTAATGGTGTACTATATAACAACATGGACTGCTTGTCTCTGTTTGTTCCAAGCGAAACTCTAAGATCTAGCAAAGCACGTTTACTTAAAGTACCAAAAGTTAACAAGAGGTGGTGAGGCAGGCTTTTGGTTCTCTGCACCAAAAAATAACTTGGTACATGTTTTACTAGGTAAGATTAGACAGGCAACATCAGCAAATCATTTTAAGATCCAATATTATAATAAACTGCATGTTTTTTTTAAGGATTCCTTTCCACTTCTTTGTACTAGTAGTATTGTTGGTTTTAATAAGCATTTTAATTGCATTTCCTTTATCTATTATCTGAGCTGGGCATCCTTAACCTGGGTCGCAGGTAGTGCTGGAGAGAAAGACAGTGACCCTGGACAGGTCACCAGTCCATCACAGGGGAGACACATTTATTCACCTAGGGGTAATTTTACATCTCCAATTTCACCCAACACGCATGTCTTGTGTGGGAGGAAACTGGAAGACTTAGCAGAAACCCATACAGAAACAGGGACCATATTTGAAATCCACCCCAGGGCCTTCTTGTTGTGAGGTGATAGTGCCTCCATGCCACTTATGTGCATTAAATGATTACTATTATTCTTATTATTGCTTATTTTAGGTATATTTCTGTATGAAACATGCTTTCCAAAAAGCAAAAATAAATATATGGGACAGAAGTCACAATTTCTTTTTATCCATACACTTTAAAATATTTGATAGTACAAAAAATATTGAATACAGAATCGCACTCTGACATACAGGACAATTACATTTTCAATGAACAATCGACCATTTTCTTCTACACTCTTAAAACAAAAAAGGTGTAAAAGGGTTCTCTGAACAATAAAACAGAACCATTTTGCTTCCATAAAGGAGAATGATACATGTAGAGAACCTTTTAAAGGTCCAAACCTTCAACTGCCTTCTGTACAAGAAAGGAGCCATTCATTTAAATGGCTCCTTTCTTGTACATTTGTTAAAAAAAATTACGGTTAATCCATGGCAAAGTACCTGTCCATTCCACTCACGTCAAAGCAACGTACAACATAAACCATTATAAATTCCAGAGTCTACTCAGTACACCCCACCTTCCACTGAGGCTGAATTGGACATTTTCTTTGAAAAAGATGACAATTTGGGAGTCTCTGGTTTGGTATCACTGTTGAGAAGAAGTAAAACAGACTTGTATAGCAAGAAACTAGAAACCTGCAAGTGTGTAGCAGGAACACTCCTGCAGTTTTACTAGGAATCAGGGCACACTTTCCAGGAAAAAAGACTCTGGCATGAGCAATAACAATATCAGAGTGCCTTGTGTACAGTAAGTGTAATCCTCCTAAAATAGCATCGCAAAACATGATCCACACATTTACTGACCTTCTGACCAAGCACAAATGTTTATATTGAAAATTAAAATGAACCAACAGGGATTAGGTTTTGGTTTTGTTCACTCACTAGTGTAGGAATGCAGCATTAGGTATCTTGGAGCACGCTGGATCTGGCTGGGAAGTGAAACTTTCAGATGCCAGTGAATAATGATGTCATTTTCAAATTTCCGAGGAGCCACCACTACTTTTTGTGGAAACAGATCAATTAAAGTTCTGAGCTGAAGACACACATACGAGACCACACAAGCTAAGGGGAAATGCCTTGGGATGAAAGGGAGCAATTTGCACTAGCACATTTTGTGGTTCTTTGGATTCCTGTAGCAGTATTAGTAATATTGCGTCTCACAGAAACTCCGAGTGAAGCCCTTCTATAAAACAGGAAAACTATGTTGGTTTAGAAGTTCTGTTACTGTTCGTTAATGGTAGGTTTGTTGCTGTTTCATTGCTAAGACCACGTGTAACTAATCCTGTTCATGGCTAAATCCAATTAGACCATTATGAAACTCGCAGACTTCCACTTTGGTCCCTTCTATGGTTTTTCTGACCCCACAGCCAGAGCAAATGTTCGTCTCTGTTCAACATTTTCTCACGAAATGAGTGCCACAACCACTGGGACGCTATGACTAACTGGGGACCTTGTTTAGGCCTATACAGGAAACCCAGGCTTCAAAATCTGAAGTTTACTTGGAAATGAATAAGAAACAGTTCAGTGCCAAAGTTGTTCCTACTGCAACATTTTACAGATGTCTTTAAAATAGTAATACAGAATATCCTTAAACAAACTAAGCTTGAAAGAAAAAAAAGCAGATTATCTTGGATGATTTACAGTCTTTTACTCAGCATGAGAACAGTGCACTGTGAAAGTCTGATGGTGAATCTCAAATTAATGTCCAACGTGATGCACCTCTAGACTCAGTGCTTTTTTTCTTCGGCCTGCTTTGATGCAAGCATGGAGAGGCCTTCCTGCTTTTCAAGGACTCTGGGGTTTGCTTTTGGACTCCATGTCCACCGGAGGCTCCCTACACTGGGCAGAGTCTGTGCCGTCAGTCTGGGCTGGAATTTCATCGATCTTGGCCCGTTTAGACTCAGGAGGCTTGCACACTGGATCGTTGGGAGGTGATGGTCTCTCTGCGTGAAAAGAAAAGATAAAGAACTTATACAATGAATAATGAGTAACCATTTACAAATTGTATTCACACAACTTTTTACAGTGTACTATAGCACACAACATACACACAAATATTTCAACTATAAAAAAAGCACCAGTATCTGAGCTTATGTTTAGAGGACCCTGAGACAATGCTGTAAAGCAGGTTTTATTCAGCACTAACCATGTTTGGCTTTCTCAGTGGAGGATGGGGTCTGAGAAGACTTGGGAAGAACAGGTGTCAGAGAAATTCGCCTATAAAAGAAAACACATAAAATAAAAAACATAATTAAATAAGGGCTACAATGCGGCAATTTACCACACATGCTACTAGAAATTGTGCCAATACAAAAACCACTAGGTACATCACATGTGAGGAATGCGTATGTGTGTATCTCCAGTTGTACTCAATTGCTTGTTGGCTTTTCTCACTACATGCTGTAAATGTTCTGCTCTGGTGTTTATGGTAGCTGTAATCAGGCAACACTACTGAACACTACAGAACCAACTCAATGTGGTTGTAGGAGCCTAGCAGGTAAAACACTTGCCTATAAACCCAAGACCACAAAGTTGCAGGTTCAAACCCCCACTTTCTACCACTGTGTCCTTGAGCAAGACACTTAACCCCCTCATTGTCTCCAGAGGGACTTTCCCTGTAATTAACGATTGTACGTTGCTCTGGATAAGGGCATCTGCCAAATGCCACTTTTCCTTGACCTAAATTGTGTAAATGGTAAAAGTACAAAATTCCCCTGATGTGTTAGTATAGGGCTGTAATGTCACATGTAAAGCCAGCAATGATATTTTAATTTTTTGCTTGTTGGGTTGGAATAATAATAAAAAAAAAAAAAAGATGCCTTCACCCTTTTTAGAATGACTCAATACAAATTAAAAAAAAAGTTTTTTCCAGATCCAAATCATGTCTCAGTGTGAGCCAAATGAACAAATCTCCTTTGCTACAAAGGGCTACCCTTAACAACACCAGGTCTGATGTTGTATCATATTCCTCTGATTCTAAAACTGATTCTAAACCAGCACTCCTACTCCCAAGGCAGTTTGTGGGAAAAAAAAAAAACCAAACAGTTGGTTTGCCAAACAGTTGGGCTGCCCGTTTAGTAACTCATGGTAAGTAATATTGAGTACTAAACCAAATCGACAAGTCTATGCCACCTTAGTTATCAATTGTAGGCAGCTTGAGGGGTTCAGAAGTTTTAGGGATGTATTTACACAAAAGATCTGGGTGAATACTGACTTCTAGTGTTTGTTACCAACATTAATCTTACAGCTCCAGTTCTAAACTAAAGAAGCAACATTTGGATCCACTACATCTGGGATAAGTAGAAAACTACAAATCAGATTTTTTGCCTATTCATTTCTGTAAAATTAAATAATTCCAGAAATTTCATCAGATACACATATCCTAACAAGTACACATTAACTAGCAAAAACAACATTCACCCGCTCAAAGGTGAAGTGAGGAGAAGCTGTCCTTAAAACATGTACAGTCTTTGACTTCAAACCCAGGGACTGTGTTTAATGCTTCTCCAAATTACATTAACACCAGCATCTGGCAAAAGCAAAGGGTTAACTCATTATTCTAGCAACCCAAGACTGATATTTCTCTCTTCACAGTACACTGAATCCCATGCCGAGACGATGAGCAAACAGAAAAAACAAGTTTAACAGAGAGAAGTAAAAACCGATAACATCTCAACACTGCTGATTGATACCAACACCAAGATTTAAAAAAAAAAAAAAAAAAAAAGGTGTAAACTACTTTCCTTCATGTCCAAGCAGTCAAATGTCAATTACAAGCTCTGTGATTAATTAATCTAGATTAATTGCACACATTTTTGCAGAACATTAGACTTTCAACAACTCTTATGTAACAACTGTTTCTGCACTGTTCATGTGCAGTAATTGACAGCAATCAAAAACATGACCTAATACACTGAGGGGAACAATGCTTCATCTATAAGGAGTTTAAGACAATGTACATACAAGCACGGGCATCAGAAGCATTTCAATGTGGGGGTGTGCTCTACTCAGCGTCTCCATTTCACTCATACGTCACTCCCTAAAATAACAGTTCCAGTGTTCTGAAGAATTATGCTGCCTTGTCGAAAAATGCTCCCTTTAAGTTTATACCATTCATACAGTTTATAGTCAGTTCATGTAAATAGATAAATCTTTAGAGGTCCATAGAGCCTGTTTATACAGTCAGGTTCTAACACTGAGAAATGCTACCGTGAAGCAGGACACAGGCTACTTCAGATCATGCCATGCTCACAGCTTGTGGTGATTCTGGACAGTGCTGATGTTTCAGACAGCATTCTGCAAACTGCAGAAAAAATGCACTTCAGAATCAGAATCAGAAAACTTTATTGACCCTCGAGGAAACTGCTGACATAATGACAGCAAAGACACAGACCCCAGATATTGATACTAAAAACTGCAATTAAATATTTCATATCTATTCCATAACTTTCAATAAGGATGTTGGTCTGCCTGTCAGCTGCCTGAAGTTAATCTTTATAACCACCCAGAAAATCCATCTCTAATTAAAAAAATATATATATTTTATTAACCCTTATAGTCACACGTGAACACACACACAGCACAATGTGAACAATGTGAAATTCTCTTTCTGCATTTAACCCATTCACCAAGTGAAGCAGCGGGCTGCCGCCAACGAGGGGCGCCCTGGGAGCAGTGTGAGACGGTACCTTGCTCAAGCGAACCTCAGTGGTGACACTAGCAGCTGGGAACCCACACCCTTCTGATTGCAGAGCCAACACCCTAGCTACTAGGCCCAAACAAGTAGAAAGGGATTTAACAAAGTGCAAAAAAAAAAAAAAAAAAAAATGCAAAACACGTCACAAATAATACACACCATAAAATGACAACACAGGTCACCTCAAATATTACTATACTGCTACATGCAGTGATTAGGGGTGCACAATTCTAATCAACCAGATTCAGAATACAGGGGGTCCTCGAGTTACAAAAGTCTCGACATATGACGTTTCGAGTTTACAACGCTCACGCCCACTTGGCTTACACCATTAGCATTGTGCTTACAGACCACATGGGTGAACTAGTCTGGATTAGTTTACTTTGATCAATTGAGCCGACCTGTGTTGTCATTTTTTGGTGTGTATTATTTGTGACGCGTTTTGCGTTTCCTTCTTTTTCAATCCCTTTCTACTTGTTTGATTAAGGATGACAATTTTATTGTTTTTATTTAACTATTCTCATTTAACTATCCCAAGGGGCAGCTGGTGGCCTAGTGGTTAGGGTGTTCGCCCTGTGGTTCTGAGGTTCCCCTGAGTAAGGTACCGTCCCCACACACAGCTCCCTGGGCGCCGTGTTCCTGGCTGCCCGCTGCCTCACTTGGTGAAGGGTTAAATGCAGAGGCAGAATTTCACACTGTTCACACTGTGTGCTGTGGTGTGTTCACGTATGACAGAATGAGAAAGCATTTTAGGTTGCGTCGCTTATGTCAAATGCCACCCTTGCTTAAGACCTCTGGTGCATTTTCATCTTCCCAACCTAATAAACTCTGACATAAATGTTTTTTTTTTTTAATTACAGTATCTTCTATGCTTAATTCTCCAGGAGAATTTATTAGAGCGAATTGATTTAATTATCTCAAAAAGGGATTGCAATATAATGTACATTGATGACTAAGATATTTACTTGATATGGACGGATCTAACAGCCCATTACTCTGCATAAATAAACAGGCAGCCCTGGTAATCTGTGGTGCCAACCAATCCTTACTGTAAGTCTAGCCACTGGGACATAGGATAATGAATACAACCAAGGTAGTCAAAAAAAAAAAATTAAATTAAAAAATAAAAACAAAAAAACAGTGATTCAACTTTTATTCAGCATAAAAGGGTCATTTTTTTTTGTCTTTTCAGTCAGAAAAAACTAAGGTATCTATGTAGTCTGGTAGGTGACTAGCATATATTTAGCTTTCCAGCTGTAATGTTTAGGCTTTTTTGCTGAGCTCACCAGCTACAAAAAATAAATAAATAAATAAAAACAGATCTGTCCTGAAAATACACCCATTTTTTCTGAAGTATGTTTGATTCATTGGATTGACTCAGCACGAGGTTCAGCCCTTCTGTTAGCGTTTTGTAAATTTGATCCATCAGGCCTCCATTCCTTGTGAGCTGCAGATTTCAGGGTTTTGCCTCAAACACACTGGATTCTACATATTAGCAGTGTTAGATGAGAGAATGTGCTGATCTCTGCAATGCTGTGGTCCAGAAGGACCCCTGTTATTGGAAGTCATCAGCTAGCAGTACACTGGACTTTTCACCAAAGTACCACTGTCTTGTTTTTACGATCACCCTAAATGTGGTTGTGACTTGCAAGAAAACAATGACATACATCATCTAAAACTGGAGTTATTCTCCTACCTGGGAGTGGGTCCTTTAGGTGTTGTGGTGTTTCTGACATTGTTGAGTATAAGGGGGGTGCTGGGGGCTGTTTTTGGTGTGGTAGATCCTTGACTTGACAGAGGGGTGGAGGGTGCAGACTTGGGCATACTGGGGCTGCTGGTTGCTGCAGGAGATTTTGGACTGTTGGATTTACTCCAGCCCTCCAGGGTATTGAGTGTGATTCGCCTGGGCTGGGGTTTGGCCTTGGGGCCAAGTGGAGTACGCTTGTCTTCTGGAACATGAGCATTAAAGATCTTAGACAAAACAGAGGCTGGTGAAGCCTCTCTGTCTTTCTCCTGTGTGACAGGCGTGGTGTTGGTGCGCGGCACAGGTGAAGAGGTTCGACCGCTGCCTGGGGCTCTTTTGCCTTTCTTCTCACTGGCACTGACTGGAGTGATGATATCCAGTGGGGGACGCTCCTTCAGAGGAGTGCCAAGTTCCAGATCCTCAAAGGATACAAAGGAGCAGTAACCGTCCGTGGAGGAAACCGCCAGGAAAGATCCATCACGAGACCTGGAAAAGAAGGCAAGTCATAGAAAGAGTAAAAAAAATGATTAGTATATTGGACATTTTAATCAAAATGACCGTGTATGTCAGTATATCATACCAGCTGAGGTCACTGAGGGTGTGGTAGTGGATATTAGACACATAACCAAATGGCAGCGTCTGCTGCGTATCATAGAAAAATATAGAGTCCTCAGAAGCCACAGCAAACACCAGCCGATAAGGCAACTGGAAAGTGTTGGGCAGGGGCTGCAGTGATCCATCTGAGAAAATTAAAGAAGGAGGGAAGGAGTGTTAATGTTGAAACAATACAGAGAAAACTGAGAAGACAATGAATGACAATCAAATGTGAAGGTGGAAGATCCTCACCCTCTGCTTTCTTGGTCCTGAGTTCAAAGTAGACAGGACAGCAGCGTACAGCCAGAGTGGCTTTAGCGGGACAAGGCAAATGAGCTATGGGTCTGACACACAGATGCAAAAGGAAAAACGGGTTATAAGAATCAAAACCATTATAAGAATCAAACTATGGAAGAAAATAAGGAATACATGGATGGTACATTAAAAAGAAGCCATGACGAAGTACAATACCTTTTAAAGCTCTTCCTGGAAAAAACATAGGTGGTATTGGTGACATTCTCTCCCGCCTCCACACATCCAGCTGAGAATATTCACAAAAATACATTACACAAGAACCTGGACTTCCAGTCTCACCATAATGAATTCAGCTTCCTAAAATAAACAGCTTGCCGCACATCAATGTGTGAACAAACAATTATACCAGGAGCAAGGAGGAAGGACCCATCAGGTGTAAAAGTGAGTCGCCTAAAGAAGGATCTCATACTGTCATCATGGAACATCCTGTAGTTTTTCACCTGTAAGGAGGTTTCAGAAAACTTGCAGTCAGTGCTCTTTCATCACTAGGGTTGTAATGTAATGTTCAAATAATTTTTGAAACAACCAGGATGTTTCTAAACGCTGCTACAGATACTGCATAAACACTTGCAATATTACACTTTGCTATATTTGCCATGTTTTTTTTCCACTCACAGTCACTCTGATTAATTTTTCAATGACAAATGTATATCACTGGTGTGGAAAATATTTTGGAACAGACATTGTGAGTGAGGATAGGTACAAAGCACTTTCTTTTCAACAAATATCTCATGACGCACAGGCTGAGAATCGTTGGTTTAGAGTAGCATGAGGTTTTGATGATGTTTGATATTTACTTATTATGGTATTTACTGCGGTATTTACATCCAGAAGCAGATACATTTCTGAGCAAATCTTGAAGGATTACAGGCTATATTGAGTAGCAGATCTAATTACAGTTACCAGGATAACATAGCACAGAAATAATGATTGTGATTAATTACAGACTGTCAGGAGCAAAATGGCTCTATGCATTTGTTTGGAGGGTGTTCCTTAACAATTTAACAAATACACCGATGCACCAGGAAGACAGGCATGAAATAAAATAATGTTCATCTGGACAGTAGATTCCTAGCTCTAAGAAGACCCCAGACTTCAGTGACAGAAAATAGCAAAAACATTAAAAGGCTATAATGACGGTCACACTGACCTCTCCCTCTGCAGCAGAGCCTGATGTCATCTTACTCACACTGTAAGCCTTTTTCTTCGCATGTGTACTGTACACACGCATTACTCTAGAAAAAAATATATATATAATGGACCCCAATACTGTGAACATGTGCTCAATTTGCATATACAAAGTGGAGGAGTTCAAATACTTGGGGTCAGTAGTCCAGAGTAGCAGGAAGTTTGAAAAAGAGGTGAAGAAGAGAGTAAATGCAGGGTGGAATGGGTGGAAAAGAGTGGGCAGGAGTGATCTGTGACAGGCAGGTACCTGCAAGAGTGAAGGAGTACAAGACTGTAGTGAGACCAGCTGTGTTGTCTGGTTTGATGGTTTGGAGACAGTGGCACTGACAAAAAGACAAGAAGCAGAGCTGGAGGTGGCAGAGATGAAAATATTAAGATTTGCATTGGGAGTAACAAGGATGGACAGGATCAGGGATGAGGTTATTAGAGGGACAGCTTGAGTTGGACCTTTTGGAGGAAAAGTCAGAGGCGAGACTGTCAGTGTGGTGAGGAGAGACTGAGTGTGTTGGGAGATGGATGCTGAGGAGAGACTCTGTGTGTGTTGGAAGAAGGACACTGAGGATGGAGCTGCAGGGAAGCAGAGAAGAGGAAGGCCAAGTAGGAGGTTTATGGATGTGGTGAGGGAGGACAAGCAGGCAGGTGGTGTGAGAGAGGAAGATGCAGAGGACAGAAGGAAATGAAGACTGTTGATCCGCTGTGGCGACCCCTAATCAGGAGCAGCCAAAAATAGAAGACGACGACACGAACATTACCTGTCACAGCTTAGTGTACTGATGTACTGGCCCAGTGGGTCCCAGGCCACACCCTGCACATAGCTCTTATGGTCATTGAAGATACACATCTTCTGACCTACATAACAACAGTATAACCCAAATCTTACCAGACAAATACTCAAAGTACAGTTCAATGGGCATGGGTTTAATGTATCACTTTAGGTAGTCTTACTTGTTTACTTCCTAACAATGTAAACAGAGCTGAAAATGTGTTATGGTGTTTACATTTTTGGATGTCCCACATAATGGCAGTGTTGTCCACAGAACCGGAAACGAGAAAATTCCCGTCGCTGGTCCATGAGATGTCATAGACATCCTCAATGTGTCCCCTGCAAAACACCAAACAAATCTTTCTCAAAGGGTCCTACAGTAAAGAAAATAACTTGTTAATAAAAGACCTACAAATTGTGCAAGAGAAAGAGAGCTGGATTACCTGAGAGTCTTCACAACAACCCAGCTTTCCTTGTTAAGCTGAGCATCCTCATCCTCCTGAAACACTGGAGCCTGTTCAGGCTCTTTACTGTCATTCAGCTTCCACAGCAAAATGGTTGCGTCTAAATAAAAATAAACAAAATGCAAAATGTTACAACAATTCTTTAAGCATCACAGTAAAGGCTCATGAAGAGTAGTACTGAGTAAGGCTGGCTTTTTTAAGTTGGTACTTGTTTCTTTATTTAGTATTTGGAAGCATTAACACTTTAGAGTCCAACAGAATTCTAGAGCACACCTGACATAAAATCCAGGAGGAAAAAAAGAGGACCCCCCAACACACACACACACACACACACACACTCCCACACACCCTCACACACCCCCACACACCCCCACACACATCCCCACACACATCCCCACACACATCCCCACACACATCCCCACACACATCCCCACACACAT
>JBBIGA010000002.1:6433648-6447701 GCA_037576975.1 Alestes dentex
CACACACACACACACACACACACACACACACACACACACACACACACACACACACACACACACACACACACTGCAGTACCTTGTATCAGAGGAAGGTAGAGGTGGTATTGGTCTGTCTCTCCACTGAACATGGCAAAGGCCTGGCGTTTCAGTAACATGGGCCTCTGCTCAGCACTGTTAAACAGCTTCAGAGAACTGCTCTGCATACCTGCACACATACACACACACACAAACTTTACAACACAATAGAAACACCTATACAGACTACATAAGCAAGCTTACAAACAATTAGTTCACACAAACAAACTGTACTCACTCATCAAATCCTTGAACATGGTCTTCTCGTGAGTAAGCAGATGGTCTACAATGGACTTCCAGCTAAAACATAATACATGTGATTGTTATCTCTGCCTGTACAGACAATCTGAAACACACGGACTGAAATAAACAAAGCTCTGAAATCTAGAATTAGGATCCGGATACATAACCCCTCACACTGCAGGACCATCAGGCAGTCATTAATTATTAATCAGGCTTATTATGCTGTAGGGCTGAAACGATTATTTGAGTAAATCGAATAATTCGATTACAAAAAAGGCTTCGTTTAATTTATGTCACCAAAGTCCATCTATTTAAAATGTCTCTTCTATCGTATCACTCCCGCTGTGTAGACACTGCCCAGCTCCGGTATCACTGTTTCACACAGACTGTTGCTACTGACGCGCATTTCAAAGATTTAAGACGGCGCGTTTATTTTGCTCTCTATGGAATTGGCGAAAAATGAAGATCCCGGTGTGTAAAAGGCAGAAAGTGTCTAAAGTGTGGCACCAGTGCGTGTGTGTGTGTATGTGTGTGTGTGTGTGTTGGGAGGGAGGGAGAGATGAGTGAGACCTTGGTGCATAAAATAAAAAAAACAAACAAAACAAAAGATCTTGGTGCATTTGCCCTCTTGCTACTTATCATGCCTCGTCACTATCGACTCATAACACAGCCTACAAATAATTATAAATACTGCACGTTCTAACAAGCTCTAGTGTTCATATCCGTTAGCAATCGTAAAAACACGTTACAATTTTTCTAATTTACAGTAAGTCTCTATCTTTTACCCCTTTTAAACCACAAGCTTTTGAAATATTGATGTCAAAATGCTTTCGGTTCAGGTCCTGCAGCATTGTATTCAACTCTACCTACCTACCTCATCTGGACACAGCTGGAAACTGAACTGTACTGTTTAAGTTGGGTTATTGCTATTTTGTACTTTTATACTTTTTGTTAGTCATTCTTTATTCTCAGCTGGGCTATTGCAGGGGGTACAAACCCTTTTTCCTTTTTTATTAAGATAAATCTAAGGTCAAATAGGCTAACCTATGTTTGTGAAGTTGTATTTCATAGTTTTTTTTTCATGTACATCATAAATGTTTCACAGAAAGGTTCATTAAATGAGCTTAGTTCTGGAGCCAATAAGCCGAAGGATTTAAGGTTTGATCTAATAAAAGTGTTGAGTTTGAATAAAAACCTTTTTTTGTGAGGAATAAGAGCCAATTGCTTGCTCATTTTAAGAGGCCTTTCATGTTGCATAACACATTATTGATATAGTTGTTTAAAAACACAAAAGTATGATTTATCTGATCACTCGATTAACCGATGAAAAAATCGTCAGAATACTCAATTCCAAAAATATACAATAGTTGCAGCCCTATTATGCTGCAATTACTGAATATGATTCAGTCTACACAGGTGATACACATTCATCCATATCACCCACCTCTACATGTAGATTATTTCACTGCAGTCATATGCAAAGGATTGAATCACCAGTCAAAAAAGTTCACATTCTCTACACACTTTAAATGGCGCTTTAACCTACTGGATAAAATAAAACATTAAAATATAAATAGTGCATAGAACCCTTTTTTTGTAATTTTTTAACCTTAACAAGCGATCTGTGACCGCACGTCCTGCACTCTGCTCTACAGCCTACATGTTCCTGTGACTTGTGCAGTGCTCTCCTGACTGTCTGAGTGAAAAACAGGGTCATACTGGCAGGCGCAGGACGGCTCCATGGTGAAGAACAGAGGATCCATAAAGAGCTCCAGCACTTCTTTCTTCCAGGCGCGTTTAGTGTATGCGTACCCACTGAGACTGCTCAGTAACTGCGCCCCCGCAATGAAACTGGGCATGTTATAGGCACTGCAGGAGGGGTGGGGGTGGAGACAGACAGACAGACAGACGGACGGACAGTCACGTAAATACAACAGAAGAAATTAGATTAACACATAAATAATGAATCGCATCATTAAAGCGAACCTAAGATCAGAACTGACGTATAACCTTGTGCCTGGTCTGTGATCATAAAAAGCAAAATTCATCAAAATATACCTAAAATCTTGTTTTTCCAAAAGCTTTGATTTAAGTGTACAAAGTTACACCTGCCTATAAAACATTTTTGACAACATAATCGGCACCATGGTAAAAGAATAAAGGGATGCTGGAAAAGTCTTATTGACATTAACTGTGCCTCTTTTGGGTACATAAACATTGCAAAATGGACGCCTAATTAAAAAATGACAAGAACAAGAAAAATCTACAATATTCTAATATCTTAGAAAAATGACTACATGGTCACCTGTGGTTTTTCAGGTAAGGGAAGACGTAATACATGAGACGAGAAATTAGAGGCACAGCTTTCTCCTTCTCATCACTGTGATACACCATATCCAACAGAGGGGCCAGGACCTGGAGGAGGATGAACACAAACACTGTTTGTATGTTTCTGCTGTGTGTGTGTGTGTGTGTGTGCGCATGCGTGCGTGTGTTGAGCTACTACCTCGGCCAGCAGAGCCAGTGCTTGCACGCTAAACACAGAAGGAGCTGAGGATGACACCATAGCACTGCCATGACCAACAGACTCTGAAAGGAAATGAGGCAGGAGGAGACAGATTGAGGTTACATTATTAGACCAAGCCCACCTTTCATACACTGTATGGACAAAAATATTTGGACACACCTGTTTTTAGGGTTGAGGCTAGGCCCCTTACTTCCAGTGAAGACATTTTGGACAACAGCATGTTTCCAACTTTGTGAACACAATTTGGGGAAGAACCTTTTCTATTCCAGCATGACTGTGTCCCAGTGCACAAAGCTCCATAAAGACACGGCTGGAGGAGTTCAGTGTGGAAGAACTTGACTGACCCACACAGAGTCCTGACCTCAACCCCATCCAGCACCTTTGGGATGAACTGGAACGGAGATTGTGAGCCAGGATTTCTCATCCAACATGAGTGCCTGAGCTCATAAATGCTCTACAGAATGAATGAGCACGAATTGCCACAGAAACTCCAAAATCTTGTGGAAAGCCTTTCAAGAAGAGTGGAAGCTGTTACAGCTGCGACCAATTCCATATTAAAGTCTACGGATTTGAATTCAGTGTCATTAACGACCCTGTTGGTGTAATGGTCAGGAGTCCCAATACTTTTGTTCATGTAGTGTAAATGAAGCCATTTTTAAGAACACTAGTTCTACAAAAGTTTTATTACTCCTTTTCAAATGATGTCACATTAAAAAAAACATGTTTAGTCACACTATCCCTAAAAAAAACCCTGGCTTCATAGTATTGCTTTAATAAAATGTCATATCATCCTCTGTAACACACTTCTCACCTAGTGAAAAGAGTCATATCCAGTAGTTGGCAAATGTTTTGATGCCCTGGTCAAGTGACATTTTGTTGATTTTCTAGGTGTAAATGAGTGCAGATTCTCTACAGAGTTCAGTACACAATTACTGCACAGTTCAGTACACAATTACTATATATTTACTGGACTTAACAAATTGGACATATAACACATAAAATGTGGTGTATGCAAACATTATGGCACATCTTATATATAAACATTTATATATTAAACTTATTAACTCCCATTGACTTAAATTAAAGAAATTGTGCTTTATAGTGTGTTCCCTATAGAGGATGTGTAGATATTTTTAATGATTAAATCAAGAAAACTTCCAAACCTTTGAACACGATTGTATCAGCTAAACTCATGCTATCTAATGTACATAATGAAGTCTTTACAGCTCATACGACTTGTGGAATGTGCAGTCATACCATACAAGTCGCCTTCAGGCTCCTCCTCATCCTCCTGCAGGCAGACCTGAGGCTGCGCTTTAACTTCCAAGTTGCGGCTCAGCCAGCTGGTCTGCTCCAGAGAGGAGCCCGCCACGCCCCCCACGGCCTCCAGGATACGCTGGGTCACTTCCTGCTTGGGCCACAAGAGCAGAAGAATGCAAACAGACCTCGCTCTTTTCTTTAATGTGAACAAAGCATTTCCAGCAGTGGAGACAAATCATCTGACCTGAGAGTGTGTGTGTGTGTTTAATAATACCCTTTGCTCACTGCATGCATTACCTGCAGCTCTCTAGAATCTCTTTTGTTGTCCATGTTAGGGAGTCTGTTTACAAAGTCATTCAGGATTCTACGAGGGGAAAAGAAACAGGTCAGAATTTAACACCTACCTAGAAATCTCTTAGAACTACGATAAAAGAAAAGGAAAGGAATTAGGAACCAATTCTGCAAAAAGTGATATGATGCAAACACTGACTTTCGTCAGACTGCGTTAATAAACAATGATGCAAAAAGGTTGCAGAAATACAGCACTGGATACCGGGTCAAATATCTAAAGAGCTGGCACGAGCTCTGAGGTGCTACTTTGTGCAGCATTCATTTCATAACTAAAACCATGCATATTAAAAGTTTGGCTAATTTCAGCAACACTCAGCTTCATGTTTATCACAATTTATCAAGGTATCTACTCTGGAACAATTGGCTGGAATAATGATTTGACAGTTTCTTTTAAAACTACAGCAGAAATTCAGGAAACTCTTTAGGCCCAAAGATGGAAGGGATTGTAAGTACAGTCACGAATGCTTATATGTGTTTCATAAAAAAAATTTATTAAAGATTTTAAATGATTGTAAACCAACAAAGCAAGCTTTCGTTTACATTAAAACACTTTGAAAAGCTCGCTGTCTTTAGTCTGTAGACAGGCAGGTAATCTGTCGGCGTGCAGACTCACCCCAGCAGCAGGAAGTGCCCAGGTGGAGAGAGGTTGAGTTGCACAGACTCTCTGAGAAGACTCATGAGAGGCGTGATGTTTTCCTGAAGGGCTTGAGGAGTCAGACTACAGACAGAGCAAAGAGCAGCAGAACATTTGTCATCGGAGAGAACACCATGAGGTGGAACGTGGATCATAATGAAGTTTTGAAAGTAAATGTGGCTAAAGGGACCACAGTTGTAGTTTTAACATCTAGCCACCACAGCTGAAATGACTAAAATGAGACAGACAGGCTGATGGATGGACGTGTGCTGAGTGGGGGGGGTGTTACCTCTGAACATAGGCGTAGCAGAACTGTAGCATGGGAACGTCCACTAAAACTGGCCTTTGCTGGGGGAGAGATATATGAACATTAGAACCTTTCAAAATGTGTGTTTTTATTGTATAAATACAGCTCTGTAATACTTGGAAACCTAGGTAGAGAGTAAAAAAAGATTACAAAATTCGGTTAATTAGCTCAGTCTCACAATATGATGAAAATATGATGAAAATAAAATAACATTTTTGTCACAGCAATGGGAATCTCCGTAATTATTACTCTGTTCATTGTTAATCTTCCATTTGACCACTTAAAGGTTTCTGAACACTCAAGACGACTTGAAATGGGAACATGCTGTCCTGAAACTCGAGTGTTTCCGTGTATTCTAAGTCACTTCGGATAAAAGCGTCAGCCAAATGAATGTAATGCACTATAATGTAAACTAAATCTGTTTCAATTAAATAAAGTAAAATGAAAATAATTACACATCTACAAAGAACATACTGGTCAGTGGCCCAAAATTTTACAACTCTATATTTGCAGATTAGCCACAACATTAAACCCACTGACAGGTGAAGTGAATAATGTTTATTATTTTATGACAGTGGCACTTGTCAAGGGGTGGGATATATTAGGCAGCAAGTGAACAATCCGTTCTTGAAGTTGATGTGTTGAAAGCAGAAAAAAATGGACAAGCATAAAAATCTAAGCGCCTTTGATCAGGACCAAATTATGACGGCTAGACGACTGTGTCAGAGTATCTCCAAAACAGCAGGTCTTCTGGTATGCAGCTGTAAGTACCTTCCAAAAGGTCCAGGGAAGGAAAACCAGTAAACCGGCAACAGGGCCATGAGCTCCCAAGGTTCACTAACACACATGGGGAACAAAGGTCAGCCCTGCACCAGCAGGGGCAGTGTGATGCTCTGGGCAGTGTTCTGCTGGGAAAACCTGGATCCTGGCATTCATGTGAATGTTACTTTGACACATACCTACACATACAGGTATACTTTGAGGAACATGACAGAGAGCTCAAGGTGCTGACTTGGCCTTCAGGTTCCCCAGATCTCAATCTGATCGAGGATCTGTGGGATGTGCTGGTCAAATCAGTCCAATCCATGGAGATCGCACCTCACAACTTAAAGGACTGCTACACATGTTCTTCAGAGGTCTTGTGATGTCTACACCTAGACAGGTGTCCATCTTTTGGTAGCGTGAGGGGGACCTACACAATACTAGGCAGGTGGTTTTCATTTTATGGCTGATTGGGTGTGTGTGTGTGTGCGTGTGTGTGTGTGTGTGTGTGTGTGTGTGTACCTGGTCTCCTTTGATCTGATGGGGTTTCTTCACCACTTCTTTCATGAGCTGTAAAGTGGTGTCAGTGTGAAGTGTGTTCAGTGACTTCACCAAGTCCACAATGGTCATCTGGGAATCACTGGCAAGTGGGAGGATCTGCCCACACGCAAACAAACACACAAACAGGCCATTCAGTCAAGTCTCTGCTGCAGACCACTCGGAATAAATATCCCAGTAAAACACCTAAACAGACCACCAAACTCACTAACATTTAGGTATAATGTTAAAAGGCACATCAGTTTTCAGAATAATGTCAACGGATTGTTTTTTAACCTGGTTTTTGGAGCGTCTCTTCCGGCCACGCCTAGTGCTCCACACGGCAGCCACGGAGGCCATGACCTGCAGCCCATACTGCTGAATCAGCGGCGTAAGGAACCCCAAAACCTTCTGCTTCAGGATCTAAACAGCATGAAACACACAGTAAGCAAATTACAAGAACCCAAACTTTTTCAGTCTAAGTGGCCTTTAATGGATACAGCAGGCGACTGCTCCTGACCCCTGCCCCCTCTTGTCCCCCCCACCCACCAGAACTTTGTTCACTTTACTAGCTTTTATAGGAATCCATCACTGACCTTCTCTCATGAGATACATGACACTTTTCATTGATTTTACAGATGACGCATTAAGTGGCACTGGATGGCTGAGAATTGTAATCGGTTATCAAGTAAACTAAATCTGAACAGTGTTTACCACTTTTTTTTTTTTTTTTTTTTTTTTTTTTTTTTTTACATATGGCCGTGGGAGATTTAATAAACAAAAAAAATTAGAAATACATGTTTTCTGTGGCTCTCTCTGTGCACCCTGTTGCCCTGCAGAAGGCCACGTTCTCCAGTTTGAGAAGTTCTTATTCAGAGATGCAGTTTTTATGAAAGTGAGACTCAATAAGAAATAGTTACGAGTAGTAAGAGCATTAAAACACATGAACCTGGAGAACTGCGCATACCTTTGTGCTTTTAAAATAGACCGAGGTGGGGGAGGATCTGCTGCTGTGGCTCGTGTCAACACCCTTTATGACACCCCAGAGCAAGGCCATGGTGCTGATCATATGCGGGAACTCCTCCAGGATGGCATTGCAAGCATTACGCATGTCTGTAGCATCACAGCCTGCAGACTACAGAAAGAGAGACTAGACATCTTTAACATAATATAATCTTCCATCTGCTCTCATAATGGCCATCTTTTCAGAATGTGAATCTGCTAAAATAAGACATATAGCCATAGAGAAAAATAAAGCATCATTTTTTTTTTTTGGTTATTGCTTGTGTAGTTTGTGGGAGTGTGTCTGTGTAAAATGTGCTTGTCACTATTGTTTTATACACTATTGACCAAACTTGACTCAAAATTCCAAACAAAAAAAAAATGTAGAATTTAAATTAAATTAAAATACATAATATACATTATTTTATATCTTGGAAATGTTAAACTACACAACGCACATTATTTTATAATTGCAACAATTAAAACAGTGATGTTGAGAGCCAATTGTATGCATGTGTTTCATCCCGTCAGAAACTGAATCAGGAGTGAAGCTGCTGGAAAACAGCACATAGAAAAGCTGCTCTACACACACTACTGCACTCAACACATATGGAGGCATTTCTCATTTTTTACACACACTGCAATAGTTCAGTACAGAATAGTGACCTGTGCATTTTACACACACACACACACACACACACACACACACACATTGCTGCAAATTGTACAGTGAAAAGAAAAAAAGGAAAAGTGGTCCATGGCTGTATATTACTATTTAAAATTATGTATTTGCTCATTTTATATATTGGTAGTGTATTAATTACAACTGTATACTAACTGTTAAATTACTACATGCATTTTTATGTGGCATGTATTAATCTAATGTATTCTAGTTATTTATTTAACTAGAATCTCACATTCACTGCAGATACATTCAATACTTCAAATGGAAACCGTATATGCATGGTTTACCTTTTTATGTTCCAGAAGGCAGTAGTGTGTGAGAGTGGTGAGCCCCTCCAGCAGAGTGAGAGGATAGTCGGGTGCAATGTTCTCTCTCTTTAGGTTACTGCTGCACACACAACAAACAAGACAAAAAAAATCTTTATTTAATCTTTATAGTGCCAAGGGACATTTCTGACTGAAATAAACAGGGACAGTATTAAGTATTAGGGGAGGTCTCTGGGTTAACTCATTTTCACTCATTGGTAGGTGATATTGTGATAGGTAGGGTCAAAAAACCCATTGTTTTTACATCAAAATTGCAATTTTAAAGATCAAAAAATGATATCCTATACTGTTCAACAACTGCCTTAAAAACTGAAGCAGGGATATTTAACTCAACAAGGCAGAGCTGAACAGGTCGCCTGACACACAATATTCAGTGCTAGGCTGCAAAAATGGATGTGCTAGTGTTTTCGGCAAAGAAAAGGATCTATAGAAAAGGTAAAGATAGAAAAGGATTGCACTTAAATCATATTTGCAATACTGCTCTAAAACATTGTAATATGAATTTAGGTCCTAGATCTAGGGGTCAATGATTTGGCAAGAAATGTAATAATCATGATGTTTTCATGGTACATAATATATCTGATGATGCTTTTTAGGTTTGAAGCTCCAGTCTGACCTAAAATGACTACACACCAAATCCAGTGAAAGAGGACTAATGATGACCTGTGATAAAATATGTAGTTCAGTGTTCAGGTCCCTGGTCAAGTCATGATATCAGTATGATATTAAAAAAAAAACAAAAAAAAACATTTTTTAGCCTAAAACTGGTCAGAAATATTTCCTATCGGCCGGTCTCTTGTTTTCGGTACCTGTGACCGCCCTTGATGACATCATGCTCGTGCTGTTTGACCAGTTCATCCAGGTTCCTGCAGATCTGAGCAAGGATGGGAGACACAATGATGGCCAGCGAGCGGCCCAGGAAGGGCAGTGCCCCGCAAAGCAGTGAAACCCAGGCTGGGTGCATGGCAAAGCCGAACTGAGGGCAAAGGGCTCGAGCCGCCGCCGACACGAACATGCCCTGCGCTGTGATGGGCTGGCTAGCCACATAGCGAACGGCCTTTATGGACTGCTGGAACATCATGGCTGTCTGCCACTCTCGTGCCAGGGCTGAGGAGGGGGCGTCCCCCCTGGACTGAAGTATGTGGATGTTGCTCCCTTGGGCTTTGGACTGTGGAGGAGATACGCAGTGCTCCAGCATGATGAGAACCTTGAGGAGCTTCAGCAGGGCAATCTGGAGCGGGTGTTCAGCCCAGCTCCCGTCTTTTCCAAACTGGACCAGGCTCTCCTCTGAGATTTCCCCACCCTCATCGCCCTGCTCTTCCTCATGGACTGTGTTCTGGTCTTCTGCACGCTGGCAGGCATACATTGAGGCAGAGAGCGAGAGGAGGACATACTGCTGGACCTTGCAACCCCACAGAAGGTTCCGGATGGCCTCCAGGCTGCCCGTGCCTCCTGCCTCGCCAGACTGGGCCTGCTGAGCCACCGTCACAAGCTGGCTCACCAATGCCGTCATCACCTCCACGCTCTTCACCTTAAGGGATAAGGTAAAGATATGAAAATGATGATATTATGTTGAAGGCACTTTCACAATGCAGAACACACATCACAAGAATTTATTTGACAACAACTGGGAATGAAAATACTGCACCAGCAAAACAGTAGTTGAATAATTAAAAAAATAAAAACTGTAACTACAATTACTGCTTTTTAAATCCAAATTACAAAAAACCCCAATTGCAAATCAAATAATACATCGATAATAGCATAATATGCTGACATTCACTGAAGTGTTTGGATTCATGTGGTTCATGCACTTATTACATATTAGTTGTTGTGCTCTATATATTAAAAGAACAATTTATGCTTAATAGTCCCAATTTTGTATTAAATACAAATCAATGATATTTCAAAGAGAGACAAATATGAAAATAAGAAATAAATCTGAAAAATCCCAAAAATGCCAAAATAAGTGCATAATCTCTGGCATTTTGTGCAAGTATGTATTTACATTAAAAAAAAATGAATTGTGTTAATTATGCTTTTTGAAGGCAATGCGGTCTTGCTTTGCAGCTGGAAATGAATGTTGTCATTTCTTTGTAACGTCTGTACTGATGTATTGTGTACTCATACATCTCATTTTACCCCCAAATACACACAGCCACCAACTCACCCATAACACTGAGAATTCTAAAAGGATTCTGAAAGTCCTGTTTTCGAAAAGTACTGAGGATACTAGTAATGTAATGGTTCCACCAGTAATGTATTGCTACCAGCAGAAGGTGATGGTAATGCATATTAAAGCTGTTTGCCAGCCACCTACAAATAAAGAACACTCTGGTAAAACCTGTATGGCGCCTAGATTGGATTATTCTGTAAAAACCTGAGACACATACAAGAGACTAATACAACCATCAAAAGGTCATGAGTGGAACTTTAAAAAAAAAAAAAGAAAAGAAAAGGAAAAAGCGGTGCAGTGCAAACTCCTCTAGGCGAAGATGAAAAGTGTGAATGAGTCTGTGTGCATGTTCAAGCTACAGGATGCTCAAAATCAAAGTATGATATAATTAATCACAACTACGACATCATCATTTTGCCTACTTCACCTGCACTTCCCGGTTCCCCTGCAGCTGACGGGCGTGCACAGTAGCATAAGATGGGAACTGAGATCGAAGGAAGCGGAGGCAGAGGGACGTCAGGAGCTCCAGAAGGTACATGGAAGGAGAGGATGAGGACGATGAAAATGGAGAAGAGGGTGGCTGGTCTTGGCAGGCTGTCTTAGCTCCTGGAGGAGTGGAATTTTGCAGAGGGCCATAGAAGACGCCACCCTCCTCGGCTTGCCGGTGTCTCTGCAGAAGGTTCTGGACAAGATTGAGGTGGGCGGTGGAGCTGGAGTCCAGGGCCGTGCTGGACAGTGCCTCCACGAATGGGGTTGAGCCACTGCTGACCAGTGTCTCCACCACTGAGAAAGCGTATAGGACCCTGCCGAACTCGTATGGCTGTCGATACAGCAGGATATGACGGAACAGCGAATCAACTGCCTCCTGTCTCTCTCGCTGCCGCTTTAAGACGCGGGACTTAGCCAGGGCTTCCAGCTGTCCATCATCCTCATCACTGGATAGTGAATCGGAGGCTTGGGTGCGGTCCGAGTCGACCCTCAGCAAGCCGTTAGAAAGGCCCACGTCCCCTACGCCGCCATTGACGGCACCTGTCTGTAGGTACGGGGCGGAGCCTGAACTGGAGTTTTCTGTGGAGTTCTGGGCTCCGCTGGCATCAGCTGACTCTGTGTGCTCGCTCTCTTCCTCCTCTACCTCTTCTTGCTCCTCATCCTCTCCTTCGGTCTCCTCACTCTCGCTGCGGGAGATGGCGGGAGAATCCGATGGCGTTTCATGAAGTTCCGGGCCGCGCTCCAGGTTGAGCCACAGGGCCTCACGGTCCACGATAATGAAATGGTTGTCATCTGGTTGGCTCAGCACTGCCGTGCCATCTCCACTGCTCTTTGTACCAGACCTGCAACTTAATGCATTGAAATTACCTGTGGAAACAAAAACATGCAGCGTTAAGCATGCATAGCTCTCTTGGTTCTTTTTAATGCCTGTGATCTCCTCCACAACCTGGCACAAGCTGGCCGAATGCACCATTGCCATTATCAGTAGACAGATGTTGTTATACAGCCTGTACTGCAACTATACATCGAGTAAGATTCAGGATGTTTCTCTTCACTTCATACAAAATTGTATGTGCAAACATATGGATTCGTGATATCCTGCTGGTGTGAATGTCAGTTTCCTCCCTTTCAATGATGCATACAGAAGTTATTTAAGGCCTAACTGATCCCCTTTGTGGAAAATCTTCAACCTACTAAACACGAACGAGTGTTACAACACAGGTCCATAAAGTGGTCTGCAACCAAAACGCAGACTTGAGCAAATTGAGCATATGTTCCCCAGTTAATCTGAAGCTGCTGATATAACAAAAATGTGTACTACACATTAAAGTTTTATCTTAATTTGTATTTTGGTTCCATCTTGGAGTGTTTGATAACCTACCAACTGAAAGGTTGTGCTTGACGCTCTGAATGGCTGTTCTCTGGGTCTTCGGGTCCAGCAGCAGGAGCAGAACAGGCTCCAGAATACGGATGACGTCACTAAGGGAGAGAGCCCGCACCAGCCAGCTCTGCCCTGCTGCACTCACACTGCCGTCTTGACTATTCAGACTGTCTAGCACTACAAACAGAGACCTGACAGAGACAGAGAAAGGAAAAAGAGAGACATTAGAAGGTGCTGATGAGATTTGTAAATATTATTTAGTGTTATTTGGCAAGCCTTTTAAAATTAAAATATGCCTTCATCAATTTTATTTCCCAGCATTAGTTGATACAATGCATGGAACATTGCCTGACCTGTCAAAGGAGCGATTCAGAGAAGTGCTGCGATTTGTCTGGACCTCTCGCGTCAGGTGCCACAAAACAGAGAACCTGTGCAGAGCCTCCAGGCGCACCACCTGTGGATGTATGCAGACACACACCCACACAGAGCATAGCATGAAGAAACCTATGTACGTGTGTATGTGAGTGCATGTGTGAGTGGTGTGAGCTGCGCAGCACCTTGTCTCTGCTGAGTAATGCCATGCAGATGATGTCCTCACAGATGGCAGTAGATGGAGCCAGACAATGCAGTCGATAAAAGAGCTCCACACAGGAGATATGATGCTCCCTGCGCTCGGTGTCCAACTGAGCCCACAGGACCTGAGCTACGCGCTGAAAAACAAAAAGAAAGATGTACAGGATGACATAAGAATACAACGGTGAAGAACAACACATAGGCAGTCACTGCAACACAAGACAAACAGAAATATATTTTAAAACATGAATTTAATACCATTTTCTGTAGCCACCTACTAAATATAATAATAATAATAATAATAATAATAATAATAATAATAATAAATTTCATTTATAGGCACCTTACAATAAATACAGGTCACCGTACAATAAAATAAGTGCAACAAACAGTAAAACCATAAGAACAGACAAGATTAAAAAGCATATACAATTTAGACCATTTAGACAGTGCAAATGAATCAGAGAGAGAAAGCACGCTTGAACAGATGGGTTTTGGGTGTGGATTTAAAGTGTAAAAATGAACTGATGTTTCTGATTTCGTGTGGTAGTGAGTTCCAGAGCTGGGGAGCAGAGCAGCTGAAAGCTCTAAACCCCATAGTGGTGAGAGGGGCAGAAGGGACAGTCAAATGGATGGAGGAGGACAATCTGAGGGTACGAGAGGGAGTGGCAACATGAAGGAGGTCGGATAGATATGGAGGGGCAAGGCCGTGAATGGCCTTG
>JBBIGA010000002.1:6459096-6472656 GCA_037576975.1 Alestes dentex
ATATTCATTAACATTCATTACCTTGCTCTTCCATATCTATCCGACCTTGTTCATATTGGTACCCCCTCCCGCTCCCTTGGATCTTCCTCTTCTCCTCACCTCAGTGTCCCGCCTCGTCCCCAACTGCTCCCCGACTTTGGAGCTCTTTCCCACCGGGCATTAGAAATATTAACTTGTCTTTCTCTCTTTAAGTTCAAGCTTAAGACCCATCTTTTCAAAAATAGCATATTCCATTTAATTTTACAGCCTCATTTCATACAGTTTTTAGTCTGTGACTATCATTTTTATATTGTTTGATTCCTTTGTCTTAGTAACTTCACTCTGCCGTGTCCTTGACTGTTGTGAAAGGCACCTACAAGCAAAAGGGGCAACTCCCTAACCACCAGACCCTTGATAAATAGTCTTCTTGGGGTCAGACTTGAACCCCAGTTCTCCACATTAAAGTCCTGCACCCTAGCCGTGGTGCCCCTGGCAGACATGTACTTGACCTATTTAATATAAATGTCTGGAGTCTTCTTTGCAACCTGGACGAAAAAGGGACTGCCCAGTGTTGTAGGTGACTTTAAATAATGCCTGAGAAAACTAGAATATGGAACAGGGTGCAGCAATTGGTCGGGTCCATTTTAAAGGAGGAACTGGTGCTGAGACCGTTTCTTTTTTTCTTCAGAGGCTTTGCTTATTATTGCCTGAGACATTTTGTTATTGTTTTTTTTTTTTTACTGGTGAATGGATTTACTATTAAAACTGAACTTTAAGTACAGTAGGTTCCAGTTCATGCAAACCAGGTGCAATTCTATTTGAAGGGAGAGACTGTGGCTGATGGAGAACGGTGCTCCTGAACGGTGCTGTGTTCATTTGGACTGTGATAATGTGTTCCCTCATTTGCATATGTCCACAAAATATTTAGTAGATTTTTTTTTTAGTGTTTGGACCTTTTTTTCTGCAAACCAAATAAGCACTCCTCCAGCTGTGATGCTAACATCTTGGTGCCAGGAACCTCAGAGATCTTGTGTAGGCCAAGTCTCGACAGGTCAAAACTGTACTGGCACAAGGGTGACCTAAAGGCAGACTGCTGATAGTTATTGTATAAACTATAAGTATACGATCTATAGTATAGATAGTATACTTAACTGAATTATGTATACCAATATAGAAGTTAGCATAGGAAAAGTGTAATACTGTTACCCTTTATGTAAGAGTGACCATAATGTGAAATTACAATCAAAGATAAGAACTTGTTTTCCAAAGACCAACAATGTGTCTACAAGCGTCTTCTGCTTTAAATGAATTTGCTTCAACCTTGTTTCACTTAGTTTGTTGCAATGCAAAAAGACGAGTGTGAAACCAGACCACTCTGGAAAATAACTGCGGCCTGCCCAACTGAGAAATGTGCTTTAACCCTTCTTGTTTTTTGAATGTGGATTATATTCCAATTGGTCTCTGAATCATTCTCCTTCCAATTGCCAAAAAAGACACCAGATAACACGTTATAGAATATTTATTATGAACATAAGAGGACAATACTTCAATCGAAAGTATGGTGGTGGTAGTATCTCCATCAGGTCAGTCCACAGGACTTAAGTCTCCCTGATTATCTTGGTGAGCTTCTGGATCTTTGACTTGGTGGACATATCCACGTACTTATCACCAATGCTGACAATCATGCCACCGAGGATGGAGGGATCAGTCTGTAAGCAAAAAAAGCAAGATATTATTAGTAGAGATAGCATGGTGAGACTTTTTTCCTTTTTTGAAACAGATACTGTGGAGGACCAAACTGGCTGTCACGCCAATAAGGGAGGCGGACGATGGGGGTACCTCCTCTTAATACCATGTTCACATATCTTTCAAGACAATCTCACTTGTGCTATGCCTGATACACAGCGTGCTACACACTCACAATTTGCAACCCTGTATGCTGTGTCTGCATAATTTATCGTCTGAACAGCAAATATCAAATTTCTGTTGTGCGTCACTATTCTCTTCAGAAGAGGATTTTAGTGTTTTGTATTAAGAGACAGTTAGGAGAATGATGACCTGACCTCTCACTCACTGCCCACTAGGGCTAAATAGCATAAGCTCTTCACCATTAATAATAATAATAATAATAATAATAATAATAATACATTTTATTTATATTGCACTGTACATTTTACAAAAAATCTCAAAGTGCATACAGACAGTGAAAATAACATTATATTAAAAGACAGTATAAAAAACAGAGGAGTAAAACTACTACAGTGACTGTTTCCAAACTTCACCGTTGAGCCAGGCAATATGACAGTGTTTACTGTTACTGTGAAGAATTTTCACAATGCTTTTCTGATCATATGGTGAGTGGCGCCCCGAAAGGCAGAAATTATAATGTTTAAAAAAAAAAAATGTTAAAAAATGAACACACTTTAGTCTCATTAAGACTTTTCACCTACAGTGCATGGACAAAAACAGTGGGCCCGTGGGGTGCATGGGTGCAGAGGCAATCAGCTCTGAGAATCAGAGGGAAACAACCTGCTGGCTGACTAAACCTGTAACTCCACCACACTTTACTGTCCTCCTGACACATTTCACTCAGTTTTAGTCTCCTAAAGGGTGTTTTTGAACAGAAATTGAGTCATTCTGGTCACGGCTCCTCTCTCCTACAGCCTGTCTCTTTAGCACTGCAGCTGCCGAGAGATGAGATGATGTCACCATGGCCATGTTCCATAATGCAAGTCAATGAGGAAAATGATTGATTCTCAACGATCAATACCCGGCTCCTGATCAACCACTCAAAAAGCTCTTTACACGCACAGTACACCGGATATTAATGAATGTTTTAGCGTTGGAACCATGCCAAAACTGGCTCAGATGAGAAGCGGAACAATTTTTTGGCCTATAAAAAGAACAAACGAAATCACAGTAACAAATAACTTAAGTTTTGTATATTACATACCACAAGTTTATTGTGCTGTGGGCTCGATGATGCTTAGAAACTGCTCTCAAATTATTATTATTATTTTTAATTAATTAATTAATAAATTAAAAATACGTTCCAGACTTAAAGTTTAATGACTTTTACCTTGGTCTCCAGTTTGATTGTTTCTCCTTTTGCCAAAAACCCATTAAGTGCCACCTTCAGTTCTGCGAGGTTCGCCTCGTCCAGAGTCTGCATTCACCAAACAGCAGTACATTAAATCTGTGCATTTAAACTTAATGTCAACAACTAATTTGGAAAAATAACTCTTACTTGAGCGGTGGTGACTGAGCAGGTGACTTCTCCCCTGTGGGCACTCATCATTTTGCCAAATGCGGTAATGACATCAGGGGTCAAGGTTAGCCTGCCGTTTTCAGCCAGCACGTCTGCAATGGAAAATTCCAGCAATAATTCCACATCAGATGACAAACCTCAGTTATTTTATGCAAGCGAGCACTTTTACAACTGAATAACTGCTCGTTGTCACTTCATTTAACATTTCAAGGTCACACAATCATACTGATTCGGAAGTGCCAATTCTTACCCTACTTTTGACTTAACTGCAATACTCACTGATAAGGTTGACTGTGATGGGGGAGAGCTTGGCCTTGCTCAAAGCGTCACTGAAGGTCTTCTGTTTGATGCTTCGCTTGACATGAGGATTCATCACAACACTTGACAATTTAGGGTCCTTAATAAGACTCTTAAAAAATAGAGAAATTAAACCACATAGGTAAGTAATAAGGTGACAATACAGGGGAAATATCCTGAGGGCTGGGAGCCTTAATGTAACAGAGCGACACCGATAGACATAGAGGTGGCTGTAAGAAGAGTAAAATAAGGATATACTGAATTCAACTCACAGCCACACGGCCCAGCTCTTGCTCCACCTTGTCCAGATTCTTCTGCTTGCTGGCAGCAGAAAACAGAGCGGTGGCATAACGGCCCTCGACTCCATAAACCTGGATGGGGGGCTGGGGAAACAGAATTAAAATTAAGCCTCCTAAAAAGAAGGCACTTTTTTGCAACAGGGCCCAAAAGACCCTGATTGTGCTATTATGTTGGATTAACAGCGAAAAATCAAACACTAATATTCACTCTTACTCCATATCAAACAGTTTGAATACACCAACTAGTATAGAATACGCTGGTATTAGATACTGTGTGCTTAAATCTAATGTTACACTTACAGTCCAGGCCATATGTAACGGTATCCTGGAAATGTAATGGTCACAAATTTAGTATTTTTTTTTAACAAACTGAGTTTTAGTTTGAATTACAGTTACACTAATACTGAGAAGCAAAACTAATTTAAAAAGTTTAGAAAATCAACCAAATGAATAGACTAAATAAATGTCTCTGTTCTATACCGCTGCAGACATAAAATGTCTTTGTCCCCATGTGTACATTCAGATCTGTTTTTTTTGCTTTTCCAGTAGTGTTTCCCAAAATTTCACTTTTACTAGGTAGCAGTGTTTTCCTTTCTTCAACACAAACAATTTGGCAAAATAACTGTTTGTGTTAATAAAAGAAAACATCTAAAGTACTATCAAAGGCAAGCAGCAGAGTAAAAATGCTGGTGTGTTCATCAAAACACGATAGTTGTGAAAAAGAGACAGAAAAGGAAAACACTGCCTCATCAAGGTGGGGAAGTATCAGAGAAGACTCACTGACAGAATCCAGAAGACAAGATTCAACAAAGAATTTAACTGAAACATCCCAGAGCAGTGTATTCCCATAGGCTAATTAGTCTTTACACAATAACAGAGGTTCTCAAACCAGTAGACCCTATCTGTTGTCTATCTGTTGCAAGTTGCCCCATTGCAAAAGCATGGATAGTCTGGGGGCCCAAAGGACAGTATGATCACTTAAGTGAATAACGTAATTGGTAGAACATTCTTTTCTACATTACCTTAATGAGCTTGGCAGCCGGTCGGACCACCGACGTGCTGAACTGACGCACCTTTGAGGGAGGAAGTGAGAGAGAACGAGAGAGAGAGAATGAGAGAGGTGGATTAGGTAGGGTGATTAGATGTCCCATTTTTGCTTGGGACAGTCCCAACCTTTTATCTAAACACTTCCATGTCCCAAGAAGTCCTCATAATGACAAACTGTACTGGTTTTCTATATCTTGAAATGAACAGGTTTGACTGTACAATTTTACAACAACTCTAAAGCTCTTTAGTGCAGCATCAATTCAATTCTGTGCAAGGTCATAGATAGCAGTTGTGCTATAGTCGTTAAACATTATTTTTCCTTTTTTTCCATTTTCAACCTCAATCGACTTATATGTGAAGCATTTTTAGAACTGTGTGCTTACCTATTTATATGCATCTAATACTGTAGTTGTTGGGTCATGGTGTTAATCCTTCACTTTGCTAGATTTCAATTAGATTTCCTGTGTCTTTGTTTTTATTGTTTCTATGTGGTGTCACTTTCACCTGGCTTAGGCTTGCTTGATTAGCAAGCCAAATAAAAACAGATGCACGTTATTACAGGGGGTTGCAATTCCATGCGATGTTGCGTTTACGCCATGAAATGCTCCACTTTTTCAATTCAGTGAAAAGTGAACTATTATGTCCAAGTCACATTATACTGCCAAAAGCATGTGGACACCCCTCCTAATAGAATAAGAGTTCATGCATTTCAATCACACACACTGCTAATAGGGGTATAAAACTGTGGCAGAATTTCACCTCTGACAGAATTTCTGGTCAACAGTATGTGTCGTTACTATCTGTAGGAGTATCAACAGCTCAACTACAAACTTGGAGAATGGGACTGTTAAGTGCTGAAGCGCGTAGGGTGTCAAAATCAATATCCCCTGTTGAAACACTAAAAGCCCCAAACGTCCTCTGGAAGCCACACTAGCTGAAGAACTGTGTATCAAGCGTCCCATGAAATGGGTTTCTAAGGCTGAGCAGCTGCACATATCCTTCCGATCACTGTGCAAGCACTGGCCGGAGATATGTAAAAGACGGTGACACTGGAGGAAGGTGGTGGAGGAACGATAATGGTCTGTACAGAACCCTGACTGACATTAACCCCAGTAAACAACAGCTCTTCCATGGCTAACTTTAGATCTCCTCGCCCCGGCTAGGGCCAAGTTAAAGAGAACTGCTTCAGAATTTTCTCACTACAGTTCACTCTGACCACAGATGTGCAGAATAACACAAAAAACTACAGCTGCAGAACGTCCTCATGAGAAAAATCCTCATGGGACAGCTGGTGGCCTGGTGTTGCCTCTGTGATTGGAAGGTCATGGGTTCGAATCCTTGAGCAAGGTACCTTCGGCACACACTGCTCCCTGGGCGCTACACTGCTGCCTGCCCACTGCTCCGCTTAGAGAATGGGTTAAACACAGAAAGAACTTCACACAGTGTGCTGTGCATGACTACAAGGGGTCATTTTATTTTATCACACTGCACATTCTCTGCCCTGCTGCTACAATTGCACAATCATATTTACGACTGTCTACCTATTCTCCATTTTTGCACAACCTATTCTCCATTTTTGCACACAACTCCATTTTTGCACACAAGCTGCTAGAATACAGTATCTGTCGTAATACTGTATTCATTCAGACTTGTACTGTAGCTACTGTCGACTGCACTAAATGTCTTATCCTGTTGTATTGCTGCTCTTTTTTTCTTTTTTGCGCTCTCGTTTGTCATGTCTGCACTTGTGGTGTTTCTGTTCTTGTGTTGCTCCATGGTCCTGGAGGCACGCTGTTTGGTTTCACTGTCTGTATAGGGTTGAGATGACAATAAAACCTACTTAACTTGCTTTGAAAAATCACTATTAATATTAGATCAAGCCATCATTCGCTACTAATACAAACTTCTCCAGACAGAGAATGCACAAACATGCTGTGTAACCTTCACCTCGCAGGGTCTAGCCACTAGCATAGCTGTCACACCACACAGATTGGATTATGTCTGTCTAAAATACCTAAACTACCCTAAAACACCTAGAATAACACATAGAGTAGGAAATAATGCCATTAAACCCTGTCATCCCGCTGCACTTTTGTTGCTAGGTGACATATCTGAAGGCTAAAGCTAATCTCTTAGCCACCAGGATAAACAGGCCGAAGCTTAGTTTTGAGTTTTACGCTGTTTATATAGACCATACTGTTGAAGCCTTAAGTCTGCTGAGCACTGTAGGGATACAACCTCATAGTGAAGTCGTATACATCTCAATGTTCATTGTAAAACATAATGTTTTTGATAATCTCGTACCTGCAGCCCCAGACCTGCCGCTGCCATTTTCTCCTGCCTCGGTGTAGGTCAAAACGTCTGCGCATGCGCACGAACGGCGCATCAATAACGCGGACTGCCTCTAAGGTGCTTCATGGGTAATGTAGTTTCTATGGCTTTCTTAAGTCAGTGGAAAATTACTGACAGAGACCTCGATAACGGATTATGCCCCGAGGGCTGGAAATGTACAGCAAACGCACTCGTAAATATAGTTCAGAGGAAAAATACAACACAAGAGCTCCAAGTTAACTGAAAAGCCTGCCTCATATTACTTTCTTGTAAATGTTAAATGGGTTTAAAACATCAAATGCTCAACTAGAATCCAAAGACCTTAAAGAGACACAGTAAAGTAGCTTTTATACGCATGAACACATCGCAGCACATTGTGAACAGTGTGAATTTTTTAAATGCATTCACCATGTGAAGGGGAGCAGTGTGTGGGGAGAGTGCACTGGGGAGCAGTGTGTGGGGAGAGTGTCTTGCTCAAGGGTGCCTCAGTGGTGCCACTGGCAATTCTGGAATTCAAACCCATGATGACCTTCTGATTGCAGGGGAAACTCCCCAGCTGCCCCAGTGATGTGGGTTTGAAGTTGCAGGAGAGCAAGTAAACTGAAACCAGGGGACTGAAAGTGTTTACAAGATGATGTAGGTGGTTGTTGGTGCAAGGAAGTAACAAATGTACTTTTATTGTACAGTTACTTTTACAATATCTGCTGACTTGCTGATGACATGCTGGTCTTTCTGAGGGTGTTTGGGAACAGACAATTGCATATTTAAGGAGGGCTCAAGAACTGATACAATGGAGCCATGAGAGCACTGCAAAAGTATCTGAATGCTCCTTGTTTTGACTACGAGAGCACGTGTAAAGGCCTGATGTCATAATAAGGCATTGTACTGGATGCTGGACGAAAAATAAAATCAGAAAATTCCCAGGTGCATTACAGAACCGTTCAGAATATCAGAATATGGCAAGTGTGGCCAATGTGGGTGATTATCAGGGAAAACAATAGCTGTTATATCGGTAATATCAGGAGTGGGTTCTCTCTGGCCATTGGCTAGTGAGTGAGGAATTCAGTTATTGAGTTACTGATCATCTTCTGTCAAACCACTGACACAGGCTGGAGTCAAAATGTACAATAGAAAAGTGAAATTATACGTCTAGCCCATAGCAGAAAACATTTTCAAACAACATGAGAGTTATGGCAGCTAAATTTCAACATAACAATATAAATCCTTACATACATCTAATCTGAACTACAATTCTCTCATCATGAACTCTTCATAAGGGTGCATCTTTTTTTTTGCTCCTGGTCATATTAACCCATTTAAAAAGAGGCTTAATATTCCAGCTATTAAGCTCATGACTCATGACTAAGGAATTACTCAGTAATTACTATGAACTACCTATACACTCTGTATAGGTGTGGAGTGAGGAGTTGTGTGTAGTGTCCTTAAATTTTAAGAGGTTGACACTGATTTATTCACACTCTGAGTGGGAAATTGGGTCCAAACGTCTTTATTGGTGGTGAATCACAGAGAACCAGTGCCATTAGCCACGTGCTGGGTATTGATGGCATTGACCTTGGGCTAGGGTTGCACTTGGCAAAGATTATTGCTAGAGAAACCCTGAGGCATGGCGAATTCCAGATGGTTCTTTTAGTGACTGCAAACATTAAGCAGATTAGAATTAGCTTCCAAATGAGCTTTGCATTATCCTGGCTGGGAAAACACCAGGTTTCCAGCGTTTTCTTATACCATTAAATAACAGTGTGCAAGAAGTCATAGGATACAGTAAATATTAATCATTTAATAAAGCACATAAATAAACAAGGACTTCAGAAAGTAAGGGAACAGTCAAGACATGCTTTGCATATTCAGAATGTGGGAGAGCTGCATTACATTGTCAAAAGTATTGGGACACATTTGTTTTTCAGGGTTTGGGTTCTTGCAATCTTAACTCAAGACAGTTTGGACAACACCATGCTTCCAACTTTGTGGACGTGACTGTGCCCCAGTGCACAAAGCAAGCTCCATTAAGACATGGCGGCATGAGTTTGATGTGGAAGAACTTGTCTGACCCAGACAGAGTCCTGACCTCAACCCCATCCAACACCTTTGGGATGAACTGGAACGGAGATTGCGAGATAGGCCTTCTCGTCCAACATCAGTGCCTGACCTCATAAATGCTCTGCGGGCACAAGTTCACACAGAAACACTCCAAAATCTTCCTAGAAGAGTAGAAGCTGTTATAGCTGCAAAGGGGGACCAACTCCATATTAAAGTCTATGTATCTGAATGCAGTATCATTAAAATAATTGAAGTTGGTGTCATAGTCAGGCGTCCCAATACTTTTGTCCATATAATGTATTCCCTGCTCCCAGAAACCTGCGGGTCCTCATGAATCGGTGGATGAGCTGGACCAAGAGCTGGATAGGACGCAGTCAAAACTTGCAATGGCACTGCTTCCCATATTAGCTGGATTAAGAAAGCACATATTCCGAGAAGAGTGGAAGCTGTTATAGATGCAAAGGGGTACCAGCTCCGTATTAATGTCTGTGTATTTGAATGCAATGTCATTAAAGTGTTGGTGTAATAGTGATGCGTCTCAATACTTGTCCATATTAGTATGTGCACCCCCACACACCCCCACTCCCTTTACACACACTAGCCGTTAGGGGCGGGGCCAAGCTTCGTATCTTTAAGAGCGTCCGGAGCCGAGCACGCTGCTGCTGTTCTCTCAGCTGAGGGGGAAGAAGACAAAGAGGAAGAGAGAGAAAAGGGGCGACAGCACGAATACAAGGTTGCAGCTGTTTTACAGCCCATGTGTCGACAAATTAATTCGCCTGCATCTTGGAAGACGAGCTTCGCCCAAAGCAGCAGAAAGCACTTTCCATGGCCCTTCCAGGGTCGTTAATTCATTCATCGGACTCTCTCAGATAGCAACGCGGAACAAGCTCTAAGTCTCTGAATAAAATGGTAAGTGGTTGTCATTTCTGACAGGCATCGAGTGAAGGACGTGTCTGGTGTGGTGGAACCGAAGCAGAGTCTGTTTTAGTAATTGTCGAGCCGTTTTTATGTAGCAGCTCGTTAAGGACGTAGATTTGTGTCTAATTTCGTGCTCCTTTAGTCCCTGAGTGCTACGTGGACAACGTTTGGAAAGTTATTTCCCCCTTTTTATCTTAAAAAAACGAACAAAAATGTCAAGCGGAGAGATTTTAATCAGTTTTGAAGCAGAGACCAAAACCTTCTAGAAAATTCCACGTTGATGATGTGCGTGTACAAAGCTGTGACGCGTCAAAACGCGATTTAAAAGCTGACCACGCCTCTTCAGCTTTACTAATTGGGAACAATTGACAGCAGAGTTCCCCTACATTAGTGCGAGTTTAGAATTCAGGTTGTTTTTGAATTAACCACACACACTATATGGACAAAAGTAGTGGGACTTCTGCCCGTTACACCTTCACTTTAATAACATTGCATTCAAATACATAGACTTTCATATGGAGTTTATCCCCCTTTGTAGTTATAACCGATTCCACTCTTTTTGAAAGGCTTTCCACATGATTTTGGAGTTTCTTTGGGAATTTGTGCCCATTCATTCTGTAGAGCATTTCTGAGGTCAGGCACTGACGTTGGACAAGAAGGCCTGGCTCACAATCTCCATTCATCCCTAAGATGTTGGATGGGGTTGAGGTCAGGGGTCTGTGCGGGCCATTCAAGTTCTTCCACACTGAACTCATCCAACCATGATTTTATAGACCTTGCTTTGTGTATTGGGACGCAGTCATGCTGGAATGGAAAATGTTCTTCCCCATACTGTGTCCACAAAGTTGGAAGCATGCTGTTGTCCATGATGACTTGGTATACTGAAGCATTAAGATTGGTCTTCACTTGGAAGTAAGGGGCCGCTTGAATTCAGTAATTAAGAGGTGTGTCCCAATACTTTTGTCCATATAGTGTACTTGTACATTAAAGTTGCTCGGCGTGGTGTTATATTTTTCGCTGACAGGGTTATGGCCCATAAAGCGTTCATAATAATCCTTATTTTGTTGAGGTGCATCAATAAGGCATGAGTTCTTGGCATCCTTGTTGTTTCTCTGAGCTTGGCATGATGTGAGGGATCTGATCTGTTGCCAAGGGTTACCAGAGCACGTCTAAGTGATGGGTAGACTGGTGCGATGCGATCCAGTGTCATTCTCTGTGGTGGGCTTTGAGCGGCGTGTAAGAGGAGAGTTGGCTGGCATCCGCCGCTCCTTTTTGGCCGGCGGTGAATGCAGTATGAGGGGATTAGCCCAGTCAGTCTCCCTTAACTCACTAACCTTAATGGAGGTCTGGATCAGTCGCTTATTTGCCTGACCTCATCACCATGATCTGCAAACGAGTGGACTGTCTGATAACCAGACAGTTTGCAAATAGAAGTCGACAGAAATATGCAGTGAACGCTATCGTTGAGATTTAGTTTCATGTGGTGTTCGGTGTGTCCGTGTTAATGTGACTCGCTGTGCCTCCTCTTGCCAGTTGGGCATGTGTCGAGATAACAGATGTTTTTGAGCTTACTTGGGCAAAAGTGAGGAAACATAGGTAGGATGTACAGAGCGCAGAGGGAGCAGTACTGTCCTCACTGCTTTGCAAGTGTGACAGAAATTAACTCTCTGGTGTTCGGCATCGATAATGTCAGCAAGACATTAATGACTTCCTCTGGATTATTTTTATATATTTTGTATGTGGTTATTTGAAGGGTTGGAGTGTGGTGCTTTTTGCCTAAATGATTTTGCATTCGAAAATCAAAGTAAGCGACATTAAATCTTGTTCAGTAGCGGCTCATTGTACCAATGTACGCCATACAAGCATGAGCACCAAGAGAGGGCAGCAGTACAGATGTTTTCTGACGTGACCGAGATGCTCTTCTGTAGGTTCTCTGGCAGTGTTTTGGTTGTGGTAACAGTAATACTACAGGCAGTGTCAGGTTTTAACCTCAAGGCATTATAAGCTGCACCCAAGGGGCATTCTGTTTTGTTGTAATGGTTTCAGTCAGCTCTGTTGGTTAGCACTAAATCATAACTGGAATGGACAAAAATTGGTCCCAAATGAAATAAAAAATAACTACAAACCATGTATGCAGCATTATGTAATAAGCTGACCCCTGATTTACAGGGATTTCTGTCGCTGAGTATGTGTGTGAGACCTGAAATTACAGGGCACCGGAGAGAAGCAAAGCAGCAGATTTGCATGCGCAGGTTATGCAAACATAAGAGCATGTAAATGATGTACTCTCGAGCAGTGGGATGTCTATCAGATTGGATGAACGAGAGGGGTTGCTAGTGACTTTGAGCACTCGTTTGTGCATTTCCTCACTATCTTCACATATTTTCCATTTTTAAGCCCTGTCTGGATTGGATTAGTTTACTAGGGGACTTGCTGTAATAAAATGTTTACATGTCCCCACAGTGATACAACTCTCCCATTCGAACCTCAATAAAATTACTGCAGGGTGAGGGGGTTTGTATTCGGTTGTATCTTCTACAGTTATTGTGTCTCACGTTGTCATGTGAACGGAAATGTATAAAGTTATAATCACCAATATAATCAACTTGTGAAATTTCACTTGTCTGATTGACTTCATCTTCTTTCTCCTCCTGCTCTCATATGCTCAGTGTAGAGAGGATGGAGATGAAGTTCTGCACCCAGACGAAGCAAACAACTCTTCAAAGACGTCTATCATTTTACAGTTTGGAAAGTGTTTAATATGAATATACGTTAGGAGAATAAGTATCAGAGGTCATAAACCTTTTTTATGCGAGGGAGAAAAAGCCAGTCTGGCTATAAATAAATGAAAAAGAGGCAAATTTACATAGGACCCCAAGTAAATTTAATCCCGTCCTCTTAGGGCTTTAAATGCCTGAATACGTTACTGTTTATTTTAAGCACCAGTTTAAATTCTCAGACTGAATCAACAGGTTTAGCTTGTTTAACAGTGTAAATATTGCAAACCAGTATTAGGGACAACCCAAATAAATTGGCCAGCGGTTTACTTTAAACAATAAAAGAATTAAGCAAAACTGTCTTCAGAAAGAGCGTAGTAATAACAGTAACAAGCGATGGAGTGATTACTAGGGATTCTCCGATCAGGATTATTGCCACCGATACCAAGTACCGATTTTTTGTCTAGGTGATCGGCCGATACCAATGCCGATTTTGATGCTTCAAGTTTATATAACTGATATGTAAGCTCTGTGATCACCATTAACTTTTTTTCAGATAAAGTAATACAATAAATGTTGCCTTTGTTATATTTTTGTTATATTTTTACAGTAATATATCTAATGTAACTATTGTTTTAACAGAGTA